>SJXQ01001379.1:0-28561 GCA_006408695.1 Aepyceros melampus | reverse complement strand
ATTGCTAAAATCTCTATTTGTGTTGCTTTTCACTGAAAGCCCTTGTACATTCAGGGGTAGCCTCTGGCTTTTCAAATAGCTGAATTTAAAATTTCATATTTCTGTTTGAAACAAAAATAACCAGCACTACAATCGTACCCTTGTTAACAAACATTTGATATGCATGACTCAATGATTTTGCTAGGGAATTTCAAAATTAGAACAAAGCTCTTCAGTTTTCCCTATAAAATTTAGCGATTAAAAATAGAAGTCAATTGAATGAAGGTAAAAGATGATGTGTCCTGTTTTTTCTCATCATCTTATATGCAGAGATAATTTGAGCTTGATTATCACAAATAGCAATTTTATATTGAGAAAAATAATTTAAACTAGATAGTTAAAAATTTTATGAAGTATAGTTGATTTACAATGTTGTGTTAGTTTGTAGGGTCTGGCAAAGTAATTCAGTTATCTATATACACATATATTCTTTTTCACTGTGGTTTATTACAAGATATTAAATATAGTTCCCTGTGTTACACCATAGGACCTTGCTGTGTAGGACCCTGTTGTGTTTTTCTTTTTTTTTTCTTCTTTTAAAAAAATTTCTTGGAACTAATTTATAAACTAGATATGAAGACTGAGAAACAAAAGAGGTTGGTTCAGTAACAAAATGATGGCTTGATGGGTTGGGTCATGCGTCTCTGAATGGTAGGCACAGAAGCAATAGTGGGACCCAAACTTCCACCTGACAGTCATCTCATCTCATCATTTGTCTCAGCTCTGATTCTCTCACCTGGATCTATTCAACTACCACCATCTTAAGTGAAAGCTGAGTTAGAACTATGATGACCATTTAAAAAATTTGTCGCAACCTGTTCTTACTCTTCTTTATATTATGCCAGAAACATCCCTGCTGCTCTAACAAACCATCTAAATATTTTAAGACAAGAAGGTTATGTGTGGGATAGAGTAGGGGAGATGTGATAAAGAATACTGTATTATGGGGAGAAACTATGTTAAGATACATTAGTAAAACTATGCTTCATTCCTCATTCCTACTGCTCATCCATTCAGCCTTCCCAATTAAAGCTGATTATTTCATATTTGAGTATTAGCCTTGGAAATCTGCATGGAAATCTGCATGACTAAATTCAAACATGTAAGAGAGACTGTCTTCAGAGGCGTCTTTGTGATCATGCTCCAATCCCAGCCACCTGGTAGGGTTCTCAATCTGACACAACAGTTCATTCCATCCAAACTGGAAAGATTATAGCCGATAAAAAGTTTTGATCATGTTTTTGAAAAAGTTTCAAAGGTGAAATTTGGGAACGTTATTCTGAAAGTAATACCAAGTTAACTCGAATATTCATTCATTAGTAAGATTCATCTCTTATTTAATTAAATCTTATTTAATAAGATTCATCTTATTTCTAAATACTGGAAACTATTCTACTGATGTCTTCTCATTATTCCTCATGAATATACCTAACAAGGAAACAGGATCCAATGCCCTTTATGAATCAGTTTTAAAGACAAGAGCACTGAATCTAAGAGGAGACGTTCAAGTATGTGTTGTACAACACCTTAATAAACAGTTAAATTTAATCTCCACCAAGAAAAGATAAATTTGCTTCATGAGTTGTCAATTTTCGCAAATTTGTTGGAATAAACTGGATACACAGCCATTAAACGCATGCAGTAGTCAAAAGCTGAATCTTGTCATGATGGAAAGATAGCCCATGTTCTTGGATTCGAAGAATTAATATTATTTAAATGGCCATACAACCAAAAACAATTTATGGATTTAATGTGATCCCTATCAAATTACCTATGACATTTTTCACAGGACTGGAAAAAATAATCCTAAAATTCATATGAAACCATAAAAGACCCAGAATTGCCAAAGCAATCCTGAAGAAAAAGAACAAAGCAGGAACCAAAATTCTCCCAGACTTCAGACAATACTACAAAGCTACATAATCAAAATAGCATGGTAGTGGCACAAAAACAGACATATGGATCAATGGAACAGAATAGAGGGCCCAGAAATATGAGGCAAGAATATACAATGGGATAAAGACAGTCTTTTTAGCAAGTGGTGTGGGAAAGTTGGACAGTGACATGTAAATCAATGAAGTTAGAACACATCCTCTTCAGTTCGGTCACTCAGTCGTGTTCGACTCTTTGCGACCCCATGAATCGCAGAATGCCAGGCCTCTCTATCCATCACCAACTCCAGGAGTTCACTCAGACTCACATCCACAGAAGTCAGTGATGCCATCCAGCCATCTCATCCTCTGTAGTCCCCTTCTCCTCCTGCCCCCAATCCCTCCCGGCATCAGAGTCTTTCCCAACGAGTCAACTCTTCCCATGAGGTGGCCAAAGTACTGCAGTTTCAGCTTTAGCATCATTCCTTCCAAAGAAATCCCAGGGCTGATCTTCTTCAGAATGGACTNATGCAGATGACACCACCCTTATGGCAGAAAGTGAAGAGGAACTAAAGAGCCTCTTGATAAAAGTGAAAGAGGAGAGTGAAAAAGTTGGCTTAAAGCTCAGCATTCAGAAGACTAAGATCATGGCATCCAGTCCCATCACTTCATGGGAAATAAATGGGGAAACAGTGGCTGATTTTATATTTTTGGGCTCCAAAATCACTGCAGATGGTGACTCTGGCCATGAAATTAAAAGACACATACTCCCTGGACCAGACTTAAGTGGCTTAGAGGGTAAAGCATCTGCCTGTAATGCAGGACACCCAGGTTCAATCCCTGGATCAGGAAGATCCCCTGGAAAAGGAAATGGCAACCCACTCCAGTATTCTTGCCTGGAATATCTCATGGATGGAGGAGCCTGACAGGCTACAGTCCATGGGGCCACAAAGAGTCAGACACAACTGAGCGACTTCACTTTCACTTTACTCCTTGGAAGGAAAGTTATGACCAACCTAGACAGCATATTAAAAAGCAGAGACATTACTTTGCCAACAAAGGTCCATCTAGTCAAGGCTATGGTTTTTCCAGTGCTCATGTATGGATGTGAAACTTGGACTGTGAAGAAAGCTGTGTGCCAAAGAATTGATGCTTTTGAACTGTGGTGTTGGAGAAGACTCTTGAGAGTCCCTTGGACTGCAAGGAGATCCAACCAGTCCATTCTAAAGGAGATCAGTCCTGTGTGTTCATTGGAAGGACTGATGCTAAAGCTCTAACTCCAATACTCTGGCCACTTCATGCGAAGAGTTGACTCATTGGAAAAGACCCTGATGCTGGGAGGGATTGGGGGCAGGAGGAGAAGGGGACGACAGAGGATAAGATGGCTGGATGGCATCCCTGACTCGATGGACATGAGTTTGAGTAAACTCCAAGAGTTACTGATGGACAGGGATGCCTGGTGTGCTGCGACACATTGGGGTCGCAAAGAGTCGGACTCGACTGAGCGACTAAACTGAACTGAACTGATAGAGCAGGGTCACAGCCCGGAGGAGGAAAGGGTTAGTCAAAAAGAGTTATTCCATGCTTGTCAGCCTATTCTGGGCCATCCTACCTTTCCTGTTCTTTTCTTGCAAATGCTCTCTGCATCACTGTCCTCAAACTTTTTGTCTCAAGCTACATTTAAACTCTCAAAAATTACTGAAGACCTGCAGAGTTTCATTTTATGTGGGCTATAATCAATTTACATTTAACATTAGAAATTGTAATATTTAATATATTTAAATATTCATTAAAAAATAAAAATGCTAAACTCATCATATGTTAATAAAAAGTAGATTTAAGAAAAAAATCATTATATTTCCCTAAACAAAATTAACAAGAAGAGAGGCAATAATTTACAGTTTCACAAATCGCTTTAATATTTAGCATAATAGAAGATAGCAGGAGTGTAATATCTGCTTATACATTCAGTCTGTTGCACATAAGTCATGTGACCTCTGGAAAATTCCAGTGTATACTCATGAGAAAATAAAAATCATAACTACAAATAATATCTTAGCATTATTGTAACAGTAGTTTTGACCTCATGGACTCCTAAGAGTTGTTGGGACCCCCTAGTGTTCCTAGATCATGCTCTGAGAACCACTGTCCTACACTTCACCTTTATTCTGATTCTGGAATCAGAACTTTGTTAACTCCTGAATCCCTTTTGGACCTGAAAAATCACTTGTGCAATGTCAGAGTTCCAGAAAGTGATAGCCAGAAAGTGCCTGGTAATCTAGTTCAACTTTTTCATTCATTAAATAAATTATTTACCACCATGTGCCATACACTGTTCTAGTACAAAGAAAATAACAATGAATTAAAATACAGAGTTAAGGAATTTTGAGACAGAAGGGAATCTGAAAAAAAAAAATAAACAACAAGGGGAAAAAAGATAATCTCAGATAGTAACAAGTACTTTAACTGTAAAAAAAAGTCAAGGTTATCAAATTATCCTTGGTGTTGGAGAGTTTTATGACTTGCTCAAGATCATGCATAGTTAATTAGTAAGAAACAATAGAACAGAGTGCACAAAAAATTAAAGTTGATAATTATTTGGGATATTGGGATACGGGTAGTGCAGTTGGCTTTTCTAATCATTAGAAAACTATTGAAAGTAATTTTACTGATTTTTTCTCTAAATTATGTCATTTGCCTTTATCGAAAAACCTGATCACCAGGTAATTGACCCACAATTTTTTAAGTTGTCTCAACTCCTCTGTAAAGATGAAATCAGGATAGAAATAAACATTGTAAATCTTGAATATTATATTTGAATGTGTCAGGGAATAAAGGTCATATAATATAGACCTATGAGCCCACAGAATCACCCCCAGGAAACAGAGTTGCCTACATACACATTCAGTTCAGTTCAGTCGCTCAGTTGTGTCTGACTCTTTGCGACCCCATGAATTGCAGCACACCAGGCCTCCCTGTCCATTACCAACTCTCGGAGTTCACTCAAACTCATGTCCATCGAGTCAGTGATGCCATTCAGCCATCTCATCCTCTGTCGCCCCCTTCTCCTCCCGCCCCCAATCCCTCCCAGCATCAGGGTCTTTTCCAATGAGTCAACTCTTTGCATGAGGTAGCCAAAGTATTGGAGTTTCAGCCTCAGCATCAGTCCTTCCAGTGAACACTCAGGGCTGATCTCCTTCAGAATGGAGGGGTTGGATCTCCTTGCAGTCCAAGGGACTCTCAAGAGTCTTCTCCAACACCACAGTTCAAAAACATCAATTCTTCGGCTCTCAGCTTTCTTCACAGTTCAACTCTCACATCCATACATGACCACTGGGAAAACCATAGCCTTGACTAGACAGACCTTTGTTGGCAAAGTAATATCTCTGCTTTTTAATATGCTATCTAGGTTGGTCATAACTTTCCTTCCAAGGAGTAAGTGTCTTTTAATTTAATGGCTGCAATCACCATCTGCAGTGATTTTGGAGCCAAAAAAATACACATAACTGGCCCAAATTTATCTTGGATATACCCCAAATAACTTTTGTTTTGTGTAATCCCATCTACCCTAGCAATCCTGGGTACCACCCTGACTACTTTTTTTGTAGGTGAATTCTTCAATCTTCCATGATAGTAAAATACTTATATAGAAAACTGCACAACTGGCTCAATGAATTTTCCAAAACCAAACACTCTGCATAATGAGCACTTATATTGTGAAGAGAATCCTATTACCAGCACTCCAGAAACTGCTTTTGTACTTTCTTTCAGAAAATGTGACTCACCAGTGGTAAACGATACTCTGGCCTCTAACAACATAGCTTGCTCTTTGGTACTTTGTATCAGTGGAATCATGTAGCATGAACTCTTTTGTGTTTGGCTTCTTGAGCTCAATATTTTGCTAGTGGCATTCATTTATACTGTTGCATGGTTGTAGATCATTTATTTTCATTTTTATAAACACATCTTGTTGTGTGAACATGCTACAATTTATTCATCCAGATGGACATCTGAATAGCTTCCAACTTGGGGTTATTATGAATAACTCTGCTATGGATACTCAATTCATTTCTTTCAGTAGATACATGTACATGTTTAGTATTATATACATATTTATTAACCATTTACATTTATTAAAATATTAATATATTTTAAAAATTTGGGCCATAATGCATACCTACATTCAACCTTAGTAAGTACGGTCAAACAATTTCTAAAGCGGCTATTTCAATTTATACTTTCACCAACAGAATATGAGACTTCTTGAAAATCTTTTTTTTTTTTTCCATTAAATTTGGAGGTGCTTGCCTACTATTTTCTCAGGGCCATATTCTCTACCATTGAATGTCATAAGCAACCCAACGGTTAGTTTCTAATGTCTATATTATCCACCATTCCATGAGTACTGATATCCTAATATAGAGTTATTGAGCTTATCATATCTTAATAAAAAAGATTCTTAAATAATATGACATCAAATATTAATTAACAAGTTGGGAGTAAAAGAAGGGCTTAGGTTCTAGTTCCCTAATCATGTGCTCGGAGCTCCTACTACTCTGCAACAAACATAAGCCTGGTTCAGATTCTTGGCATCAAGATAGAGCTACCGCACTATGGCTACTCACGGCCCATATGAAAAGAGACACCCACCTGTAAACCCAGGTCCCCTAAGCTGTAGTCACCACTCAAAGAAAATACATCATGGCCTGAGTCATTCATCTTCTAGTCAGGCTATGCCCATAAAAGGCCAAGGATGAATGCAACATCAGCCGTCTTTCAAGCCATCAAGACTTAACTTCATATAGTCTGGTCCCCACAAAAATCTCAATCTCTTAAATTTTATTGTATTCCCTGAATCCCAGTCTTTCTTAATTCTTAAATGTTCCCAAAAGGTACAAATGACTGCATTTCAAGAAGGCTCTCAGCAGGCTGTCCTTATAACCCTGAGTGTGAGTAAATTTTGTCAACATGGAGGATTAAATCTCAAGCAATGCTGTGTGTTAATACAGCAGTTTTCAGAGCCTTAAAGGTCCCTTCACTTAGGAAAATACCACACATTACACCCTTCTCCCTCCCACCTCATCTCACAGCATTTTTCCCTCTCCCCTCAACCCTCCCTGATAGCCCTCCACTTTGGAAATTAGTTCTTGTACACATCAGTGTTCATTTAAATCAATCCAGTACTATCCCAAAGGCCCATGAATGTTAAAACCTCATCTAATTAAGAAATGGCAGATATATGACACCTGTTAAACATCTAAGCTGGTGAAGGAAGTCTAAGAAGTTTGGGAATAAATATGTGGGCGCCAGGGTGCTTACAAACAACTCCACACGGACACTTCTGCTTAAAAATGAGGACAGCTTCATTGGTTCACACCGTTAAATACTCCTTATTCAAATAGCAGAAAGTTCCAAACATCAGAGAATTTCCCAGCCATGCAAGAGCTGTTTGGGAAGCAATTTGCCAGATGTCTCTGAGAGTTAACTCACTCTAGGCCCCAATGCAATCAGGCCTCTAGTTAACAGCTTCAGAGCCATTAAAATCTTAGTACCAGTTGTCTGGTGCAATATCCTTTACCCAGAAATGGTCCCTGCATGACATTAGAGAGGAAAACAATGAGCAGCCTGGCAGCAGTGCTAATAAACTCAAATCTTATCTCCAGTTGTAAAGCCTGTAAATGGGAGAAATGATTCCCCATCATAAATGGGCCATTAATATACATTTACTGCAATCAATGTCAGGACTTCTCACTAAAAAGAAACATCAGAGATCATTCAGAAAAGGAGTAAAGGCTAATAAAGCTGCCATCATTCTTTAGAACTTTAAAGAATAGCGTTAGGCTTCTGAAACGTCACTGAGCATACCCTGGCCCATATTTTTCCAAGGAGTGAAATAAATAAAAGCAAAATATTCACCATCTTGGGAAAAAATTACTAGGAAGACATATGACAAGGATCAGTATTGGAAGGAACTGCATATTTTAATTACATATACAAGTGACTTAGTACCAAGGACAAAATTTGCAGATCACGTTACACAGGGAGGGAGACAGAGCACAGTAAATAATAAGTGACCCGAATGCCAAGCGGCAGCCTAGGATTTACATTATTACATGTTATATGTGGACTTAGAAGATGGAAAATGCAGATAAGTGTAAATAACTGTCAAATAATGTGCCAAGTGGCCAAGAAATATAGCAAGTGAATTTGACACCAGGGGAACGATGCTGCGGCATTTATGATCAGGAAGGGAAGCAAACACAGGCTGGTCGCCCCCAAAACAAGCTTCCAAGGAAGCCAGAAATGTTTCTGCACAAATTAGGATGGAAGGAAAAATCAACTGTGTCATGTACACAAACACCCACCCAATAATTTTCAAGCACAAAGGCACTGGCATCTCCCTCTAATTCATTGGTCACGTGTTCAATTCAGTTCAGTCGCTCAGTCGTGTCCGACTCTTTGCGACCCCATGAATCGCAGCACGCCAGGCCTCCCTGTCCATCACCAACTCCCGGAGTTCACTCAGACTCATGTCCATCGAGTCAATGAGGCCATCCAGCCATCTCAGCCTCTGTCGTCCCCTTCTCCTCTTGCCCCCAATCCCTCCCAGCATCAGAGTCTTTTCCAATGAGTCAACTCTTCACATGAGGTGGCCAAAGTACTGCAGTTTCAGCTTCAGCATCATTCCTTCCAAAGAAATCCCAGGGCTGATCTCCTTCAGAATGGACTGGTTGGATCTCCTTGCAGTCCAAGGGACTCTAAGAGTCTTCTCCAACACCACAGTTCAAAAGCATCAATTCTTCAGGGCTCAGCCTTCTTCACAGTCCAACTCTCACATCCATACATGACTACTGTTTATTTGGTACTAAAAAGGAGCATGGGGTTCTGGGGCTGGTTATATTTAGTTCTACTTGCATTACTGGCCAGTTGATCAAACATGGTCAACTTTTTTCATATCTCCAGGCCTCAATTTTCTCATCTGTAAAATGGTAAACCAGTGACATCTCTCACATTTATTAGAGGACCTATTAGCCAACCTTTATGACAAATAGCCATGGAGAGCTTTGTCAGGGTTGAAACTCCTCTTTATTGTGGTCCCAGCATATACCAGTGCCTGGGCATGTTGTACTTCACAAACTATGGAAACAGTTTTGATTCACTGAATGAATGCTTAAATCCTTTGTGGCACAATCAGTTTTTCCTTGTTCAAATCTCTTTTGAAAAAGAGTCTTATACAGTTTCAAATATATTTTTTCAAATGGAAGTCTGACAGTCAAGGAAAAATATGATTCATGATTCATTCAAGAGAGAAAATTGATTTTAGTTATCAGGGTGTTTCTTGCCAAAATACCTCAAAGTTCAGGATATTTTAAAAGCCACTTACTTAGAATCCCTCCTTGGAAGGCAATGTGCTTTGCTGTCAGTTTCTAAGGCATTTTCACATTGGTTATTTCAATCTTCACTACAGTCATTGGAGTTGAGAATTGTTGTTAACAAACCATCCACTGTATAGATGAGAAATTCAAAACTTGGATAAGTAAAATGATTTACATAGGTCAGACGGACATTTTCTTAATTGTACAAATATTTCATATAAAAAATAAGAATAAGGAGTCTCTAATATGACTGACAGAAGCAGAAGATATTAAGAAGAGGTGGCAAGAATATACAGAACTGTACAAAAAAGATCTTCATGACCCAGATAATCACGATGGTGTGATCACTCACCTAGAGTCAGATTCCTAGAATGTGAAGTCAAGTGGACCTTAGAAAGAATCACTAAAACAAAGCTAGTGGAGGTGATGGAATTCCAGTTGAGCTATTTCAAATCCTAAAAGATGATGCTGTTAAAGTGCTGCACTCAATATGCCAGCAAATTTGGAAAACTCAGCAGTGGCCACAGGACTGGAAAAGGTCAGTTTTCATTCCAATCTCAAAGAAAGGCAATGCCAAAGAACGCTCAAACTACTGCACAATTTCACTCATCTCACATGCTAGTAAAGTAATGCTCAAAATTCTCCAAGCCAGGCTTCAGCAATATGTGAACCATGAACTTCCAGATGTTCAAGCTGGTTTTAGAAAAGGCAGAGGAATCAGAGATCAAATTGCCAACATTCACTGAATCATCAAAAAAGCAAAGAGATTTCCAGAAAAACATCTATTTCTGCTTTATTGACTATGTCAAAGCCTTTGACTGTGTGGATCATAATGAACTATGGAAAATTCTGAAAGAGATGGGAATACCAGACCACCTGACCTGCCTCTTGAGAAACCTATATGCAGGTCAGGAAGCAACAGTTAGAACTGGACATGGAACAACAGACTGGTTCCAAATAGGAAGGGAATATGTCAGGCTGTACATTGTCACCCTGCTTACTTAACTTATATGCAGAGTATATCATGAGAAATGCTGGGCTTGAAAAAGCACAAGCTGTAATCAAGATTGCCAGGAGAAATATCAATAACCTCAGATATGAGATGACACCACCCTTAATGGCAGAAACTGAAGAGGAACTCAAAAGCCTCTTGATGAAAATGAAAGAGGAGAGTGAAAAAGTTGGCTTAAAGCTCAACATTCAGAAGACTAAGATCATGGCATCCAGTCCCATCACTTCATGGGAAATAGATGGGGAAACAGTGGAAACAGTGTCAGACTTTATTTTGGGGGGCTCCAAAATCACTGCAGATGGTGATTGCAGCCATGAAATTAAAAAATGCTTACTCCTTGGAAGAAAAGTTACAGCCAACCTAGATAGCATATTCAAAAGCAGAGATATTACTTTGCCAACAAAGTTCCATCTAGTAAGGCTATGGTTTTTCCAGTGGTTATGTATGGATGTGAGAGTTGGACTGTGAAGAAAGCTGAGCGCCGAAGTATTGATGCTTTTGAACTGTGGTGTTGGAGAAGACTCTTGAGAGTCCTTTGGACTGCAAGGAGATCCAACCAGTCCATCCTAAAGGAGACTAGTCCTGAGTGTTCGTTAGAAGGACTGATGCTGAGGCTGTAACTGCAATACTTTGGCCACCTCATGCAAAGAGCTGACTCACTGGAAAAGACCCTGATGCTGGGAGGGATTGGGGGAAGGAGGAGAAGGGGATGATAGAGGATGAGATGGTTTGATGGCATCACCGACCCAGTACACATGAGTTTTGGTGAATTACAGGAGTTGGTGATGGACAGGGAGGCCTGGTGTGCTGTGATTCATGAGATCATGAAGAGTCGGACACAACTAAGTGACTGAACTGAACTGACTGAATATGACTTAATAGACAATAGCCTGAGTATTATAGAGTCATTGTTAACAGTAGTTGCTAAGGACCTGTGATCTAGATTCAGATTTCGTGAGTGTGGATCCTGGCTTCCCCACTTACTAGCTGGGTGACTTCAGGAAAGTTATTATACTTAAAAATTTTAATGCTTAGCTGCCAGGTCTGTGAAATGACAATAATCATAATACCTACTTCATAACATTATTGTGAATATGAAAGAGATCACACTAATTTAAAGTAATTAGTAGGTAGAAAGTACTCAGTGAATCCAAGCCAACCCATGGATTATGAAGAAAAAGCATCTTAAAAATGGACTAAAACAGACCAGAAATATACATTTAACTAATGTACAATGAGGCTCAAAGAATAAATATTTTGAAAATTTTTAATAACATAATCTAAAGATAAGAGAACAGAACAAGATGCATAACTCTACATTCAATATTACTTTGTTTATAAGCAACACAAAATGTGATGAAAAGTTTGGAAAGATAACTTCTATGTATCTGTGAGATTCATTCCCTTTGTGGAGAAATTATTGATGAATATTGACTTCTATCTCAAGGGTCTTACCAGGAAAATTGAGCCCTTCAGGCAAACCATCTCCATTTATTTAACCAATGGTAATACTGTCAATTACTTCAAGTTTGCCTCACACTTCAGCAATGGGATCAAACTGACCTAGCATCGGCATGGTGAAGGGATGCATGCTTAATAAGTGAACTCTGCAAAGAGCTCAGCATACAAAACACCATCCCTCTGAAGGAGGGTCTTTATTAGCTTATGTCCTATTAGTACTTCTCTGATCACTGCACATATAAAACAAGAAATCAAGACTTAAAATTGAAACGCAACTTTGGTTGTTGTTCAGTTACTCAGTCATGTCCCAACTCTTTGTGACCATCTGGACAGCAGCATGTCAGACTTCCCTGTCCTTCACCATGTCCCAGGAGCTTGTTAAAACTTATATCCATTGAGTTGGTGATGCCATCCAACCACCTTGCCCTCTGTCATCCCCTTCTCCTCCTGCCTTCAATCTTTCCCAGCATCAGGGTCTTTTCCAATGAGTCGCCTCCTCGCATCAGGTGGCCAAAGTATTGGAGCTTCAACATCAGTCCTTTCAACGAATATTCAGGGTTGTTTTTCTTTAGGATGGACTGGTTGGATCTCCTTGCAGTCCAAGGGACTCTCAAGAGTCTTCTCCAGCACCCCAGTTCAAAAGCATCAATTCTGCACAGCTTCCCAAGAGGTTCAATGGTAAAGAATCCACCTGCCAATGCAGGAAACACAGGAGATGCAAGTTCAATCCCTGAGTTGAGAACATCCCCTGAAGCAGGAAATGGCAACCCACTCCAGTATTCTTGCCTGGAAAATTCCATGGACAGAGAGTCTAGTGGGCTACAATCCATGGGATCACAAAAAATTGGACATAACTGAGTGACAGAGCATCCACGCAGAAGACTTCTTTAATGCAAGCTTGCGGAAACACAGGTCCAAAACAGTTACTTGACTGGACAAGATCCAGCAGCTGGCTAAAGGTGCAGCCTGATAGAGAGTCCAGATCTCAGAATTTGCAGGCCCTGAATTTGTCCCAAGCATCCTGATCTCCAAGTGGAAGTATATCAATGTATTCACAAAATCAGCTTAACCATAAATTAATAGGGAAAAGGACAAGTTTCATCAGAGACAATAAAAACAAGGTATTTAAATCCATAATAGCTTTGCAATAAATCGAAGTTGCTTTACCTTTATATTCAAATGAAAACAATATTTAAAACCAAACCAAACAACCAAACAACAACAACAAAAAAAAGCCCAAATCCCTTATAATGCAGTTTATGCATAGATAACAGTTACATTCTTATCTTTCAAGGTCACAAATATCCATAGTGTCATTTGGTCATCAAAAAATGGTAATGGAAAGAGAACAAATATTATTACACATAACAATTACATTTTTCTGAAGAACAAGGTAATAAAACTTGCATAATCTCAGAGATTTTTTTTTTAATTACAAAGGTAAGATACTCCAAATCCCCTTTTCATGAACTTTTCAAATAAAAGGTTGGCTCACAGTCATATAGACAAACAATGTGGGCAGAATAATTAAGATTCATGACTATAAAGATCTAGAAATTACCGATTCTTCTAGCAATGAGGTCTAATAGAGTAATTGTGAAAAAAACAGGGACACTGCCCTGGAAGGAAGAGGGAAAAGATTGAGATCAAATAGCTTTGGTCTCTGAAGACTAAAATGGTTCTGCATGCAGATTTGATATGCAGAGCCCACTCCCCTACTACAGAGTGCCGTGCTGCTCAGAGGAAATGTGCACTTTGCATTTAAGAAATAACCCCAGTTCTAAAATCTGAACAGCAATTAAGATTTAATAGCTTCTAGGAAGGTCACTTTGGCATCTAGCTTGTCTCCGCAAGAAGAACCTGCTTTCATGGCTCCCAAATTCTCTACCCAAGGCTTCTGTCCAATCTTAGAAACAGAGATCTGAGCATTTGAGAGTCACGTCAATTGCATGAAAAATGAAGGAGTCCCTTTTCACCTTGATAGCAAGCCACGTAAGTACAGGTAATGTGGTCACCTGGTATTCACTTCTTCATCAAAGAAAATGAAAATCTTAAAGAATGAAGGACGTACCTTGGAAGATGACAAGGAATAATAACTGCAAGCTTTACAGCTATGATAACCAGGCAGCATAAATACAAGTTGAAAGAAATAGACCTAAGAAAGTATTTTACATATTAAAAAAAAAATTCTTAATTGCCGTCCATGCAAGATTGTTAAAGGCAAAAACCAGGACCATTTACAAAGCAATTAGGTATTATCCTGGGGAAAACATAACATTAAAAAGATTACACTCAATTGTTCAAAGCCTTTTCTTGTGCCCTGTAGGGTCCAGTTCTTTAAATGCGCTGTTGAGGAGCTGACCTTCTAGAGATATCTGATGAGGTTCCACAAGCCAAGCCACTGATGGCAGAAGATGAAGCTTCATTATAAGATGAAAACAGCCCAACTCTGCTGCTTACTGAAGACCTGAAGTGCCTCTAAATATAATTGGATCATTTTCCCATCTGAATTCCAACACTATTGCCTGTCACTGACAAGTGACAAACAGAAGACAAATATTATACAGAAATTTCAAGGACACACAGATAAATTGAGAGTTGATTTTAAAACATGAAGTTTGAGGGAAGGTAAAAAAAAAAAGAGAACTGAACAGCAGAGACATTGCCTGACTCTTTCAACCCTTCCAATCATCTGCTTTCCTTAGGGTACTCTTCACTCTCAGCTGAACCCTCTCATTCCATAATTTCTCACATTTGAGCCCATTAAACAAAACCCAGGGCCTGGTGTTGAGAATGCTTGCTGATATGGCTCACTTGGGGCTTTACAACCGGAAACTCTGTACAACTTTGTACAAAACTCTGTACAAAATTCGTACAACTGGTCATGAATTCCACCATTCTAAGAAGGATGCTGTGCTTGGTATTCTTATTCCCTGGAGTATGTTAGTGTTGTTCATTCTATTATCTGCCCCCATTTCCAAGCTCCCCTAGTTTCCCTGAATCACTGTTTTCTCCTCTCTGTTTTATCTTCTACTAATTCAATGGTCAACATATGCCACTGTTTTCCAAGCAGTAAAATATCTGTATTCCATGCACATTTGTTCTGAGCATGGAGTCAAAGTGAAATTCTGCTGGCCAGTACATTCTGAAGGTTACTACCAGCTCCAACCTTTGGGGGCATATCAATCTGAACTACTACTAGTAGTACAAATGAAACTAAAATGGAATGTAATTCCAGAATATCATCACTCATTTTAGATTGTGGTTGGAAAGATCAAGGGTAAGGGGGAATAATAGATTTGTCAGAACAGGTTTTCTTAGGAGCTTTAGCCATGCTATAATCATGCAATAATTATGCAATGACTGGAGAAGGAAATGGCAGCCCACTCCAGTACTCTTGCCTGGAGAATCCCACAGACGGAGGAGCCTGGTGGGCTACAGTCCCTGGGGTTGCAAAGAGTCGGACACAACAGTGACTTCACCACCACCGATTATGCAATAACGAAAAGCTATATAGAGCAATGATGAAAATCAAATATCGGACAACTTGGATTTCAATCCCAGCATCCTTGACCATAATATTAGTATACTTTATAATGATTGAGATAATCTCTTAAAAGGCAGGTATAATGCAGATACAATGCTAAGAACGTAACAAATATTAGCTGTGCTAACAAAGTGTTAAAGAAAAATTAAGTTGAATTAAGGTTCAGTTACCAATATACCTGAAAATTAGTGAAAGCTCAATACATTCAAGTTTCTAGAGCAGAGCTCAGAATCTTCTGGAGGGCTTACCAAAACCTGGATTGCTAAGCCTCAGCTCCAGGTAAATCTAGGGTGGGGCCCATGACTCTGCATTTCTAATAAGTTCACAGATGGTGGTGATGCTGCTGGTCTGGGCACTACACACTGAGAGCTGCAGTGATAACAAAAGGAGAGAAAGCTGATTACCTGCTAGGCACCCCCGGGTCTCAGTCATCCTGCACACCTATGATATTTAGTTCACTGAAAACCATTGATCTTGCTTTTCAGATATTAAAACCATATTTCTAAGTCAGTCATAAAAACTGCCATCAAGTTCTAAAAAGTTGGCTGCTACGGAGATAATCTCCTGGGCAAGAAAATTATTTGCAGTTATATACTTATTTTTGAATTCATCTTGGCCTATTTTGAATCAATCACTCTACTTAATAAACAGACTTTTTGTCTGTTAGTATGCTTTGGAGGTTAAATAATACTCTACTTAACCCTCCAAGATTTATTTGCCAAAGAATTTGTCATATCTAAATGAAAAGGAACACAGGGGAGAGAAATAAGTAATAGGTTGGGAAATTAAGCTCATAATAAAACTATCATTTTTCAACATTATCTTGGCATTAATACAAATTTAGATATCACTAACAGTCATTAGTAAAATTTTAATATGAATTTTATAATTATATTAATTACTCTTTCTGATTATCAGCACTTTTCAAAAATACAATTTGCATAATAAAATAACACCACAAAATAACTAAAAGTTTAAATTTATGTTTAAAATTTTTCATGGGTACTTGATAGAGTATGCTAAATAAGGAAAGCTGTTTAGAATAAAAGTGGAATAAAGGCCTCTTTTAAACCTTTGAAACTCCATGTTTAAGATGAAGAATGAGGACATTTCTAAACACTCCTATCTTTCATTTAAAATATTATTCAAAATAGAATTTGTGAAGTCAATCAAATCAATAAATGCCACAAGAAAGCCTGACATAAATCAGGTGACCTCACTAATGCCAGTTTCACAGTTTAATGACATTCCATCATATTGAATGTTAAGGTATAAAGTACAAATTAAACATGGCAATAGGAGTGTGCAATTCCATTTCATCTTGTTAGAATGCATTTCTTGACTACAGTTAATCTGACCTTCATAGCAATAACCAAGTGAAGTAAGTTTTAAAATAAAAGTGTAACAAAGCTTTATTTTGTGAATGTTAATACCTTCTACTTTCAAATCACTCATGACTAGCTTCTAGAGCAAAGCTCCTTACAAAATGCTTTAGTCTTACTTCTACAGAAATAATATAAATCAGTTGCATGTTCCTAACATTGGTACCTAAATCTATTGGATTTCCCTCACTCTTCTTGAATTTTTAACTCACCAAGAACATGTTCAAAGAACTGCAATCTCATAAACAAAATGCAAGGATGCTTTAAAAGGAAAGCATTTCATCTCCACTTTGCTTTACTTTAAGCAAATTCCCTTGACTATTTAAGATACTTTAAAAAATAGAAATAAATTAGATCTTGAGAGAAGGGTGTTTGTTTGGGGTAATTTGAATATTTTTTCTCTAAGCAGAGCACAAATCAGAGTCAAATTCTGCCTTTAAAAATGGGTAACAGAGGGACTTCCCTGGTGGTCTAGTGATTAAGACTGTAAGCCCAATGCAGAGGGCCAAGGTTCAATCCTTGGTCAGGGAACTAGATCCCATATGCTGCAACTAAGACCCAGTGCAGCCAAATAAATAATTTTTAAGTGGGTAATAGATATCCTTCTCAGAGAAGGCAATGGCACCCCACTCCAGTACTCTTGCCTGGAAAATCCCATGGATGGAGGAGCCTGGAAGGCTGCATGCAGTCCATGGGGTCGCTGAGATCAGACACGACTGAACGACTTCACTTTCACTTTTCACTTTCATACATTGGAGAAGGAAATGGCACCCTACTCCAGTGTTCTTGCCTGGAGAATCCCAGGGACGGGGGAGCCTGGTGGGCTGCCGTCCATGGGGTCACACAGAGTCGGACACGACTGAAGCGACTTAGCGGCAGGAAGTCTGCTGCTGTAAGACTGCACTGTGTGGTCTGTACTGTAAGCCAAAGGCTAATGCTGATGATGCTCATTGGTTAGCCAGGTTATACTGGTCAGCTTTTTGGACACAGACATTTTCTAAAACTTGATACCACTGAGATGATAAGGAACAAAATGTGACGATGTTTTGCTGATGAAATAAGGAAGGCTAGGCATAAATGCAAGAGAGTTCCAGAAAAACATCTATTTCTGCTTTATTGACTATGCCAAAGCCTTTGACTGTGTGGATCACAGTAAACTGTGGAAAATTCTTCAAGAGATGGGAGTAGCAGACCACCTAACCTGCCTCTTGAGAAATCTGTATGCAGGTCAGGAAGCAACAGTTAGACCTGGACATGGAACAACAGACTGGTTCCAAATAGGAAAAGGAGTACGTCAAGGCTGTATATTGTCACCCTGCTTATTTAACTTATATGCAGAGTACATCATGAGAAATGCTGGACTGGAGGAAACACAAGTTGGAATCAAGATTGTCAGGAGAAATATCAATAACCTCAGATATGCAGATGACACCACCCTTATGGCAGAAAGTGAAGAAGAACTAAAGAGCCTCTTGATGAAAGTGAAAGAGGAGAGTGAAAAAGTTGACTTAAAGCTCAACATTCAGAAAACGAAGATCATGGCATCTTGTCCCATCACTTCATGGGAAATAGATGGGGAAACAGTAGAAACAGTGTCAGACTTTGTTTTTTGGGGGCTCCAAAATCACTGCAGATGGTCACTGCAGCCATGAAATCAAAAGGCGCTTACTCCTTGGAAGAAAAGTTATGACCAACCTAGATAGTATATTCAAAAGCAGAGACATTACTTTGCCAACTAAGGTCCATCTAGTCAAGGCTATGGTTTTTCCTGTGGTCATGTATGGATGTGAGAGTTGGACTGTGAAGAAGGCTGAGCGCAGAAGAATTGATGCTTTTGAACTGTGGTGTTGGAGAAGACTCTTGAGAGTTCCTTGGACTGCAAAGAGATCCAACCAGTCCATTCTGAAGGAGATCAACCCTGGGATTTCTTTGGAAGGAATGATGCTAAAACTGAAGCTCCAGCACTTTGGCTACCTTATGCGAAGAGCTGACTCATTGGAAAAGACCCTAATGCTGGGAGGGATTGGGGGCAGGAGGAGAAGGGGACGACCGAGGATGAGATGGCTGGATGGCATCATGGACTCAGTGGACATGAGTCTGAGTGAACTCCGGGAGTTGGTGATGGACAGGGAGGCCTGGCGTGCTGCGATTCATGGGGTCGCAAAGAGTTGGACACGACTGAGCGACTGAACTGAACTGAACTGAGGCATAAATGATGATTCTGTTCACCAACAATTATGGGAGCCAGGCTCCCTACAGAAATAGCCATTTCCTATGCTGTGTAATTATTGATCTTCGATGCCGCACATGAGCTGATTTTGGGAAGAAGCACTAACTTCAATCCCCTTCTGCTTAAATATCATTAATTGAGCTCCATATACCTGCCAGCCATCATAATAGAGACAGCAAAAAAAGAAAAGAAAAGAAGACGCTGACCACCCCATCCTCATACCCAATCCCAGCTCAACTCAACCCCATGTAGAGAATTTGCAATCTCCTGGGAGAGAAAAGCGTGCACACAGTCTGTCCTTCTCCTTTGCTATCTTGCCTTCTGCTCATGCTCTGAATGCCAGCACACTGGTCTTCATTTAGGTGGTTGAATGCGTCATGCTACCTCCTATCCCAGGGCCTGAACACACACTCCACCTTCTCACTTGGAAAGTGCCCTTTGCCTTTACTGTGGAACACATTACTCATTCTTCAAGTGTCAAAATAAATACTGCTTTCTCAGAGAAGTAAAGTGAAGTGAAGTGAAGCCATCCCTAATTCTCTGTAATATGTCCTCAAAGCTCCAAAATTTTTGCTTTATGACATGTAGTGCAGTTGATAACCATGGATTAGTAGAAATACTTGATCTATGTCCATATTCTCTACCTATCAACAACATCACATGTTCTTGATGACTTACTATGTGCCATGTACTGTATTTGCAATATAATAGGAAACAGGATAGAGTCCCTGTCCTCATGGAATGGTATACTAACAGAGAAACACATTCATCAAACAAAGATTATAATGAAAAATTGGCAAAATTTTGCAACTGAGAAAAACCTGTTTGATATGATGGAGGTACAGAAGCTGATGCTTCAAGGGTGAGATGGTGCCAAGAGAAATTTTATTCCAGGCACAAGGAAAGGCCAGTGCAGAAGGCTCTGGCAGAAGAGCTTCTTCTGGTGGAAACTGTGAAAGAGGCAGCAAGGCTGGGACTTAGTGAGCAGTGGGGAGACAACCATGAGATAAGGATAGAGTGGTAAATTAGATGGTAGATCCTATAAGTCACCATCGTCAAGGAAATAATTTTTCACTCTAAATTAGCTTTCTGAAAGAGGAGTGAAATATTAGTACAATCAGGTTTAAGTAGCTGGACAAAAGGATGGCAAGTAGTTCTACTTAAAGAGTAGTAAGATGCAAAGAGCATCCAAAGTAATATTTGAGCCAGGCCTTAAAGGAATTACCAAGAGAAAAAGAAAAGATTAAGTCTATACACATGGTCTTTGCACCTGTAGATTTCACAGAAAACTGTGTTGAGGAGCAAAGGTGCCTTTACACAAAACAAATCCTTTCCATGCCCCAGTTAAACAAATCTGATGCTATCAAAGACTGCTCTGAGCAGAAATAAATAGTTAGTGTTAACCCAAGTCAAAGATGTGTTCAGTTGACCAGATCAAGGAATGGCTGGCCAAGTGCTTAAGATACTGGACTGCCACCTGCACGGCTACAGAGTCAGACAAAAGTTGAAATCAAAAGCTGGGAATCCCTGGGGCAGGGGAGGGAGAGGAGCTACACAAGTCACTGAACACTTGTTTCTAGAGTCCTCAACCCAAGAAACATCAGGAAGTTCATGCTTCTTATCACCAAAAGAGTAGGGTGTCCCAGTAGACATCAGGAAAAACCCACAACTGTCCTGGGGTGATGTAACTATATAAAAGACCACCAACTAATGGGACCAGAAGCAAAAAGCTGCCCTTTTGACCTGCCCCTTCTGTACTCTAGACTGTACCAAAGAAATCTGCATTAATCTGTAGGTCATTTGCTTACAAGTGAGATTAACATTAGCACAGTCTGTCCGGAAGTAAATTAAGCCACTAAACTGTAAACTCTGAGAAGGAATCACATGGTTTGTTCAAGATCGGCGTAGTGTTTAGCTCATAGTAGGTGCTCAATTAATATCTGTGAATGAAATACTGTGCACTTGATAAAATAACCAACAACACTATCCCAAATAAGCACAAACAATACATACCATAGTAGTTGATGTCGAAAAATATTATTTCCCATAACAGTGTTTAGAAAGGCTAGTCAGAGTAAAGAGGATCTGAGCTAGATTTTGAAGGTTCACCGTCATCATGATGACACATGTCAGACATTATCCTAAGCACTTTCATACATTAATTAATTAATCCTTACAATAACACTGTGAAGTAAGACCTGTTATTATCCTAATTTTCCAGATGATGAAACTAAGAAAAACATTAGATGTGCTCTTGACAAACAGAAAAGAGCAAGGAGAGCACACTAAAAAATAAGAGGATCAGTAAACACAATTAATTTTAAAATGCAAATAACTCAGCTCTTCATGGCATACAGTCACCTCCCTTATGACAGCCAGAGACGGGGTAAATAATGAAGTCCTTCCAAAGAACCTATTTATTAAATGGCCTGAACTCAAATGGTTTTACTTTTACCCCATTCCAACCTTCAAAACATTCTAGGTTTTTGAAAGCACTTTGACAGCGCCCATCATTTTCTGCTCACTCAAATCAATAATTTCTTTCTAAATCAAACAAATCCAGTTCATGGTTCTCCTACTAAATGGGGCAGAGGAGTTGGGCAGTGAGTTTATTCCTCTGATTCCCTGGTGAACTGAAAATAGAGGAGGTGCATCTGGGTTCATCCAGGAGAGGAAACCAAAGCTTCTGCAACTTCCTGGAAAAGAGGACTAGCTGTCTCAACAATATGAATCCCATAAGTTATCAGTAACACCTACTCTGCAACTTTACCCTGACACTTAGCCTGATAAAACCCAAGTATATGGCAATCTTCCTTCTCCTTTTCCATGAAGTTTTTAGGACTTTTTTTTTCACTTCAGTGAATTAAGAAGCTAGTTTCCATATCTAGTACTGGCTATTTCTTTAAAATCCACTTTAAAAGAAAAAAAAACATTTACAGAGGTCACTGATGCTGACACAAGCCATAGTTCATGACCAGTGAGTGCATGAGTCAGTGGTTTATGATATACCAACAGCTGAACAACATGAGGCACACTTTGACGACACACGTGCTAAAGTTATGAGACCTTGCTAACCATTCAGGGACAGGCAGTGGACAGCTATATGTAATTATTCTGAGAAATTTAAGAATCCGCTTCATTTTAAAATTATCACTTAGTTTCATTAAAAAAAAAAGTCTGGATTCAGGATATCTGAGTTCTGATAGTGGTCCTGCCACTGATTTCTTATGTGACTTTATGCAAGTTACTTACCCTTACCAAGCCTCAGTTTTTGCATCACATACTAAAGCAGCTGAACTGAGCCACCATTCAGACACACAAGTAGCACTCTACAAACACAGGCACCAGGGAAATAAGAATGAACACCAGTCCCTGACATCGTGCAGTTCTCTGTGTAATGTGAATAAAATTGATCACAAGCAAACTCATATCCTCTCTTTTCAAATCCAAAAGAACTGTCTCTGGAGATAACTATTCCTTGAATTGCTGGAATCATGAGCTATGCTTGCTTTATCCATTCATTCATCATCCAACGTCCTCCTTCCCTTCAAAGACATAGAAAGAAGAAACTAAATATTGCTCAGAGATTGTTTGACATGTTTCTTCCTTTATCACACATTTGGATTACTTAAGACGTTCTCTTTGGAAGCCTAATTCATTCAGTGATCATGTGCTGAGGATCAGCAATGTACAGAGTAATCCCAGGAAGATACAAATATAAAATCCAGAGTCCCCATCAGAAACTCACAGGTTATTGAGAGACCAATGCAAAACACTGTGCTGAGAGTAATAACAAAGGACCACAAAGTTCAACAGAAGCCTCTGCATGGGAATCGGACTTTCTCTAAAGTGAGAAAAGCAAGGAGTGAAGGAAGACTTCAGGTGAAACTCTTACTACATTGCTGTACTTATTTGGTCTTCTTTGTAGAATTTATAGAGCTAAGGTAATCCTGTCTCATTTATTATCAATCTATTTATATGATTATTTCTTTCTCCCTATAGTAATTTTCTCTTACAAACTGCTTACCTTACAGCTCTGATAATAAAAAGTCCAAAATGGTTCTACATGCTAAAATCAAGATATTGGAAGAACTGTGTTCCCTATTAACTCTAGGTCTGTTTCCTTGCCTTTTCCAGCCTCTAGAGGCCACTCCCTTTCCTTGCCTCATGCCTCCTTCCTCCATCCTTGAACTATCAACAGTACACCTTTCTCTGCTTTCCTTCTGTACTCAACTCTTTCTCTGAATGACTCCTATTCTGCTTCCCTCCTCCATTTTTATGGAGTATATTAGGCCCATCTAGATAATACAGTGGAGAAGGCAATGGCAGCCCACTCCAGTACTCTTGCCTGGAAAATCCCATGAACGGAGGAGCCTGGTGGGCTGCAGAACATGGGGTCACGAAGAGTCGGACACGACTAAGCAACTTCACTTTCACTTTTCACTTTCATGCATTGGAGAAGGAAATGGCAACCCACTCCAGTGTTCTTGCTTGGAGAATCCCAGGGATGGGGGAGCCTGGTGGGCTGCCGTCTATGGGGTCATACAGAGTCAGACACAACTGAAGCAACTTAGCAGCAGCAGCAGATAATACAGGAGAACCGCCTTTTCTTGAGTAGAGCTAATTGGCAAACTTAATTCCATCTGCAATTTTAATACCATTTGCCATGTAACCTAACAAATTCACAGGTTCCAGGAATCAGGGCATGGACATCTTTGGAAGACTACTATTCTGCCTGCCACATTCATCTTCTAGAAAGTAAGTCCAGTAAGAGCAGAAACTTTGACTTCGTTCACTATTGTACCTTCAACAGCTTGAGTAGCACCTGGCACATGGTAGATACTCAATGTTTAATTGTTGATTGAATGGCTAATTGACAAAAGCAACTCCAAAAATAAAAGATATTTACTGCTAATATTTCATGTATTAATATTTCTTTAATCTCACTTTCTTTTCATCTCTATATTTGAGTGTGTGTGTGCTGTGTGAGAAATGCATCCATTACTCAATTTACAGATTTATGACACTGAAAAAAGCTTTCTCAATGGAAATTCCAATCAGTACAACTTTGAGGCATCAGGATCCTATGGAACTAGATGGTTGACATGCCACTGAAAAAAAAATGCTCAAACAGCATCTTTTCACTACCCTCTTAAATTTAGTGGCTACAGCTTTAAAGAATTAAAGCTAAAGTGTTTTTTCTGTATTGTGATATGCTAGCCTTATATATCCTAGAACACTTAAATATTATAGCCCAAAAAGGGGGGGTAAGGATGAGGGTCAAGACACTTGCTCAGGAGAACATGACTGGATGTAGGATGCAGTAATTTTTATCTAGGGTTGTCATAACTAATTGCCACGAACTGTGCAACTTTGAACAAGAAAAAAAAGTTATTGTCACATTTCAGGAGACCAGAGACCCCAAGTCAAGGGACTGGCTCCTTCTGGAGACTCAGAAGGAGAAACTGCCCCTTGCCTCTATTTCTTAGCTTCTGATGGCTGCCAGAGATCCTTGGCATTCCCTGGTTTGAAGGTGCATTATTCTTATCTCTGCATCCATCTCCACATTGCCTTCTTGCGTCTCCCTGCGTCTTTTCTTCTTATAAAGACACCTGTGCTTTTATAAAGAACATCAGGATATTCTTGTCTTCTCATAAAACACCAGGATGATTTCATCTTCAAATCCTTAACTAAGAATCCACACCTGCCACAGACTTTATTTCCAAATATGGTCACATCTAGAGTTTTTGCGTAGACATGAATTTTGAAAGGACACTATTCAACTCCCTCTAGATGGTATTCTTGCTCAATGACTTACACTCACAGCTTCTCCAGACTGTGACCGGCAACAGAGGGGTGACTTCAGGTCTAGAATGGTAACAGAACCCTTTCTACTATAAAGTAAACAGAAACTTTGCAGACACTTTTCTCTTTGTCTCCTGCATAATGAGTTTTGACATGCCTCTTTGGAAAAAGTATTCTGCACTAGTATAGCTCTTCATATAGTTTATCCTTATCAATAAAACCTCAGAAAATTAAACCGTAAAGAAGTTTCCAAAAAGCATCAGGTTGAAAGAAATCCACAAAGGTTCCAAAGCAAGAATAAAGACTGAGGTTTGTGCCCTCTCCATTCACGAGGCTTTTCAGTCTTTCAAAAAAAGGGAAGCCAGGCACAAATGGACTGCTGGCCTAGATTTGGATGTACATGAATATAAATTACTGTTGGTTTATAATAGTAGAAACCACAAATGCTTACTGTTGCTTTCATTCAGGTGGGATTTTTTTTTATGTGGCTCAGTTTTTCTATACTCGGTGATGAAAGAAGCACCTTTTGTTTAGCTTAGCACAGTAAGAAGAGTCCAGGTCTCTCATCAGAATAGAGAGTGAACAGATGGAGCCCCAGGTGGCACAGACCTGAAGGTCCTTTCCTAACATAGAACTTCGGGCTTTACTGTTAGAAAATATCAGAAAAGGCTAAGTGTTAGCTTAGTAAGGTCAAATTCTGCAGTTCTTTCTCAGGCAACAATCCCGGATACTCCATGACTCCCTTTGTTCCTTACAGCAGGATGGAGGGCTTCATTTACAAAGCATTACAGGAGAATGAAATGGCAAATGATACTAAAAGTCCCTGAATTACACTTAGAAATTTGATGGGATTCTGTAAACATTCTTCCTGTATAATTCTATGACTATCTGCCCAAGGAAGTTTGGGGAAGATTTCAATAAAATAGCTTTTAAGGAAGCAAATGGTACTTTTTTTCTTTTACTACATATCTTTGGTACCAATTCATTAAGTTAGATAGAAGGTTACATTCTTCACCGAAGTCAGGACTTTGAAGTTTTGTTGGTTTACTACCTTCTATTCATTAACAGCATCCTCAAAACTAATTCTTTTACGAGATCAGTAACTATTTCATTTCCAAAATGCAGAAAATTATAGTTCTTACCTCCATATCAATGCACAGTGATTTGTACTTGCTAGACAAACTATAAAAACTGGTGAAATATAAGTAAAATGAGACAGAGATAGGAATCACCCTTCAGAAATTCACTATCAGATACTGAAATAAAACTGGCCAAAAGTAGTACCATCAATTATTCAAGATTCTAGTTCTTGATGCAGAAATAGTCCTTTCTTTCCTAAAACTCTGATGGCCACACAGGTGTCTAGACTCTGGAATTTTATAAATTATAGCCCAGGTTAAAAAACAGCACTGGTCTATTTCACTCCAAAGTTGCACACTTCCAAGCCACCTCATACATGTTAAATTTCATAGTGTTATGATATGTCATTCTTTGGCCTCATAGGAAATTTGAACAACCACATTGAGCAATCAATAATAATCCTTTTCCTTTTCACAGCATCCAAGCAGCGTTTTCTAACTTTGTTTTGAATCACTCAAAGCAAGCTTTTTACGGTTCCTTTGATACATACTCCCATACAGAAGCACATCTGTTTCTGTTTCCAAAAGTCTAACGCCTTTTTGAAATATATTTCTAAAATTATGTTCTGGTAATCCCAGATCATAAGAAAAAGCATGCTGAGAATTGTGCAGGCTTAGGAGGAGATGGCCTTTGAAAGGTGACTTGAGCCAAGTTCTGGTTAGGATAATAGGATACTGGTTTGCGGAAGCAGACAAGGAGGGTTGAATTGTGTACCTCTGATCACCGTTTCTCAGTTAATGAAAACTGCAGTCCTGACTCTAAAAGACCTAGAGGGCAACATACACAAAAACTAGAAGGAAGTAAAGTAACAGGAAATTGTTTGTTTTAAAGGCTCAATAATTGTGTGATTATGCTATGTGAATGTCTCTTCTCAGATCATAAGAAAAAGCATGCTGAGAATTGTGCAGGCTTAGGAGGAGATGGCCTTTGAAAGGTGACTTGAGCCAAGTTCAGGTTAGGGTAATAGGATACTGGTTTGCGGAAGCAGACAAGGAGGGTTGAATTGTGTACCTCTGATCACTGTTTCTCAGTTAATGAAAACTGCAGTCCTGACTCTAAAAGACCTAGAGGGCCACATACACAAAAACTAGAAGGAAGTAAAGTAACAGGAAATTGTTTGTTTTAAAGGCTCAATAATTGTGTGATTATGCTATGTGAATGTCTCTTCTTTGTAATCCTTTTTAGAAATTTTTTTCCAGAATATTAGCAAAATTAATACAAGTATATGTGTACCCATCACTTCCCCAGTGATCAAACTCAGGTCTCCCACATTAGGCTTCCCTCATAGCTCAGTTGATAAAGAATCCACCTGCAATGCAGCAGACCCCAGTTCAAATCCTGGCTCGGGAAGATCTGCTGGAGAAGGGATAGATTGCCCACTCCAGTATTCTTGGGCTTCCCTTGTGGCTCAGCTGGTAAAGAAGCCCCAACACTGGCCACATTTAAACCCATTAATACAACCAAGTTCCTATATTAGGCTCTGTCAAGGTGACTCTCCTCTTTTTTTATTAAGTTTACTTAGACTATTAGCTAAATAGACTTTTATTTATCTAAGTACTACTGGAGATATGAAAAAAAGGAATAAAACCACCCTTGCCAGGATCTAGGGAATGCTGACCTGTCTAAACGCCTCTTTTCTTTCTCTGGATCATCTATCTTTACACTCCAGAGGGCCAAAGTAACTGAATAAACATTATCTTGTCCTTGGCCTTCACCAAGCAAAATTGTTTATATCTGAGACCATTTCCCTTCAGAGTCTGAGATCATTATTTTAAAGTAAATTGTCAAATGCTCCAGAGTTGATCTCAGTTCAGTTCTGCCATTTGCTGCTCTATGAACCAAGTCCAGGGCATGACATTAAGCCTGTGACTACATAACATGAGAAAAATGTTTTAAGACAGAATAAAACATCACGTACAGTTCCTGGCAGTGAATGTTAACAATTGAAATATCCCTGTCCAAGCAAACATTTCAAGATACTGTTTCATAAAATGATAATCATGCCCACTTCACATATGGTTGTAAGAATCTAATGAGATAATGGATGCTAGAGAACTCAGTGCTCAAAGATGCATAGTAGATTTTCAATAAGCCTTACCTGAATCAAAATTTCTTGAAATATACTATTATCCCTGATGGAGGAGGGTGAATTTTAACCAAGTTAAGTAGTATCCATTGCAGGGAATATTTTGAACACTTGCCTGCTAGTTCTATCAACTGTGCATTGCCTGATGTATAGCCAAGAGTTTTTATCTTTCCCCATTTTTGTACGCTGTCCTACAACCTAAATAGGTCTTACATATAATAAGAAAAAGAAACTGCCTGTATGATGTTGCCTGATGCATACGTAAGGAATCCCTGATTCTGAAACCTCTCCTTTATAATTGTGATGCAAAGTTAAAACGTTAGTATCCACATCTCACATTGAGTTGCTGTCATTGTTTAGTTGCCAAGTCATGACTAAATTCACATCTTAGGTTAAGAAATCATTACAATATATAAAGTAGGTTCCACTTCTTACTTTAGTTGGTTTCTGGAGTCACTGTTAGTTATGTAGATCAGGTTTCTGTACTCATCATTCAGTTGAGTAAAATGACACCTGAGGTTGTATCCAGGCTGAAGGGCCCCTTTAACCACCAAACCAAACGCCAAAATATCAGAATGGCAGCACAAGAAAGGCTGGCCCAGTACAAACCCT
>SJXQ01001378.1:127042-222378 GCA_006408695.1 Aepyceros melampus | reverse complement strand
TACATTCAAAATACAAGGTAACATTTATAATAGCTAATATGGCTCCAATGATAAGGTCTTTCCCTCTGTGTTCATCTCCTTCAGCCTTGAAGGTATCATGGTTCAGCCTCCTTCTCCAACCCCTTCTTTAGTTTTTTCTAAACTAAAGAAGTCCTTGAACATACCCAGATCCCAGACAATGGTTTCCAAGTATTATTTCCCACTAAAAGTTAAGAAATATCTTTGAAGAATGTAAATTTGCAAAAAGTGGGTAGAATGATTTCCCATGGTTCTTATTTGTCTATTTTCCACACACCCTTAAAGTCACTTAATCAATAGGTATATCAGCCAGCACACAGTTTACCTGCGTGTAATGGTCAGTTGTCACGTCATCATCTGTCAATGTCCATTCCCCATACTGGAAATATTTAGACTCACTGTACCAGATCCTGATCACATTTGACCATGAGATAGGATAAGATGTCAGATGCATATTTTCTCCACAAAAAGTATCTAAGAGGAGGAAAAAGGATTAGGTTATACTTTACAAAGCTTGGAAACATTTTATAAGGATATTTTCCTGACTATTTTAGAAATGTTTCACTGGTCATCCAAGCAATGTTTGATAAGAGGAGGCCAACTCAGCTGTATTTGGCTAACAATTTTCTTTCTCATTGATGAATAACCGTGTGGTGCTCAGGTTTGCTGAAAACTGACAGTAGGAAATGATCTGCCAGCTTGGAAATCAGATCAACCAGCATTTCAGTTTCTGCTGTGTCCAAGCTGATGGTGAAAGATGAAACCAATCAGAACAGTCTATGAGTTGTAACCAAGTCCATGCCTCGAAAGCAACCACACGAAGTATTCATCATGCAAAGACCTTGGAATAAACATTTGCTCATTTGGCCATCCATTCACTTGTGATGTGGGCTCTCAATGAAACATGACGTTTGATAGTAAACTGCCTTCCTCTGGGGCAGGGAAGACTCACATTGCCAATTCACAGCTTAATAGCATTGAGTATTTTTTAAATACAAAGTGTTTTTATCTTTAAATACAAAGTGTTATTAATGTCTGCTCCTGTAGGAGACACTAATGGCTTTTCAGGAAACTAGCAGTGATCTACCCATATATATGCCATGAGATGGGTTTATTTTTGAGCATCTAAACTTGTTCTTATGGGCAGCTCCATAGAGTTGAATGTGACTCACTTCTCAAATAAAGATAGCTTGTTCCAAAGCTAAATATAGTCCCATGGTAATACTGTGAGTAGCTGAAATAACTATGGGCTTCCTGGGTGGTGCTAGTGGTAAAGAATCTGCCTGTCAGTGTAGGAGACGTAAGAGATGTGGGTTACATCCCTGGGTTGGGAAAATTGCCTGGAGGAGGGCATGGAGAGAAACCCTCTCCAGTATTCTTGCCTGGAGAATCCCATGGACAAAGGACCTGGTGGACTGTAGTCCATAGGGTCACACAGAGTCGAACACGACTGAAGTGACTTAGCATGCATGCACGAAATAACTACATGGAGTGGAAACCTTCTAGCTATACAGCTTTTCATCCGTTATTATTGTGTTCAACTATCCTATGATATTGAGAGCTTTGACTCTTCTTTTGGTGGTCAAAATCAGGAATTTGAAAATTTGAATATCCAAATTTAAAAATTAGCAGTAATGAAACAGTGCTGTGAGTCACAATTCACTGCCATTTATGGGGTAAGTGTAAATACATGCTAGATGACTTAACTTACCCTTACCAAGTTACTGAACAATTCTGAGGACTTTTGAGCAAAAAGGTGTGTTGTATACCTACTTGTAATTCGCCTCTTGAGTGCATTGCTTTGTACCAATTCACAATCCTTTGACAACGCTCTGGCATTTTGTGCAGCTTCTTCACTCCAGTTCTACAAGTGAAATACAAACACATGGCCTAAATAACACTTCTATAATAAGATTCTAGTTCATTCTTTCTAAAAATCCAAAGCTAGCAATATTCTCAATTGTGTAGGCTAACAATTGAATTAAATATTTTGGTTGAAAGCACCTCTCTTAAATATTTTGGTTGGAAGAGGAAGACAAATATTTCAGTCCATTGTTTTAACCCTTGAACTTACAAGATCAAAACTTGATAATATTCAAATGTAGCTTCTTTTCTGAAATATTAGCATTTAAATAAATGCTTCCATTAAAATAGACAAGTTAGAAATCCATCCCATTATTTATTAATAGTTTTACCTTTGACACATTATTAAATCTCTTTGACTCACAGTTTCTTCATCTGTAAAATATGCCCCATAATCATACACAATAGTTTGTTCAAAATTTTTAAGTTTTTAATTTGGATAATTCATACAACTATGATATAATAAATCTTATGCTACGTGCTCAATAAATAAGTATTGCTGTGATTAGAAACAAATATAGTGTCACATAACTCCATCTAAATTATGACTAATAATAGCAAATCATAACTAACATACATGTGAGGATCTGTCACCAGTTCTTTATGTGTATTCTCTCATCTTTACTCATAGCAGTTCTACAAGGGAATCACTCTTACTATCCCCATCTGCAAATCAGGAAACTGAGACACAGAGATGCTGCTTCACTTTTCAGGATAATACCATCTATAGGTGGCAGAAAGAAAATTGGAATCCAAGTTCTTCTGGCTCTGGAGCGTGTGCTCCTAACTCTTGATGTGTGTCGATTGTGCTAGGTTGAAGCATTTTGATGGGTTTTTCTCCAAATAAGATGAAAAGCAGAAAGTCTACATCCCTTGTTATGGGACTGTGACAAATGTTCTCCTGGGCACTCTCATTCTCACGTTATGTGCATCCGCTTAAAAGACTGTCCCCAGATCTGCACAAAACACATTATTACTGAAAAAAAGTTGCAGCATTTCTTGTTTACTATGGGCTTTTATATAAATCATCCAGCTACTCTTGAAAATAATTTTTTCAATGATGCCCTAACTTAGATTTTCAATATTTTCCCTGCCGTTGAAGAAGTTTATCTCATATGCATAGGCTGCCATCTGTGTTAGTTTTATAGAATTACCACCCTCCCCCCCAGGTTGATGAATTGATTAAATTGTGAGGTTAATTGAGTAACTCATTGGCTTAGGGTCAAAGTAAAAATGTGGTTTTGTGGGGTTTGCTTGTTTTTTTTTTTTTTTTGTTTGTTTGCTTGTTTCATGCAAGAAAAGATGTATTTCCAGAGTGAAGTAAGTCAAAAGAGAAAAACAAATATCATATATTAATGCATGTACCTGGAATCCAGAAAAATGGTATACATGAACTTATTTGCAGAGCACAAAGAGATCCAGACATAGAAAACAAACATATGGATTCCAAGGGGGGAAAGGGGAGTGGAATGAGTTGGGAGATTGGGACAGACATATACTATATATATGTGTGTGTATTTATATATATGGATATAGATAGATACACACACTACTATGTATAAATAAAATAGATAACTAATGAGAACTGACTGTAAAACAAGGAATTCTACCCAATACTCTGTGGTGACCTAAATGGGAAGGAAATCCAAAAAAGAGGATATATATGTATCACTGATCCACTTTGTGGTACAGCAGAAACTAACACAGCATTGTAACTATAATTAAAAAAAAGAAAGAAAAAAAGAAGAGAAAAACTAGACCTTGAGTAAAGAAAAGGAAAAAAAAAAGATGTAAGATATATTTCAATGATGGATACATCTAATTAAAAAAGTAGAGATGGCATAAAACATCTCATCAGGGCATAATATCTCCTGGCAGTGGGAACAACATCATTGAACTCACAAATACAAAATCTTGCCTATTCTGACCAGGTTACCAAGTGTTTAGAACTGGAACTTATCTGGCTAATTTACTGCTGACTGTTCATTGTGCATGCTAAGATGTACCGCCCATACCCAGATCACTTTCAGAACTGAAGCACTTACTTCCTCTTGAGCTGAGAGTCTTGTCCACAGAAAGCTCTACTGTCCTTTTTAACACGTGTTGTCCTTATTCATGAGCATACTTACTTCCCTAGGAAAGCACATATCTAACAGTACAAGCACATAGCTACAGTAACTATAAATGCCGTGCAACCTCTCTCCAACTCAGGACAAGGTCTACTGAGCCATCCCCCTACTGAGCCATCCTAGTTGTCCATTTCCCATGGGATTAGTGGAGGCTTCTGTTGTGCTGTACTCACAACCCAACTTCTTTGTACACTCTATGCTGCTTCTTTATCCACATCCACAGATCTCTGTAAATCTGGAAATTGTTCCCCAATAAACATCATACATGCTAATCTCCATCTCAGAGTCTCTTTATCTTCTTGTGTAAAGTACCTGAAACCTTAATTACAAATAGTATGAGGTTCAGACTTCTTTGAGAAAGCTGTTTGGGATATTGCCTCTGAGTAATGCAAGGAGATCCAACCAATCAATCCATTCTGAAGGAGATCAGCCCTGGGATTTCTTTGGAAGGAATGATGCTAAAGCTGAAACTCCAGTACTTTGGCCACCTCATGTGAAGAGTTGACTCATTGGAAAAGACTCTGATGCTGAGAGGGATTGGGGGCAGGAGGAGAAGGGGACGGCAGAGGATGAGATGGCTGGATGGCATCACTGACTTGATGGACGTGAGTCTGGGTGAACTCCGGGAGTTGGTGATGGACAGGGAGGCCTGGTGTGCTGCAATTCATGGGGTCGCAAAGAGTCGAACACGACTGAGTGACTGAACTGACTGAACTGCATGTTGGTAATATACAAATGTTTTATTATACATCATAAGTTAAATCAAAAGTAAGTATGTATGGTTATTGCAGCAAAATTACAAGTTCTGGCTTTCATAAATGGTTCTGTTTAAATAAAATTCCAACTTTATGTGCAGAAACTTTTGTTTTTTTTTTTTTTTTCTGGAAAATCTTTGCCTGACATTTGTGATTAGCTTTTCAGCTCTACTATGATTCTATCAGTTCCTTTCTCTCCAGGCCCTATGTATTATTTACGGAAAAACTCAGCTCCCATATTGTCTTTTAAAATGTTACTCAGTTTTACTGGTGCACTTAATTCATCATATTATTGATTTCTCATACCTTTGCATCTTAACACTTAAATATATTAATTTTATAGAGGATGAGATGGATGGATAGCATCACTGACTCGATGGACGTGAGTCTGAGTGAACTCTGGGAGCTGGTGATGGACAGGGAGGCCTGGGTGCTGCGATTCACGGGGTCGCAAAGAGTCGGACACGACTGAGCGACTGAACTGAACTGAATGCAATAAGATTCTAGAAGAATGCCTTTCAAACTATAGTAAATATAATATGCTGTCAGTTACAACACTCACAATGCAAAAACGCCTATGCTAGCTGCTGGCTTTTATTATTTTGGGCTCTAAGATGACCAAGAGATATATTTCAAGATCATTTTTCCATTTACTCTTTTCCTCCTTTTTTTGTCATTTGTCTGAGAAAATTGTCCTCTAGACTCAGTTCCCAGTGCCTGCATTATTTCTAACCCTTGTTATTCTAGGCTAGTCTAGGGCTAAACAACCAAGCTTAGGATCCCCAAAACCTGAGTGATACTTCTGTGATATAATATAGGTGAGGCTAGTCACCTAATACACCTAAACAGTCCCTACATTTGTTTGTTTGATAACACTTTGCTTGCTCACACTGCAGGTTTACAGAGGAAAGACAATTTCTCTTTTCTTATACACTAAGTTGCTTTAGTCATGTCTGACTCTTTGTGACCCTTTGGCCTGTAGCCCACCAGGCTTCTCTGTCCATTGTATTTTCCAGGAAAGAATATTGGAGTGGGTTGCCATTTCCTACTCCAGGGGATATTTTCAACCCAGGGATTGAACTCAGGCCTCTTAAGTCTCCTGTATTGGCAGGAGAATTCTTTACCGCTAGTGTTTGAAACAAGGAAACAGATTTGCCAATATTTGCTCATCTAGCTGCACCACCAGGTTAGAACATGGGCATCTTGATTCTCAGAGCCTCTTAGTCTCTGGGCTACTGCTCAATGAAGACAGCTATGAAATGCCTCTCCAAATGCATTGTTAAAGCACCTGTAGCATCTGCCATACTAATGATACTGACTGGCAGCATCAGCATTATCTGGGAAGTTGGAATGGTATCCATCTCAGACCTCCTGAATCAGAGAGTGGGGCCAGGGTCCTGTGCTTCATCAAATTCTTCAGCTGACTCAAGCATACTAGAGTTTGAGAAATGCGTCCTCAGGTCCATTAAGAATGAAATTACACTTCCTGCGACGGATGTGGCTCTGTCACTTAGTAACTCTGTGAGTTTGGGAAAGCTACTTACCTCCTCTGAGCCTCTGTTTCTTCTGTTGCATTATAGGTTTATTTGTGAAGACCAGACTTTTAGTATATGGAAACCAAATAGAACTTAATATAATCTCAGTAAACACAATTACTATCATTGGCGTCATCGTGGTTGCTGTTTAATTAATCTTACCATCTTTAGCATGTTGCTGGCTGATGGAGATACTCCTCTCCTGAGGGTGTTATGTGTGGTAACAATTTCTTCCTGGACAGCCTCCATTTCCGTAAAGAGTGCATCATATGGAACTTTGGCTGGTTTTGTCTGTGACCAGAAAATTACTAATTAGTTTCCCTTCTTTTAAGTGGAATTTGTAACACATAGTATATTACTTGTTCAGTTCAGTTCAGTCGCGCAGTCGTGTCCGACTCTTTGCGATCCCATGAATCGCAGTACACCAGGCCTCCCTGTCCATCACCAACTCCCGGAGTTCACTCAGACTCACGTCCATTGAGTCTGTGATGCCATCCAGCCATCTCATCCTCGGTCGTCCCTTTCTCCTCCTGCCCCCAATCCCTCCCAGCATCAGGGTCTTTTCCAATGACTTCATGAAATAAATTTAGTTTATGTTGAATAAACAATGCTCTACAGCACTTTTCACTCGAAGACATCTCAGTAAGCTAGTTTCCATTGCTCCAGTATTAGTTTTGAGGACTTTTTGAATATCAATCTGACATTACACAAGTCTGCAGAACAGTGCACTATGATAGGGTTGTTTTCAGATTTATAATCGGCATTTTGGACCGTATTGAGGCATTTTTATTGGGCAATACGAACCATAGTGGAAAATGTTTTGATACTATTATACCTTTTACTGCCTGGCTTCCCTTCCTTGGTGCATTCTCCACCCTACCTCCTGCAAGTGTTCTCTTTGCATCCCAAATAAACCACTCACACTTGAATATTGTTTAAGGTATGTGTCTGGCAGAATCTAAATATTCATCACTGAGGACAAAACCTTCAGGGTCTTCAGCCCAGATTGTGCAAATTTGTCTGATTCATAGGAGAAAACATTGATATTTGTATCAGCGTATGTACATACAATATAGAATTCAAGTCAACTACAAACTAAAATATTTCATTTGTTTACCTTTTATCCTGTAGCTTACTAAGAAAAACAATGAATGGTTTTAATATTTTAGGTTAGCATTAATTTGTGTAAAGAACATCTTCTTTTATGTGTGTGTGTAATCACATGTATTTTATACTATTTTTTTTTACAGTGAAAAACTTATGTGGTATAATTTGAGTGGTATCTATGTATTTCTCAACTACCACAGGACTATCAACAGTTTCTGAATGGATAGGATTCAGCCATACTTTGCTCAAATATAGTAGTTCTTGTCTTATATTTTGTTTAAAAATTTAAGGATATTGGGAGAAGACAAAACTATAAAATCATTACACTTCTCTAGAAACTGTCCCCTGTGGATGTCATTTCTTCAAAAACACATTCATAAGGTGCTATTTTCCAGTCATACTGCAAGTATCCTGGACTAGAATAGAGGGATCAAACTGCCAATATCCGTTGGATGATAGAATAAGCAAGAGAATTCAGAAAAGCATTTACTTCTGCTTCATTGACTACTCTAAAGCCTTTGACTATGTGGATTACAACAAACTGTGGAAAATTCTTAAAGATATGGAAATACCAGACCACCTTACCTGCCTTCTGAGAAACCTGTATGCAGGTCAAGAAACAATATTAGAACCAGACATGGGACAACAAACTGGCTCCAAATTGGGAAAAGAGGACGTCAAGGCTGTATATTTTCACCCTGCTTATTTAACTTATATGCAGAGTACATCATGCGAAATGTCAGGCTGGATAAAGCACAAGCTGGAATCAAGATTGCTGGGGAAAATACAGTAACCTCCAATATGTAGATGACACCACCCTTATGGCAGAAAGAAAAGAGGAACGAAAGAGTCTCTGATGAAGGTGAAAGAGAAGAGTGAAAAAGTTGGCTTAAAACTCAACATTCAAAAAACTAAGATCATGGGATCTGATCCCATCACTTCATGGCAAACAGATTAAGAAACAATAGAAACAGTGACAGGCTTTATTTCTTGGGCTCCGAAATCACTGCAGATGATGACTGCAGCTATGAAATTAAAAGACGTTTGCTCCTTGAAAGAAAAATCATGACCAAGCTAGACAGCATATTAAAAAGCAGAAGCATTACTTTGCCAACAAAGTCCATCTAGTCAAAGCTATGGTTTTTCCAATAGTCATGTATGGATGTGAGAGTTGGACCATAAAGAAAGCTGAGGGCCGAAAAATTGATGTTTTTGAACTGTGGTGTTGGAGAAAACTCTTGAGAGTCTGTTGGACAGCAAGGAGATCAAACTAGTCAGTCCTAAAGGAAATCAGTCTTGAATATTCATTGTGAGAGAGTAACAGGCAGGAAGGTTCAGTTCAGTTCAGTTCAGTTGCTCAATCGTCTCCGACTCTTTGCGACCCCGTGGACTGCAGCCCACCAGGCTTCCCTGTCCATCACCAACTCCTGGAGCTTACTCAAACTCATGTCCTTTGAGTTGGTGATGCCATCCAAATGTCTCATCCTCTGTCGTCTCCTTTTCCTCCCACTTCCGATCTTTCCCAGCATCAGAGTCTTTTCTAGTGAGTCAGTTCTTCACATCAGGTGGCCAACATATTGGAGTTTCAGCTTCAGTATCAATCCTTCCAATGAATACTCAGGGTTGATCTCCTTTAGGATGGACTGGTTGGATCTCTTTGCTGTCCAAGGGATTCTCAAGAGTCTTCTTCAACAACATAGTTCAAAAGCATCAATTCTTTGGCCCTCAGCTTTCTTTATAGTCCAACTCTCATATCCATACATGACTATTGGAAAAATGATAGCTTTGACTAGATGGACCTTTGTTGGCAAAGTAATGTCTCTGCTTCTTAATATGCTGTCTAGATTGGTCATAGCTTTTCTTCCAAGGAGCAAACTCTTTTGATTTCATGGCTGCAGTCACCATCTGAAGTGATTTTGTAGCCCCCCAAAATAAAGTCTGTCACTGTTTCCATTGCTTTCCCATCTATTTGCCATGAAATGATGGGACCAGATGCCATAGGACTGATTTCGTTTAGGATAGACTGGTTGGATCTCCAAGGCTAGGGGTCTCCAAGTGGAAGAAATAGGCTGCAAGTGTCAGATTTTTTTTTTTATCTCTCTTTAAGTGGCAGGAGGAAACAAACTACTAGTGTCAGATTTTTTTCCCTTCTCTATACAAAAGTAAAAGGAGGTTTCTCTTAAGATTCTCTGATCCCACGAGGACACCTGGTTCCACCTAAACTTAACTTTTCTCAAACCTTGAGCTAACCAATGCATTTTTCTTATGGAAATATTTTTCTTAAGCTATTTTAATGAACTGCGTATTTACCCTAGACTCTTGTCTTCAAGTTGGTTCCACCTAAGACTCAGAACCGACTTGACAAACCAGTATGTTTTACTCATACAATTATTCTCCTAATCTATGTTAATGAAGCCAAATATTTGCTTGGAAACTTGCCTTTCTTCAAGAATCATGTCAATAGTCTTATGGCCTTGGGGTGACTCACCTTGTGCCAATATTATCTCAAAATGCATGTTGTGGGTGAGGAGCCTGGTGCCACTCTGAGTTTTGAGACATTTCCTTTCTCTAATTAGCAGCCTGCTAAATCCCAGAGACGGAGGAGCCTGGTGGGTTGCCATCTATGGAGTTGCACAGAATCGGACACGACTGACGTGACTTAGCAGCAGCAGTAGCTATATAACATCCTGCTAAAGACTAGCAAGGGGGCACTCTTTCTGCCCTCTTCTGATGTCTATGTCAGAAGCTTTCTCTGTCTCTTTTTTACTTTAATAAAACTTGGTTACACAAAAGCTCTGAGTGATCAAGATTGCCGGGAAAAATATCAATAACCTGAGATATGCAGATGACACCACCCTTATGACAGAAAGTGAAGAGGAGCTAAAAAGCCTCTTGTTGAAAGTGAAAGAGGAGAGTGAAAAAGTTGGCTTAAAGCTCAACATTCAGAAAACGAAGATCATGGCATCTGGTCCCATCACTTCATGGGAAATAGATGGGGAAACAGTGGAAACAGTGTCAGACTTTATTGTTTTGGGCTCCAAAATCACTGCAGGTGGTGACTGCAGCCATGAAATTAAAAGACGCTTACTCCTTGGAAGAAAAGTTATGACCAACCTAGATAGTATATTCAAAAGCAGAGACATTACTTTGCCGACTAAGGTCCGTCTAGTCAAGGCTATGGTTTTTCCTGTGGTCATGTATGGATGTGAGAGTTGGACTGTGAAGAAGGCTGAGCGCCGAAGAATTGATGCTTTTGAAGTGTGGTGTTGGAGAAGACTCTTGAGAGTCCCTTGGACTGCAAGGAGATCCAACCAGTCCATTCTGAAGGAGATCAACCCTGGGATTTCTTTGGAAGGAATGATGCTAAAACTGAAGCTCCAGTACTTTGGAGATGTGAGAGTTGGACTGTGAAGAAGGCTGAGTGCCTAAGAATTTATGCTTTTGAACTGTGGTGTTGGAGAAGACTCTTGAGAGTCCCTTGGACTGCAAGGGGATCCATCCAGTTCATACTGAAGGAGATCAGTCTTGGGATTTCTTTGGAAGAAATGATGCTAAAGTTGAAATTCCAGTACTTTGTCCACCTCCTGTGAAGAGTTGACTCATTGGAAAAGACTGTGATGCTGGGAGGGGTGGGGGGCAGGAGGAGAAGGGGACTGCTGGGGTCCAGCCCCGGTGGATCCAGGGTGATTCGAAGGGGGGATGGCGTCTGCGAGGAAAAACTTACTTATTTAGAAATATGAGAATAGATTAGGAAGAAATAGTGTAGTAGGAAATTTGAGATAGAGAAAAGAAGGCTGAATAACTTGGTTTACGTGGAAAGCCAATAAAGTTCCAGACAAGGAGCTTGCACCATCTACATTAGGCCACGGGCGTCCGTTTGAATATCGGAGAGTGCCCCGCCCTGGACTCTCTCTCTTATGGATCTTAGCAGCCGGGACAAGTAAGTAGACACGGCGAGCCTCCACGCCCCAGGTGGGAATTCAGCCAGAAATTAGAGAAAATAGGAGACACGGGGGAAGCCCAGCATCAGTGCAAGACTCTCCGAGAGGGAAGGGAAAGGGGGAAAAGGGGAAGCTTATTTTTCAAAATCAGCTTATATACCCCAAGTTGTACATAATGGAATATGCAGACGTATGCAGGGGCAGCAGCCCTGACCCTCATTGAGACAAGGCGTTCTTCCTGCATACTCTCCCGTTAAACAAGTAAGTAGACACGGCGAGCCTCCACGCCCCAGGTGGGAATTCAGCCAGAAATTAGAGAAAATAGGAGACACGGGGGAAGCCCAGCATCAGTGCAAGACTCTCCGAGAGGGAAGGGAAAGGGGGAAAAGGGGAAGCTTATTTTTCAAAATCAGCTTATATACCCCAAGTTGTACATAATGGAATATGCAGACGTATGCAGGGGCAGCAGCCCTGACCCTCATTGAGACAAGGCGTTCTTCCTGCATACTCTCCCGTTACAAAAGTCCCAGGCGGTTTACATTATCTTCTGGCCAAGAGGCCTGTTAACATTTCTATGGCTAGCGACTGAACTGAACTGAACTCTCCAGAGGCCAAGACTCCCTGTGTCTTTCACGGCTCAGCAACAACCTTTCAATTGGAAGGACTGAAGCTGAAGCTGAAGCTCCAATATTTTGGGCACCTGATGAGAAAAACTGACTCATTCCAAAAGACCCTGCTGGGAAAGATTGAAGGCAGAAGGAGAAGGGGACGACAGAGGATGAGATGGTCAGATGGCATCATTGATTTGATGGACATGAGTTTGAGCAAGCTCCTGGAGTTGGTGATGGACAGAGAAACTGGGCAGACTGCAGTGCATGGGGTCACAAAGATTTAGACACGACTGAGTGACTGAACTGAACTGAACTGGGAACCCACAAGAATTTCCTTAAGTTCCATATGATAACTCTCCCTGCTCCTCTTAAAATATGCTGTTTCAGTGAAATTCATGTCATTTAGCTCTAGCTATCCACCTCCAAACTTACTTTGGTATAGTGATTTTCCTGTGAATTTCTCTCATTGATAGAAATTGGGTCTCCTGAAACAATTCATCTTGTCTACTCAAAATTCTGCAGTCAACAGGAGTGACATCAGTATTCACATGGATGACTCAACCATCTCATATCCTGGGCCCTTGAACTTTAGTCTCTTAAACTTCTCTTCTGAGGCTTTTTAGTTTTCTGCCATAAAGGTTGCAGCCTATATCTGATGATCACTTCAAAATGCAATACTTTTAACTTACCAGAGGATTGTTGGGTATCAGGCAAGAGCTCCATCTAGTTTCTCGTGGGGAAAGAAGTGTGAGTGATAAGATCCACACCAGCACCCCAATAATCTAATGTATGTGGATTTTCTTTCATTTATTGAATTAAGCAGCTTTCACTTTTTTCCACTTTTGACTTCCATCTAGCATGTGAAAATATAAAAACCACTCATGTTCTATACCAAAACTATTAACCAGTTCATCATAAAAAATATTTTCAGTACAATGCAATGTGAATTTTCCTTATATCATTGAGATTATTTTACAGGTACATATTATTGGATGACTTGTAAAATACTCGGAATTTATTTTTTCTTATATACCATTAAATGTTTCATTTCTGTTCTGTGAATGTTGAAACTCTTGTTTTTAATAAGTAGTGAGATTCAAGCATCATATATTGACTTCATTGCTAGCAGCTCCTCACATTTCTCTCCTTGCTGTTGGCATATTTCATTTTTTATTTTTGGTTGTGATGTGAGGCTTGTGGGGTCTTAATTTCCAGACCAGGAGCAGAACCAAAGTCCCATGCAGTGGAAATATGGACTCCAAACCACTGGACTTTGAGGGAAGTCCTGGCATTTTTCATTTTATATTTAATCTGGATGTGTTAAATTCTTATTATAGTCATAAATCAGAAAGCTCAGTTGGGAAATTGATGAAATACTTACCTTATCTGGATAAAAACTAAAAAATAATATTCTCTGCATTTTTTCATGGAAAATGCATGGATCAGTTGTAAAGAAGTAATTCCCACCCTACCTTTTTAGCTTTTTGAATTATTCAGAGAAGTTTAATGATGTAGGCATGGGCTTGTGAAGTCAAACTGCTTAGATTTACCTTCAGACTCTGCCACTTCCAAGTTATCTGACCTTGGACACATGACTTAACCTCATGTTTGGTTTCTTTCTCTGTATTATGAGATTAAGAATAGTACTTGCCTAATAGAGCTATGGTGAGAACTAGGTGAGTACTGGGCATGTGCCTGTGTGTGCTCAGCTGCTTTAGTCGTGTCTGACTCTTTGTGACCCTGTGGACTTTAGCTGGCCTACTGGGCATAGCATCCTCACAGTAGTGCCTGCAACAAAATAAGCTGTAGCACAGAGTTAGCTCTTATCCTTCTCTCAAAAGTAATCATAAAATATACAATCCTCACATACTTTTATAATCAAAACAGGCAGGCAGCCAGCAGCAATGGCCAGAAACAAGAAGCATTTCATTGTCATCCCTGTAAGAAAAGTAACATAACTTTAGACTATTGCCGACTTGTGGGGATAATGTTTTGTCATAAGTCTTTTTGGGGAACACTTTTATATGCATCTGCATTTTTTTTTTTTTGCAAAAAGAGACCTGCAAGATCAGAACAAGGTTTTAATATGCTAGTCATTGGTACCAAGAGAGGAAGAAAGAATTATGATTGGGAGAATAACAGAAGTTAGTGTTAATCCCTGGAGTCTCTGAATATGTTACATTGTGTGACAAAAAGAATTAAGGTAGCGGATAAAGTTTAAATTGCTTATCTGTTGACTTTAGAGTTGAGACAGTGTCCTGGCTTATCCATGTGAATTCAATGTAATCATGAGAATGCTAATTCGCTTCAGTACCTGTAAGAAAAGTAACATAACTTTAGACTATTGCCGACTTGTGGGGATAATGTTTTGTCATAAGTCTTTTTGGGGAACACTTTTATATGCATCTGCATTTTTTTTTTTTTGCAAAAAGAGACCTGCAAGATCAGAACAAGGTTTTAATATGCTAGTCATTGGTACCAAGAGAGGAAGAAAGAATTATGATTGGGAGAATAACAGAAGTTAGTGTTAATCCCTGGAGTCTCTGAATATGTTACATTGTGTGACAAAAAGAATTAAGGTAGCGGATAAAGTTAAATTGCTTATCTGTTGACTTTAGAGTTGAGACAGTGTCCTGGCTTATCCATGTGAATTCAATGTAATCATGAGAATGCTAATTCGCTTCAGTTGTGCCCAACTCTGTGACCCTATGGACTATAGGCAGCAGGCTCCTCTGTCCATAGGATTCTCCAGACAATAATATTGGAGTGAGTTGCCATGCTCTCTTTCAGGGATCTTCCCGACTCAGGGATTGAATCCATGTCTCTTATGTCCTCCTGCATTAGCAGGTGGGTTCTTTACCACTAGTGCTGCCTGGGAAGCATATGTGAAAGAGAGAGGCAGCATCGGTGATGGATGATGAGGAAGGCTCAGTTAGCCACAACTGACTTTGAAGACAGAGGGAAGGACTATGAGCCAAAGAATATGGGCAACCTGTTGAAAGTAGGCAAAGGCAAGGAAATGAATTCTCCCCTGAATTTTAGCTCAATGAGACCCATTTGGACTCCTGAGCTCCAGACTATATAAATAGTAAATGTGTACTGTTTTAAGATTCTGAGCTCATAGGAATTTGTTGCAGTAGCAACAAGGAAACTAATATAAATACAGCAAGATTAGATTTGAATTTTCTATTGCTGGAGAATCCCAGGGACGAGGGAGCCCGGTGAGCTACCGTCTATGGGGTCACACAGAGTTGGACACGATTGAAGTGACTTAGCAGCAGCAGCATAGCATACTTTGGCCACCTGATGCGAAGAGCTGACTCATTGGAACAGACCCTGATGCTGGGGAAGATTGAAGGCAGGAGAAGAAGAGGACGACAGAGAATGAGATGGTTGTATGGCATTACTGACTCAATGGAAATGGGTTTGGGTGGACTCCAGGAGTTGGTGATGGACAGGGAGGCCTGGTGTGCTGCTGTTCATGGGGTCACAAAGAGTCGGACACGACTAAGTGACTGAACTGAACTGAACTGATAACGAGGGGGTGTGATGTTGGTGAATCAGTGCGGCTGAGTGGGAAGCAGAAGGGGCTAACTGTTTGGTTCTCATTTGAAGAAGACTTTCAAAGAGCAGGTTAGACGATTTGTGCAGAATAATACAAACAATGCAGTTTGCCATTGCTGATAAACTTCCCCTACATGCTGCCAAACATGTTTGTATGAGAGGAATTTGTAAATCAGTTCTTTCAGGGAACATACACACATAAGCAATCTGTCCTTTACTGCATTTTTTGTATCTTTCTTTCCCTTCCTCTGTTTCTGCCTCCAACATGTTACCAACCCTCAAACCCTAAAATAATAACACAGATGAAATATACAAGTTATTCTGTTACTTAATTCTCAACAATCCAATAAAGCAATTTTTTCCTAAGTTACCTGAAGAAAAGAATAGAATATAAATCTTCTCAACTATAGTAGGTTGATATATACACACAAGTTAGCATTTATACCCCTTATACTATATCTCTACATCTTTTTCTAAGGGAAAGTTTTGGGTGGGTGATGTGAATGCTCATTATCTTAATTGTTATGATAATTTTGCAGATATATACTAGCATGTACCTCAAAAAACTGTCATAAAAAGTTTAAGAAATACCAAAAATATTATTTCACACCAAACAACTGGAATTGATAATTCAGATTTTTGTCTTTCAAGTCTTTTTTCTTATGCATAAATTCAATATTCAGATTTATCCATAATATCCATAATACATACAAAAATTGTATCCTGTTTCCCCCAGAATTTCTATTATTATATATTCCTTATGATTATCATTTTGATAATGTGAATAACTTGTAATTAACTTAAGATTTTGACTAAGTCTGATTTTAAGCTTTAATATTTTTCTCTACAAGTGCTGTTATATTATTATAAATATTTTAAAACAAATACCCTGCCATTTTTAGGGTATTTTTCATAAATTATCATAGGATTTGAGCTTCAGAATTTGAAATAGATTAAAATCTTGCACTTTTTTGTTTTGACATGATACAAAACTAATGTTAATCTAAGTAAACCTGATATATAATAAGTGCTCAATAAATATTTATTAAATAAATTATATTTTGTGTAATTGAATAATTGCCTATTTCAGAGCCTCCCCCCAACATACAATCTGTTAATTAAATATGATATAATAAAAGTCATACTGATCCTGGAGTTAAAATACTAATGATTTGTCCTTGGTTCTCTTATTAGCTCTGACACCAATAAATCCATAAATTCTCTGAAAATCAATTTGTTTTTGCTTAGAATGAAATCCAGCATGTTGGAGATATAGATGGCTTTCAAATTCATAGAAGTACAAGAGACAACCAACTCTTGAGAGTTAACTACTACTGTTATTTTTAGAATGCTGCAATTTGCTCAGTGGGCTTTATAATCCAAACTTGAAAGCCATGCCATATTATCCAAATGGGTTATAATTCTGATAGATTGCTTTTGAAGACATACAGTATCCTCCATATTATTGAAAATAGATAAATAGAACCTGGATATTTTATATACAGATATAGTATCTTCTGTCATAAGTGAAAAATCATTGTTTTATAATGACACAAGGAATTTGATACAATTGATGATTTAATGCTAGCTATTATATCCTGTACAAGAACTGAAAACAACGTATAAAGAAGCTTATCATGACCTCTTGAGACTGTTTAAGGGATAGTCAGTGTCATCTGGGATTATTGTTACCTTAATGTGTTAGGCTCCTCCAAAGAACTTTGGTTGATGTTAAGGGCAACTAAGCTAAAGGGACATGCAAATTTTTGAGCCTAAGTTTTGGCTTGGGTCTATGAATAAGTAGAATGTGTGCATTCAACTTAAAGCTCTTCAGAGATCAAGGGTATCAAGAAAATAGGAGGCTACCTTTACTTAAGGTTCAAATTTGGAGAAACAGTAAAACAGAAAGATAAAGGTTAACACTTGGGAATCAGTGGTATAGTAAGCATTTTAGAATGAAGATTGGATTCAGGTAATTATACATGTATCCTTGTTGGCCTGAAATTTTTTATGAATGTACTGATTTGGGGCTCTGGAGTAGCCCTTAGAGATAGAGTCAGATACTTGGGTTAAGGGACTAGAAAGCAACAGGCACAGGTGGGGATTTTGGCAATCAGTGATTCTGGCAAAATGATCAATGTGCAGAAATAAATAGAACTGGAGAGCATGACTTAGAGGTTGAGTAGAGGTTGTAGGGTGGAAAAAATAAGTGGACCCAGGGTGAGAGACTCTGGGGACCCCCTGAGACTTATCCACCGGAGAATTAATGCAGGAAAAATTTCAGGACCAGAGCCAAATCTCCAGAATGATCTAAATGATTCTCTATTGACTGGAGGTCTGAAAATCTTTGTATAAACTAGGCCATTTTAACTATAAAATTCCATTTCCTGTACTTAGGTAAAGGCAGCTTTTCTGGACATAAGTATTGCAGAAGCAGCTGACATATCACCTCACTAACTTTAGCTTCAGTCCCTACTTAACACAGTTATTTCATAAGCAATAGACAATTTTAAGCCCAAACTCTTAAACTCTCTTCTGATAATATTAGAAACACGATGCACTTTAAAAAATTAATTTTCCCTACATTTCTGTTTCAGATTGTAGGTCTTATTAACAAATAAACAGAACTTGGCTATTTGTAGCTTAATTTGGTAGGAGGAGAGATCAAAAATGAAGGAAAACACTAAGAAGAACCGAGTCCTGCCCTCTGGCATGCCCTTGGGAATTCATTCTCATATATGGATTAAATTGCTAGACCATGTCCTGCTTAGAAAGTACTTACAAGAACAGTCTCTTCCTTCCTTTAATCAAAGAGTTCATAAGAATGAACTCTACCAAATTAGGTCACCAGCCCTTTTTATCGTCTTTACCTCAGTGAATTTGTGAATTTAAAAATAATAACCACCACCAAAAGTTATATACATATAATAGTTTCAGCACTCAAGAAAGTGCCTAATTCTTTTGAGTAACTCCCAAGAGTAAGAATCATTCTGATTTCCATAATTTAATCAACTTTATAACCTTACATAGACAAATATATATTGTTAGCATATAAACATTTTCACTTAATATTATGCCTATGAAATTCATCCATGTTGCATGTAATGAAGTTTATTTTGCTAATAGCTGGGTAGTATGCAGGAATTAGAATTTATTTATTATTAATGAACATTTGGTTTGTTTTCAGTTTAGAGCTATTACAAATAAAATTTCTATGGATACTTTTCTGTATGCTGTTTGGTACATATTATTATTTACTTTTTTGGGACATAGAAGTGGAATTATTGGGTTATACAATATACATATGTTTTCCTTCATCAAGTACTATCAAATATTTTTCCAAAGGAATTGTAGAAATATGTACTTTTATGCTTCTACCAGCTTCATATCCTCACCCATACTTGGTATTCTTTTTTTAAAAAAATACTCATTATGTTTATGTTTCATCATGGTTTTTAATTTGTGTTTGTCTACTTACTAATGATATGGAACACATTTTTATATAATTGTCAGCCACTTCCATATTACCTTTTGTGAAGCATCTGTCAAAATTTTCACTCTGTTATAATTAGGTTGACTGCATTTTTCTTATTGATTTGTAAGAATTCTCTACATATTCTTGATATGAAGTATTTGTCAGATATGTGTACTGTAAATCTTTTCTCTTAGTCTGGGAAATGGGTTGCCATTTCCTTCTCCAGTGGATCTTCCCAACCCAGGGACTGAACCTGCATCTCTTTTCTCTCCTGCATTGGCAGGCAGATTCTTTACCACTGAGACAGCTGGGAATCCCACTAGTGGCACCACTCTAGATAAGTGGACCAGGGTAATATAATGGGATATGTAAACAGGATTGCATAAACTGTTAGGGTGTTTTATGGTTTAACTGCTTTAAATCCACGCCTATTTACTCCTAATGTAAAATCTGAAACTAGCCTGCCTTCAGTTATAAAAGAGCCAGAGGGCCACTGCCTTATGATGGGCTGGTTGCTTTGGAAGCAGTGTCACACAGTTCCTGAAATAAAAGATGCCTGCCTTGGCACTTTAGGATGTGTATAACCGCGTGGTATTTGGCCCTACATGAAAATTAATTTCTTCTTAGTCTTGCTACAAGAATTTCTGGAGAATGATCTGAATAGTAATATTACACTTGTATAGTATGTCTAAGTTTATTAAAAGCATGGAAATAACTAATATTTAATTTTCTTTTCCCCAAGTGGTTATACTATATATTTTTTAACTTTTTAATTGAAGTATAGCTAATTTACAATATTGTGTTGATTTCTGTTTATACAGCAAAGTGATTCAGTTATATATATATATGTGTATATTCTTTTTTATATTCTTTTCCATTATAGTTTATCACAGGATATTGAATATAGTTCCCTGTGCTAACAATAGGCTCTTGTTGTTTATTCATTCTATATGTACTAGTTTACATCTTTTAACACCAAACTTCGTCTCTATACCTCCCCCACTCCCCTTCCTCTTTAGCAATCACAAGTCTGTTCTCCAACTAACATTTATATTACGATGAATGGTGTTAAGGCTGCATATAATCTCATATTTAACATTATGACGATGCTATTAAGTAGTCATGTATCATTAATCTCATTTGTCAGATAATTAAACCGACACTTAAAGACATACATAACTTACCCCAGTTCACACAGTTTGTCAGTGTTATGATGAGAACCAGTTATTTGGCTGTACAATATATTCTTGCCTTTACACAGTACTCCACATGAGAGATTTGCTCTATGAGAAAGTCAGCTCAGTGAAAATGTTTACAAGAGAGTCAGAAATTTACAGTAGCCAAGCGGCATGAACACATACTAATCAGAACTAATCTAGAGCCTGTGAAGACTACAAGTCACAATTGTGGATGCGTTTCTCGTTTGTAATCCAGATAACGTCATCTATGAACCTCACCAGTCTTAAACTGCCGCATTTGGAACAAACTGCAGAGATTAGCTGCCTGATTAATGGGGCCACTATAGATAGCAAGACACTCAAAATGATCCCATGGTCCAGAAAAGAGAAGCAACTTATCGGCTTTCTTTGCATGCTTGCATCTTAGTAAATAAATATTTAAACATTTACTCAAATGTTAATATGTGCCATGCCTTCCTCTAGACATAAAGAAACCTGCTGCTACTGTGCTAAGTCGCTTCAGTCATGTCTGACTCTGTGCGACCCCATAGACGGAAGCCCACCTGGTTCCCCCGTCCCTGGGATTCTCCAGGCAAGAATACTGGAGTGGGTTGCCATGTCCTTCTCCAATGCAGGAAAGTGAAAAGTGAAAGTGAAGTCGCTCAGTCGTGTCCGACCCTTAGCGACCCCATGGACTGCAGCCTTCCAGGCCTCTCTGTCCATGGGATTTTCCAGGCAAGAGTACTGGAGTGGGGTGCCATTGCCTTCTCCGTAAAGAAACCTAGAATAATCGAATACATAAACTGCTCTCAGTCTCCTGAAGTTTGCAATCTATCACCGGTATAAAGTACATACAATGCATTCATGGCAACTGCACTATAAATGCCAGACAATTTGAAATTCTGGGAATGAAAAGAGAAGCAATCAATTTTCCTAAGGAACATCTTGTACAACAGGAAAGCTACTTACAATACGAGAGCATTCTAATAAAATTTTGTCTAATAAAAAATGTCCATGTCATTTGTCAGACGACATGTATTAACTGCCTTGAAATGTCTGGAAATATTAAATACTAAAGTACTAAATACTCCATATGAGCTAGATAAGGACAAATACATAAGACTTTTAAAGCAAAGAAGGACATTGCTACATAGACAGAAATTATATGTGAGTGTAGAAAATCACTCTGAAACCAGGTATAATCAGATGCTTTTGTTTTATTGTTCTGAAAACTTGGAAAATGTTTGTTTACCTGAGCATCTTGCCATTTACAATGAAGTCTCTATATAGTATACAATAAATGGAAGTTTGTCTATATATTATACACTTCCATTTATATTGGAAGTTTATTATCACTTTCTTCTTTGGAAGAAAGAAAACATTATTGTTTAATAAAAATATATTCCTTAGCTCTGTCCTAAACAAGTTCAGTTGAATATCTACAAGGGAACAAAGTAAAGGAGATAAGGTAGATAGTATATAGTCTTGAATTATTTTGTGTTATGTGTTGAGGTTGGGGAAATGAAATAAAAAGAACAGGGATATGGAAGGCTCTTGAGACAGCATTCTCTGACTTTGCCAAAGAGTTGATAATGAATGCCTGGAAAACTTTGTGAGAAAGGATGACTGAATGTCACTCAAAACTTGCTCACCTCTGGCCATAAGAATTTGTTGTTGTTTCTGGAGATGGATGGTAGTAAGCTGGAAATATGCCAAAGCTTATCTATAATTCTTTTAATGTTTTGTAGACAGAGAAATTCACATCTCTGAAGTAAAACTCACAAATTATTGAGCAGTTTTTTTTCTTTCACATAGTAAAAAGAAAAGCTGGAAAAAGAATTCTGTTACTTCATCAAACCAGCATGGTTTATAGATTGGAAATGTATGATTTGTCATTTATGTCTTGCTACACTGCTGTTTAGAAGGAAGAGTGTTGATTCAACACCAAGTCAAGTGTTTATGGAAACTTAATTGCTTTGGTTTTATCTGTTGGTCCTGTCAACTCCTGGCATTGCTCTACCCAACACAATGCTGTCTGTATTTTTGTCACTGATGTCTTCATAAAGAGTTGCTATCCAGCTTAAAATATGGTTTTAAAAGAATTTGGGACGTGTTGGAAAGCACAGAATAACTTGATTTGCATATGAGTCCCATGTATGGATGCCAGTTGGCTGCTTCAGTCGCATCTTTCTTATTTTCATACATTGTCCTTTTTCTGTTTAAGCTTCTTAACACAGTATGAAATAATCTGCCATGACTTTTTTTTCCCTAAAACAGAAAATCGAGACACATTGGTCTAACATATGATATAACAAAATGATAGAACAGAATAGAAGTGGATTTATCACAGAAAATCTTTGGGAGATAGATGAAGACTAATATGTTTATAAGCAAGCACATCATGTTTATTAAAACATATGCATCTTAAAAAATTTTAAAACATCAATTATTTACTTAACAATTGGCTACCAAAAATTTCAGAAAACACAATAATTTTAAAACAGATAAATATAATGAAACAAAAATAAAAATGCCATTTCTTCCTGACATATTTTAGTGAGAGTGCTATTTCTAGCTAGTTCATAAACTGGTCATCGATACCATACAATGGATTCAATAATAACTTGAACAGACTAGAAAGGCCTTTTGCACAGAGGAATAAATCTGTGATGAAACATTGGACTGAAAAATCTGGAGTGTTGGTAACTCAGTTTAGTATGGCTCATTTTGTTAGATGTGCCCACATTCATGAAATATATAATAAATGAACTACAAAACTATATATTTCATGGTTAGAAGAACATAACAAAAAAATTAGACTTGGTGTCCCATGTTTGGATTAGGTTAATGATTGATGTTCTCTGCTCAAGAAGCCTCTCTTTCTGTTCCAGTTCTTGGGTAGATAACATTTCCTTTTCTTTGATCATTCCTTTTGGGATGTTAGTTGCACAGTCGTGTCCAACTCTTTGCAATCCTGTGGACTGTAGCCTACTCAGCTCTTCTGTCCGTGGAATTCTCCAGGCAAGAGTACTGGAATGGGCTGCCATTCCATTTTTATATTCTTACAACTGTGCTTATATCTGCTCTCACACAAAGCAAGACATGTTCCCTTTTATTAAAGCATTTACTTTAGAAAACTTGCAATTGTGAATTCTTTTTCTCCTCTTGACTGTGAAACCTTTAGAACCCAGGAATGTCTTTCTCAAATACCTTAGAACCGTCCTTTGAAATGTAACCATCAAGGAAAATAGAGCCACTGCCTATGGGACCCTGTGGGAGGACAGAGGCCCAATTTCAATAAGCAATAATTAGTAAACACATTGTTATAAATTAGTAGTCATATTGACTGACCTACCCTCCCATGTCCTCCAGTACTTTTCCATTAGTTCACACCGGCATTTAAAATCCTCTGTCTTTTGTTTTAACAGAATTGAATTCAATCTTTCTTGTCTCTTGCAATATAGTTTTGGCCCTTACTGCAATAGTCTTGAATACAATTTTCCTTGATATTTTTTAGCAAATGTTAGGTGAAATTTTTCTTTTCCACTATGTCTCTTATTATTCTCCATCAGTCTTCTTCATTGTTTTATACTCCAGGTGAGAGTTTGTGAAGTCTTCATTTTAAGGAGACATCAGAGAATTGAATTAAGGTGAAGTCAAGAATGCATGGGGTTAGATTAACTTTGAAAATATCATTATCTTCCTATGGCAGCTTTCCTGATGCTTCCCTGGAGCTTTCCTGGTGGCTCAGACAATAAAGAATCTGCCTTCAATGTAGGAGACCTGGATTCAATCCCTGAGTCAGGAAAATCCCCTGGAGAAGGGAATGGCTACCCACTCCAGTATTCTTGCCTGGAGAATTCCATGGACAGAGGAGCTTGGTAAGCTACAGCCCATGAGATCCCAAAGAGTTAAGAGCTGAGGTGGGAGGGGGGTTCAGGATGGGGAACACGTATATACCCATGGCGGATTCATTGATATACGGCAAAACCATACATCAACAATATTGTTACAATATTGTAAAGTAATTAACCTCCAATCAAAATAAATAAATTTTATATTAAAAAAAAGAGTTGAACACGACTGAACACCTAACACTTTCACTTTTTCACTTTCCTACAGGAGCAGAATTTATCCCTCCCAACTTCAGACCTGACAACAGTCCAGGGAGAGAAAGATTTCTTTTATATTCAGCATTAAGAGGAGGCTTGCACTGGCAGAGTAAAAAAGGAAAAAGAATAAGAGGATACAATTATTTTCAAGGAATATTGGATAGGGAATACTTAAGACAGCAAAAGAAAGATACAGGTCACTTAGAAAATCAGGAAAAAAAGAAAGAGAGAGGTAGAGAAATTAGAAAATGTTAAATTCAAAAATGCAAAAAAGAAACAAATTCCTTAAGCCTCCACTAAGTAAATCCATAAGTTTTGTATATTATTGGTGCACAAAATATTTGAATGCAGAGGTGGGCTCCCCAGCTTCTCAGTAGTTAGTAGGAAGATTAATCTTTCTCTCTAGATGTGTAGCCAGAGAAGATAACTCACTGAACTGGAGGTAACATAACACATAACTCCTATTTACTTCCCCAATTGCCTTCTTTCATCAGCCTCCTTTAATCCTGGGAAATGGAGAACTATCCTACATGGGTTACATAGCATAGTATTTATTCAGTACTTCTAGATCTTAAATTTAGAATATGAATGAAAATATGGCCTCTAACTTCTAGAAGCAAATAATTTGTGGCTTATTTTAGGTATTTAGATTCCCTGTTAGGAGGAACAGTAGAAAAGCCTGAAGTAAATCTCTAATGTGCTATATTTCAATAATGTCAAATATTTGTGAAAGTCCTGAATACACTATCAAATCCAGAATTCCTCAATAATTCTATATAGCTTTGGGGATATATTTCATATTATTAGTTAACAAATCACTTCCCTCAAAAGTGATCCTACCTACTTCTTTGTTCTCACTTGCTTTCTTAACCACTTAGTCTCCATTTGGAATCTCTGCCTTTGTTTGTTGGGTGGATCGTCTGATAGCTGCTTCTGGTAGGGGTGGATAAGATAGCACAATGAACATATTTGTATAATATGCAAAATCATTTTTCTTCTCCCTTTTTAAAACCCTGTAAGCCGAATTGGCTCTTTTTACTTTATAATGACTTTCCTTGTTTGTTGGCTTTGATGTCTTTCATTCTTATGCTCAAAATATTTGCTGATCTATGACTGTCAGCTTATATTTAAGAGTGAAACAACACTACAGACGCTCACTAGGAAGCTCAATCTGTGAGGGTAGACTTAGCAACTGGTAAACTTGACCACAGAGGAATCAAACATCAATGTAGCTTCTCTTTTAGAGACGACCCCAAGATACTCATGGATTTACCTGTCAGTTTGGTAAAGTGCACTGATGCAGAAGAGTTCTTACTTGGATTCTTAACCACAGGCATGGTTTTCTTTGCTCCTAAAGTGAATTCCAAGTGACAAGGAAGTTTTAAAGCATATGACCCTCGTTTACTCTTTTTCCCCTCCTCTCTTCTGATTCTGTGTTTTCATTTTTGTTTCTCATCCATCACAGCCACTAAGTGATTCCCCATTGGTGGGTGGAAGCAATAACTATAATTCAGTTTTCTCATCTGACCATTTGGTGTTCTTGGTTGATCAATGGTATTAATCTGTTCTCCACTAGATGAGAGATGATGGAGAATCCAGTTTGTTAGTCATTTTCAATGATATTTCTGGTTGCCAGCTCAAAGAAGTAAATAAGTTTATGCCTGCTGGGAAGGAATGTGCAAATCTTTTGTGTCTGTTTACTTGTGATTTGTGGCTGAGGTTGTAGAACTGAAGCTATAAGCTCTCATGCGTTTGTCTGCCTGAGAGCTACTGTGTCTACAGTTAAGAAAAATCTAACTTGTGTCAGTATGAGATGTTTTCCTACATCCAAAAATTACTTGTTAATTATTGTAAAAGGGATGTACACAGCTGTAGAAAGTTGTGCTATGTGGAAGACAAACACATAGGACAATTAAGGAGATAATTGTATTCAGCCTCTTGTGATAGGGAAACAGGTGGAGATTGCCTGAAAGAAAAGGAGTCTGGAATTTTATAGAGTCAAGTAAACAAAGGAATCATACACAAATGAGAGTCAGGAGAAAGGAGGGAAAGTGCCACATTTCTGAATATGTAAGAGTAGGATAGTCCTTTGTGGCTAGTCTTTTCTTGGAATCAACACATGCTTGGGGATTTCTTGATAGTTGCTACTGTCCAGGAACACAGAATTCAGATACTGTTCCGCATTGCCTTTCAGTTAATTTCTTCAAACGTTTGTGTTTGACTGTCAATTCTTAGTTTTCCGCCTTTCATATTTTTCTCTTTACAAAGGATTTAGGTAAGTTTGATTAAGAGTTACAATTACAGCACAGAGAAACTCTACTCAATGCTCTGTAGTGACCTAATTGGGGAGGAAATCCAACGAAAATATGGGATATATGTATACGTATAGTTGATTCTGTCTTTGCTGGACAGCAGAAACTAACACAAAATTATAAAGTAACATTTTTACTATTCTCCAATAAAAATTAACAAAAATAAACAAATGTTCTACACACAAAAAATAAACCATTTATAAACAGTGTTTCTTTTAGGTTAGTTACAGATGTAAATCTTCCTTATGGATTGAAGAAATCCTATTTTTTAACGTTTATTTAAACATTGAAGTATTTATTAATTTTGGCTGTGCTAGGATTTTTCTCTAGTTGACACGAGCAGGAGCTACTCTCTAGTTGCAGCGTCTGGGCCTCTCATTGGGGTGCCTTCTCTTGTTGCAGAGCATGAGCTTTAGGCACACAGGTCCAGCAGTTGCAGCACACAGATCTCAGGAGCTGTGATTCCCGGGCTCTAGAGCACAGGCTCAATAGTTGTACAGCACATGGCCTTAGTTGCTCCGTGGCATGTGGGGTCTTCCTGGATCGGGGATCGAACCTATATCTTCTGCACTGGCAGGTGGATTCTTTACCACTGAACCACTTGGGAAACCTCTAGATTTTATGTTTTTATCTTTTGTCTGTATCACTCAACTTCCTGTTTTGTTTCTTTCTTTCTTTTTTTTTTTTTTGAAAAAACACATTTTATTGCACTTAAGCTATAAGAAAATAAAATTTCTAAGTGAATCAAGCCATAGACACAGTCCCTTTAAAGGTTGCTTTTTGTTTGTTTTCTTTTCTGCTGGAGGGGGATGGGCTGCACCTAAGAAGAGACAAGAATGTGTCTACTTGAGGAAAGCTACTCTGGTTTTTCCACGTTTATTCTTCCTTTCATCATTAACTTTCTGTCTTAATCTGGTGCTATGATTTCTAAAAGGTAGGTATGTTTTGTTTCTGAGTTTGTTGGTCAGATTTTCTTCCAACAAAAGGAAGTTTTAAAGGCAAAACTTATTCAAATAGGAAACAAAACATAGAAATCTGGGTTCCATTTTCAGTTCTGTTGCTCCATGTTGTGTGACTTAGTTTTTAGTTGTTTCATCAAAATAGCATAGTCTGTGCCCTGCCAATCATCAATGTATCTTGAACAACTAAACCTTTCTATGTCTTAACTTCCTTGTTTATAACTGGAGGTACTAATAAAACCTATTTTGGGAGGTTGTTATGATTGAATGAATTAATACTGAAGGCAATGGCAGCCCACTCCAGTACTCTCACCTGGAAAATCCCACGGATGGAAGAGCCTGGTGGGCTGCCATCTATGGGGTCGCACAGAGTCGGACACGACTGAAGCGACTTAGCAAGCATTTAGATCAATGTCCCAGAACATAGTAACGTCTGTATTTTTTAAATATATAAAAATTAATGAATCTGAAAAAATGAAAGAAAAAGTTACAACTATTATTGCTAGCAAAGTCTATACAAGGAACAACAGTGACAGAGAAATACATCTGTATGTTATTTTTTCCCCAAGGAGAAATAGAATAATTTTATCTTCAGGTATCAGTTTATTCTAGACAGTGGAATCACTGTTTTTCAAAGTTTGCTGAGTCCCAGCTTGCTTCTTTGTTTAAAGGATGAACGTCTTCCTCTACAGTAGTAAAGATTACTCTTTACCTTCTACAGAATGTGCCTAGATAAAATTCCTAGTCTTATCAGCATTATTTTTAATTATTAATATTCCTAAAAAAATGGCATTACTCTCTCTCTGTTTCTACGGAAGGTGGGACTCTGATTGTGATGGGATGCCTTGCTCTGAGCTATAAAACTACCTCCTGTTCTAAAGATAGGAGAAGTTTATTTCTCCTTTGGATAAAACCAATTCACACACACAGGTAGCATTTGGCTGCCTCCCAATCTTCTCCAACACTTTTTGTCTAGCTTACCCAAGCCCTGAGAAACCCTACAGCCCTCATACTTAGTTCTGGTCTCTTCTCTAGACAATAGCCTTTCCCCCTCCCTTGCAATAGTCTTTCAGTCAAAAGTCTATCTTTACTAATTCTGGATTTGTTTTCTGTTTGACATAATAAGGTTATCATGATTTTCTCTCTTAAAAATTTCTCTAAACACCTCAAATATAAAAATATGGAGGTTTTCCTTTGCCACCACCAAAGGGAAAAATAACCTTTTATTTTAAAATTTATGGATAGTTATTGAATTATCTGTTTGGAGGAAGATTAGAACTTAGAATTCTGATTCTGTATAAGATATCATTATGAAATATCTTCTTTTAATTTTTCTGTATGTTTCATCTTTGCCTTGTGCTTCATTTCATACCCCTGAATCCAAAGCTCTTCTTATTTAATTTCTTTAATTTATAAAATCTTCTATATTCTGTTGGAAAGGAGTCATCTGCCTTTAGAGATAAAGGAGGGTACTGGAGGAGTGTTTCGGAGATTCACTCTTCTAAATACTTTTTTCCCCTCTAAGTCTTTATTGAATATATTACAGTATTGCTTCTGTTTTATGATTTGGGTTTGGGTTGAGGTGGGATCTCAGCTCGTCGACCAGGGATTGGACCCACATCCCCTGCATTGGAAGGTGAAGTTGTATCCACTGGACTACCAGTTAAATTCCTCTTCCAAAGACTTAATTGATCTTTCTATATCTTATTTACAATCATTTCTATATATTTCCCAAACTGAGTTAATGTTTCTAAAATTTCATATTTCTCACTGATAGTAGTACACTACTGTTCTCATAGTTGTTAATCAAATATATGATAAGCTTATGGTCAACACATTTGTTCATATACATATATATATCACAAATATATATATATATGTGTGTGTATATATATATATATATATATACATTGCAAAAATCTCTAAGAGTTCATTTGCTTCTTTATAATTAGTAAAATATTTTAGTTCTTAAAAATTATTTTAGTATTTTTTATGGAGAAGGAAATGGCAACCCACTCCAGTGTTCTTGCCTGGAGAATCCCAGGGACAGGGGAGCCTGGTGGGCTGCCGTCTATGGGGTCACACAGAATCGGACATGACTGAAGCGACTTAGCAGCAGCAGCAGTATTTTTTAAGCACAAACATTATCTAAATATGAAATGTTATTATACTTGTATCTGCATTTCTGCTGTAACAAACAAGACTGTTTCTCCCACAATTTAAGAAATCACTGATACTATGAAATTGTTATGTCTGAGAAGAAAGGAGAGTGAGCCCTATAGAGGTTTCACAAAGGGCTTCCCTATATCTAAAAGGAGAAATACTAAGGAATTCCTCTCTTTAGGGGTGGGGGTGAAATGTGTTGTAATTTTAGCATTGCCAAGGAGTAGTACAGATGGGAGGCAGAGATAGCCAGGCAGACGGTGCCAAAGCAAGAGCAGCAGCTGCTGGTGAGTGAGAGCTGAGCAGATGGCATGATAGCATGGGCCATGGTTGCCATCAACAGTGAAAAGTATCAGTTCATATTAGAAGATTCTGGAACAGCTGTCCTGAAACTAGGACAATATAAAGTCATTAATTTCCATGATTATTTGTTAGTGTGCCTAGTGTTGAGTGTTAGGTAAAAACAGCCAATGGCTATTGATCAGAAGGATGCCTCTCTAAGGATACAGTCATTGATTCTTATTTTCAGTTATCTGATTGAGTAAAGCAAGTGCTATTCATTGTATATATACTTGGAGAGATAAGAAGGACACTTAATATTTGTACCAGACAATGATATTGATATTTGTGGCTGATGTTTTTCAAGTACTATTAAAACACATAATTTCTTAATCCTTAAAACCAATTTTCCTTAAAGTATGAAAATCTCAGATATATAAGAATCACATGAAATATTGGCTAAAAAATGCAAATTCCTGGGTTCTTTCCCCAAATGGTTAAAACAGGAATTCTAAAAGAAAAGCCATAAATTTGTCACTAAATTCTCCAGGGATTCTTATTTAGAATCCCTATCTTAAGAAAATGTAGGAGATAATTAGAAAACTGAAAATATAAATAAGTATATAAAAGTATAGGTCAAGTAAAAGAAATTATTTGTCATTTGTATGTGAGAAGTCAGATGGTATAGTTTTGACTTTAAGTATGGCCAGATCCAGTTGCTCAAATGTTCTTTCTCCTTGAATTTCTCAGTTTCTCAGGTCTGCTTGTCTCTTCAGGAAGGTTTACCTTCCAAAGAATTTCTTTACTCACTCTTAAAAATGACTCTGTTCTGAACTAGCTAATGTTTCCATCCTAGAGAGCAATAAGCCCCAGGTCTGCAGGGAAATGTTATCATAGGTTTGAAGTGTAGTGACTGGTGGGATAAATGAATATGAATCACTTGAGATATTGAATATAGCTTGACCTAATGCTTACCAGAAAAAGATGGTGGTGAAAAATCAACAGAAAGCAGATCAATCTTACAAAATCTGAACTTTATTCTTAAGAGGAAAAAAATGAAAAGATTTAATCAGGCAATTGAGAGCTTCAGGCAATCATTTTAGAACTGTCATCTTTATCACCCTTGTATCCTTAGGTATAAATATTGTTCAAAGATTCTCTGGAATTTTAACAATTCTTGAGAATGGAATTTCTCTTACAGCCCCATCTTACTACCTCAAAATGTGTCCTTAAAATTGACAAAGGGTTAAAAAACATTTTCCAACGAATTTACTATGGGACCCAGAATTTATAAGTCTGCAATATTACTTGTTGAACAAGTGTAGTAAAGTGTATTGTCACATTATAAAAGAAGGGATCAAAGAAAGAATGTTTTTCATAAGAAATTTATAATTTTGTGCCATGCTAGCACACTTGATTGACCCAAGTCTCTGTAGTATGAAAATGTCTCATCTTAAAATTGATTTTTTCACTGTGTCCTATTCTAACTCTTAGAAAAAAGTTAAAGATTAAAATATGTCAGAAAGTCTTTGAGTTTGTGACAATATGAGAAAAATAGGTCTCCACTGTTGAGGGTTTACAACATATTAACACCTTAGCATATGTCCCTAAATTCTCAACCTTTTTGCTCATTATGACCATCATGTCAGTGATGACCAACTTTATCCTCCATTTCCTAATTTATCAAATGGATATAACACTACTAGCTCAGTCAGTAATGAATCTCTGCCTACAATGCAGGAGATCTGAATTTGATTCCTGGGTTGGGAAGATCCCCTGGAGAAGGAAATGGCAACCCACTCCAGTATTCTTGCCTGGAGAATTCCATGGACAGAGGAGCCTGGAAGGCTATATAGCCCATGGGGTTGCCAAGAGTAGGACATGACTTAGCGACTAAACCACCACCATCCATAGGATATCTGTGGTATTAAATGAAATACACACAAAGTGACAAGTCAATAATGTAGGCTCTGTAACATGTAAACTGGGCTTCCCTGGTGGCTCAGTGGTAAAGAATCCACTTGCAGTGCAGGAGACAGCGGGATACTTGGGTTCAATCCCTGGGAGAGGAAGATCCCCTGCAGGAGGGCATGGAAACCCACTTCAGTATTCTTGCCTGGAGAATCCCATGGACAGAGGAGGCTGGTGGGCTAAGGTCCATGGGATCATAAGCATCAGACAAGATTGAACAATTGAATATGCATGCACAACATGTAAACTCCTGCACTGCTGTGGTTTTGGGAGAAATATGAACAAGCTAGTAAATATCAATTACTAGTTTGTTTATACTTACTAGTTTGTTTATATTCTTTGACAAAGAAATAACTGTTACCACGTTTGCTCACTGGAGATACTAACTGGTCTTACTAACTTCCGGGGGGCTGAGTAGTGATGGATTATTTGATGAACACCATTGTCAAAGAAAGTCAATGAAATTATGTTTTGATTTCAAGAAAGGATTGTTATGATATAAATCTTAATTTTACCTCAAATGTAAATACAATTATAGGGGTATTTAAGTTGAGGAGGAAAGGTCAATCTAGTTTCCAGATGCTTTGTTATATAATTCCATCTTTTATAATATCTTCATTTTTTATAAGAATTCTTACTTTCTAAATGGTCCTCAAATTATGGTTTGTTTTTTTTTTCAGAAGAAGCAATTCTGATATTTATGTATGTTTTTATTTTTATAGCTAACTGTAGACTGCATGGGGTTGCTGAGAGTTGGACACGACTCAGTGACTTCACTTTCACTTTTCACTTTCATGCATTGGAGAAGAAAATGGCAACCCACTCCAGTGTTCTTGCCTGGAGAATCCCAGGGAAGGGGGAGCCTGGTGGGCTGCTGTCTATGGTGTCGCACAGAGTCGGACACGACTGAAGCGACTTAGCAGCAGCAGCATAAACTACTTGGCTTTTCACACAACATAGTGAGATTTTATATTTTGGTTTTAAAATCTGAACATTTGAACTGGCCAAATTAGAGGCCAGAAATTTCTGCCTCTTTTTTGCTTTAAGAACTAGGTTTTATAGGTGTTATCTCACGTCTCATAATTAGCAAAATGCCACCGGACCCCATTTTTAAAAGTATAGGATCTAAGTAAAGAATAGAGAAATTGTCACTTTTGATTTTAATTTTAACCATTCTATATAACACATTGTCATGCATGGGGATTTTTTCCTTTGCCTCTTATGTTGTGATTCTGAGCTTTTCTTTGCTTATGATTTTAAGAGCACATTATGAAACCATGGTTAATATTTTGCAAGTATGTACTCAACATGATTAAGAGCTCATTTTGCCAAGAATCTACCTACTTCGTTACTTTTTCTCAGTACATAAAAACCATAACTAAGGAAATGAGTATTTTTTATTCTAAGAATTCCTTTAGGAAAAGCTTTTTTTTTTTGTCAGTGTTCATGAATACTTGCAAATATGCCAAAACTAACTCATGGGAGATTACTGCTTGTCAGAATATTCGCTCCAAAATGGGTTATTATCAGCATTTAGCAGATGTGAGGTGATGACACAGTGGCAGGTCATATTCCCAACTAGACTTGGCATTCCTTTGAGTAATGAAAGCCAAGACATGTTAACTTTGACTTAGGTTAGAATATGCCCCTAAAATTTTTTCTTACTAACACATAAGCAGTCAAGGCTTCTGTTCTCTTCTTAAGCCAATAAATATATCTAATCTTAAAGGTAAATAACCAAAAGAATGAACTATAATTAACACCTGTGTTATGTATAAACTGCACCTTCAGAGAATTTACTTACAAAGAGGAGCCAGCTGACTTGATGAGTGAAGTTTTTCCTAGACAGAAGGATATGAAACTTTGTCATTTTATCAAGTCCCTTTGTACTGGAGAATTTGTGTTATTATCATGGCCAGTTAACCTAGAACTTGTTTCTACGTATTTTACGCTTATAGATATATTAGCATGGTTCTAAGAAGTTCACTTATATTAGGGAACTAATTCCAAAACACTTTTACTAAAATATGATATTTTTCTAGGTTTGCAAAATGAATTCATCATTTAAAAATACTCATTAATTTTCTCTTTACACTGTAGATATTGATTTATTGATTTTAATAAAGTAAAACGATTGAAACTAAAAAGTTTATATTTAACGAGTAGACAGTTTCAATTTGACAATGCCACTATATTTTTAAGAAAGCTATAAGAAAATATTACTTTTGTTGTTGTAATCAATTAAGCTTAAATTTGTCCAGAGAGATTTTCTTAGTTACCAACTTTGAGCATGCTTTTCACTCTTTATTATAGATCACTCAAAGAGTATATTTACCATATATGGACCTAGATGGCAAGATGTGCTGTGCTGTGCTTAGTCGCTCAGTCGTGTCTGGCTCTTTGTGACTCCGTGGATATAGCCCACCAGGAGTCTCTGTCCATGGTGTTCCCTAGGCAAGAATACTATAATAGGTTCCCATGCCCTCCTCCAGGGGATCTTCCTGACCCAAGGATTGAACCCAGGTTTCCCACATTGCAGGCAGATTCTCTATTGTCTGAGCCACCAAGGAAGCCCAGATGGCAAGATGGAGCCTTGTTATTTTACCTTCAGTATTAAGGGGTGGCTCAGTTGGTGAAGAATCCGCCTGCCATGCAGGAGATGCAGGTCTGATCCCTGGGTCAGGAAAATTCTATGGGGAAGGGCAAGGCAACTTACTCAGGTATTCTTGAAACAACTGAGCATGCACGCAAGCACCTGTTTTTGTGGGAAAACCTGCAAGATAAATTTTTTACTCTTCCCTTTTGAATATATAACAGCTTTGCAAAATATTTTGTGAGCAAAATATCTCAGTTCTTGAATTTTAATTGAAGGGATAGAGGAAAGGCATATGCTTTTAGAGTAATTTTTATGATTGTTTTTGTTGTTGTTTAGTCTCTAGGTCATATCCAACACTTTGCGACTCTATGGACTGTAGACCACCAGGCCCCTCTTTCCATGGGATTTCACAGGCAAGAATATGCATTGGATTGCCATTTTCTTCACCAGGGGATCTTCAGTCTAGACACCAGCTCTTTGGTGGAAGTCAAAGGGCTATGCTTTCAATTAATAAATTAGAGATTGACATGTAAATCAAAATATATAATATTGGAGATTTCTCCGGGTGCAGTGGTAAAGAATCTGCCTGCCAATGCAGGAGATGTAAGAGACTCGAGTTCCATCCCTGGATTGGGAGGATTCCTTGGAGGAGGAAATGGTAACTTGCTCGCTTATTCTTGCCTGGAAAATTCCAGGGACAGAAAAGACTGGAGGGCTACAGTCCTTGGGGTGACAAAAAGTCAGACACGACTGAGCTACTAAGCACACATGGTTAATTCTATTAATTTCAATCATGGTGAATTTCTTCCACCAAATGAGATTTATTCTTTCACTGTAAAGCAAGTTTACACAGTACCTTAATATTTGTGTGTATGTGTGTTAATCACTCAGTTGTGTCCAACTCTTTGCGACCCCACAGAATGTAGCCTGCCAGGCTCTCTGCCCATGGAATTCTTCAGGCAAGAATACTGGAGCGGGTAGCCATTCCTTTGCCCAGGGGATCTTCCTGAACCAGGGATGAAACCCAGATCTCCTATACTGCAGGTGGATTCTTTACCATCTGAGCCACCAGAGAAGTCTTACTTTAATACTTAAATATATACTTAAATATTTAATCTTTAAGTAGTGATGTTAGTTGAGTATGTAAGCATCAACTTTTCATATTTCATGCATCTTATTTTACAAAGTGAAGTGAAGTTGCTCAGTTGTGTCCGACTCTTTGTGACCCCATGGACTGTAGCCCACCAGGCTCCTCCATCCATGGGATTCTCCAGGCAAGAATACTGGAGTGGGTTGCCATTTCCTTCTACAGGGGATCTTCCTGACCCAGGGATCGAACCTAGGTCTCCTGCATTGCAGGCAGACGCTTTAACCTCTGAGCCACCAGGGAAGCAAAAGGCTCTTGTTATTCTTTGATTTGGGTTGTTTTGAAGTCAATGTATTTCCAAGTAACATTATTTTCCAGTAGAATGTTTGAAATTGGGTTACTACAAGTAACACATTTGCATGTAATTTGAACTTTCCCCTCAGCATGGCAACTAGAAGGGGAAGAAATGGTAGGATAATGAAATAGAAGAGATAGGAAATAGAATGCATTAATATTTATTATGCTGCTGCTGCTGCTAAGTCGCTTCAGTCATGTCCAACTCTGTGCAACCCCATAGACAGCAGCCCACCAGGCTCCCTCGTCCCTGGGATTTTCCAGGCAAGAACACTGGAATGGGTTGCCATTTTCTTTTCCAATGCATGATAGAGTGTTCTTTAAACAAGATAAATAATGATTAAAATGCAATCTTATAATGTACTGAAAATAAATTCAGTGTGACTTTCAAATTCTCCTCTTGCTCCTTTGAAACATCTCAACATAGTGGTCAACAGTAGTTTCTTCTTGTCAACAAGAAACTATTGTCACCTCAATGATCTCTTATTTCTTACCATCCCAACGTCCTCCTTCAACTTAGAATGAGAACCAGCTTACTGATATGTGCAAGTTTGGGATAATGAAAGCAAGGAAGTTAAAATGATTTTGGATATGCAGACCCTGATATTTTAAAGAAAAGAACAGACCTCTAAGAAAGATCATGGTTGAAAGTCTCAACACAAATCTCCTTTATAAAATCATGTTTCATTAGAAAATAAGCAAACAATGGAAAGGGTAAAATTAGGAACAACCAGGAGAAATATTGACACAGAAAATCGCCATGACATAATCTGTTAGAGTCACTCTTGGAAAGACATTGCTTTACACATCTGGAGCTTCTTGTTTTCTCTGTAAGTGAGAAAATTAGTTTTAAAACTATCACCTATAATGTAATCATTTTCATGGGTTTCTCATTTGTTTAAATTTGTATTCTTTTTCTTAAATTCTTTGTTCTTTCATATTTGTCATTGCATTTGAATATTATAAGAATACATCTTAATTATTTAATTTAAAATATTGATAGCACGCTAAGTCTCTCAGTCATGTTGACTCTTTGCAACCCTATGGACTGTAGCCTACCAGATTCCTCTGTCCATGGGATTCTCCAGGCAAGAACACTGGATTGGGTTGCCATGCTCTCCTCCACGGGATATCCTGACCCAAGGATTGAACTTGTGTTTCTTGGGTGTCCTGTGTTGGCAGGAGGGTTCTTTACCAGTAGTGCCACCTTGGAAACCCAAATATTGATAGAACTCCTACATATAGAAAGTTGACATACCAGGTTCAGGTTCCCTAAGGGATAGAAAATTCCCCAAAGATAGGATGCTGTGTAGACAAAAATAGCAGATGATTGGCAACAAATGTGACTTATTTTGAATTCCCACAAAACTTAGCTATGCTCCATACAGAATGTATGCATTCTCAGTCACTCAGTAGTGTCCAACTCTTTGTGATCCCATGGACTATAGGCAGCAAGGCTCCTCTGTCCATGGGATTTTTGAGACAAGAATACTGGAGGGGTTCCATTTCCTCCTCTAGGGGATCTTCCCAACCAAGGATCAAACCAGCATTTTCTGTGTCTCTTGCAGTGGCAAGCAGATTCTTTACCACTGAGCCACTTGGAAGCCCTCCATACAGAGTAGATACGCCTAGATACCTGTTGGCTAAAGAAACAAATGGTTCAAATTTATTGTTATACATATTGCCACATTGTCATTGGAAAACTAGCATGGAAAATTTTCAGACTTTGGCACAATTGAACATTTGAATTGTATTACTATTATTACCACTAATAAGGCTATGGATTTTCCTGTGGTCATGTATGGATGTGAGAGTTGGACTGTGAAGAAGGCTGAGCGCTGAAAAATTGATGCTTTTGAACTGTAGTGTTGGAGAAGACTCTTGAGAGTCCCTTGGACTGCAAGGAGATCCAACTAGTCCATTCTGAAGGAGATCAACCCTGGGATTTCTTTGGAAGGAATGATGCTAAAGCTGAAGCTCCAGTACTTTGGCCACCTCATGCGAAGAGTTGACTCATTGGAAAAGACTCTGATGCTGGGAGGAATTGGGGCAGGAGGAGAAGGGGAAGACCGAGGATGAGATGGCTGGATGGCATCACGGACTCAATGGACGTGAGTCTGAGTGAACTCCGGGAGTTGGTGATGGACAGGGAAGCCTGGCGTGCTGCGATTCATGGGGTCGCAAAGAGTCGGACACAACTGAGCGATTGAACTGAACTGAACTGAAGAGCAATATAAAAATGTTAAAAATAAATGGATTTTTTTCCAATGGAGGGAAAAATTATTCCACCTGTTTCTGAAGAGCATGTATATTTCCTCATTTGGTTTCTGCAATTATAATTTAAATAAACTAGAAAGAAATTTGACTCACCCTACTTATTTTAAATTGCCACCCTGCTTATTTAACTTATATGCAGAGTACGTCTTGTGAAATGCCAAGGCTGGATGAAGCACAAGCTAGCCTCAAGATTGCTGGGAGAAATATCAATAACCTGAGATATGCAGATGACACCACACTTATGGCAGAAAGCAAAGAACTGAAGAGCCTCTTGATGAAAGTGAAAGAGGAGAGTGAAAAAGTTGGCTCAAAGCTCAACATTCAGAAAACGAAGATCATGGCATCCGGTCCCATCACTTCATGAAAAATAGATAGGGAAACAGTGGAGACAGTGGGAGACTTTATTTTGGGGGTCTTCAAAATCACTGCAGATGGTGACTGCAGCCATTAAATAAAATGAGGCTTACTCCTTGGAAGAAAAGTGATGACCATCCTAGAGAGCATATTAAAAAGCAGAGACATTACTTTGCCAGCAAAGGTCCATCTAGTCAAAGCTATGATTTTTCCAGTAATCATGTATGGATGTGAGAGTTGGACTATAAAGAAAGCTGAGCACAGAATTGATGCTTTTGAACTGTGGTGTTGGAGAAGACTCCTGAGAGTCCCTTGGACTGCAAGGAGATCCAACCAGTCCATCCTAAAGAAGATCAGTCCTGGGTGTTCATTAGAAGGACTGATGTTGAAGCTGAAACTCCAATACTCTGGCCACCTGATGTGAACAACTGACTCACTGAAAACACTCTGATGCTGGGAAAGATTGAAGGTGGGAGGAGAAGGGGACAACAGAGGATGAAATAGTTGGATGGCATCACTGACTCAATGCACGTGAATTTGAGTAAGCTCCAGGAGTTGATGATGGACAGGGAAGCCTGGCCTGATGCAGTCCATAGGTTTGCAAAGAGTCGGACACAACTGACTGACTGAACTGAACTGAGCTGAACTTATTCTAAATATTTATATTAAAATTTTAAGCTAATTTTTGTACTGAAGAAATAAAGTGCTTAAATGTGATATTAGATTTTAAAACTTCAAACTTTTGTGTCAAATATTAATTATAACATTTAAAAATATTTTTATAGAGTATAATATTTCATGGAGTAAACAATTTTATAAAACATTTTATAGGATAAAGTGTTTTATAAGACAAAGTCAATTGTGCTTTATAGCATTCAATGTGTTTTTTGTTGGAGAATTATACACCCAGCAATCACATATTCAAATCTCAGAATCTCTTAAACCCTGGTGGCTCAGACAGTAAATTGTCTGCCTACAATGTGAGAGACCCGGGTTCGATCCCTGGGTCGGGAAGATCCTCTAATGAAGGAAATGGCAACCCACTCCAGTACTCTTGCTTGTAAAATCCCATGGATGGAGGAATTGGTAGTCTACAATCCATGGGGTCGCAAAGAGTCGGACACGACTGAGCGGCTAAACTTTCACTTTCACTTAAATTATGCTCATTGTATCTTCTATTGATTAATTGATCAATCAATTGAAAGATTCCAATGAGTATGATTTGACATTTTAAATTTATGTCCATAGATTAAATATATTAAAACTGCAAAATATCCTGTGTACCTGTCTTAAAATTTATATTCCAGGTTTCTCCACACTTCTATGTAAATGCTTTATGCTCAGGTAAATATCCTGCTGTTTGAGACATAACATATTCTGTATTACTTCTGATCTTTGATTTCTATAGAAAACATAACTTACTATCAAACTGTTCAATGCTAGATAAACATATATTTTTAAAATCCTTTTTGGAAGCCTTCTGGCAAATACCTTAGAAAGAGTGCACATTGAATTCTCATACTCAAAAATACAACATGACAGTTGAAACATTATTGGTACATATTTTAAAAGACATACTCATGGTCAAAAGAAGATTAACTCTTTCTAGGGAGCAGAATGAAATGTAAATGCCAGAAAAAGGCCTTAAAGAAGCAAGTATAAGGTTCCACTACTGTAACTGATTCATAACATCATTGTGTTCAGCTCTCATGAGATGTAGCTGTTTCATTTGCTGTGAGGAAACAGAACTAGGTCTGCAATTGGAGGCTGGAAATATAATAGCTTGGACTCTGGTTAGGATCTGGCAGTAATATATGAGAGTGAAAAAGTTGGCTTAAAGCTCAACATTCAGAAAACGAAGATCATGGCATCTGGCCCCATCACTTCATGGGAAATAGATGGGGAAACAGTAGAAACAGTGTCAGACTTTATTGTTTTGGGCTCCAAAATCACTGCAGATGGTGACTGAAGCCATGAATTTAAAAGACGCTTACTCCTTGGAAGAAAAGTTATGACCAACCTAGATAGTATATTCAAAAGCAGAGACATTACTTTGCCAACAAAGGTCCGTCTAGTCAAGGCTATGGGTTTTCCTGTGGTCATGTATGGATGTGAGAGTTGGACTGTGAAGAAGGCTGAGCGCCAAAGAATTGATGCTTTTGAACTGTGGTGTTGGAGAAGACTCTTGAGAGTCCCTTGGACTGCAAGGAGATCCAACCAGTCCATTCTGAGGGAGATCAACCCTGGGATTTCTTTGGAAGGAATGATGCTAAAACTGAAGCTCCAGTACTTTGGCCACCTCACGCAAAGAGCTGACTCATTGGAAAAGACCCTGATGCTGGGAGGGATTGGGGGCAGGAGGAGAAGGGGACAACCAAGGATGAGATGGCTGGATGGCATCACAGACTCAATGGACGTGAGTCTGAGTGAACTCCAGGAGTTGGTGATGGACAGGGAAGCCTGGCGTGCTGCGATTCATGGGGCGCAAAGAGTCGGACACGAGTGAGTGACTGAACTGAACTGAACTGAACCCTCAATGAGGGTAGCTCATCCTCCAACCATGAGCTGGGCCAAATGACACCCTGATTTTCAAAACAGATAAGTTTTATTTCCTCAAGACAACAGTACAGAATCAGAAATATAATAATTGGTTCTCATCTGAGAACCCTGGGGTTCTGGAAAAATAAGTACAGAGAAATCAAATATGGAGGAATAAGCATGGATGGAAAATATCCAACCAGTCAAGAAATTCCTTCCCAAAATATGACTGCCATGAGAAAAATTAATTTAATGGAAGGATCCTAGTGAGAGATCACTTCTGAAGAAACATAAATAAAAAAATAATCTGGAAAGGAATTAACATAAACTGAATATTTTTTTCTAAAAAAATATGACTAGCATTCTAAAAATAAACAGAAGGCTATGAAGCAAAAACAGTTGGATATGAATCAAGAACTGTTGGATATGGAAAAAGAAAGCATTAGTAATCTCATAAACAAGAAAACTCAAATGTATTATCCCTAGCTTGTAGATGAAATAGTTTGCTCCTTTGAGATTGAATGGATGGAAGTGAACTCTGTCATGAGAGAATCTGGAATTTCATAGGGTTATTATCCACTAAACAACCCAAATTAGATCCCACCAATAAAGCTTTAACTTTGCCTGGTAGAAAAAAATGAAGAGTTAAGATTCAACATCAAGCTTTCCTGAGTCAATGAAGTATCTTCCTCCTAAACCATATTAGTAACCCTTAACCTAACAATGCTTTGAAAAGCCCACGTTAGATTAGTTGCCTGGTGAAAATCAGAGCTGGGAGGGGAAAAGAGCAGTATATATCTGAAGTATTTATTTAAAGCTGAGTAAACTGGTCATATACTAAGATTTCCTAAAACCCAAGATCTTACAGTCAGCTACTTGAAAGAGCCACACATCTTAGGCTTCTGCTGAACGCTGATCATCATTTGCTACTTTCAGGGTCCTCCACCTCATTGGGCCACTACTGTTCATTTAGACACTATTTCTGGCAGCGGGTGGGATGGGGAAGTCATCTGTCAGATGGCTATTGAAGTACTATTTTTACAATTAAAAAATGTAATGATTGTAATAGCTTAAACGGTTTCAGAACATTTGCTAAATCATTTTATACAGGACTCTACTTAATACTAAATAAGAAGAAAAGCATAGGTGCAGCCCAGTTAGGCCCTCAGGGTCTGGACCGTGTGGTATGTTAGCGATGTTCAGCGAGCCAAGAAGCTGTCACCACCACGACTGCTGGTGCCAAGAGAGGCCTGAGCAGCCTGCTCAGTGCTGGCACTCTTCTATTCCTGACAGAGATACTGATGATGACAAGGACATCACTGCTGTTGTTCTGGTCCTTGTCAGAACAAGAAATCACAAGCATGTTTCCTTGAAACAGTCTCTCAGTATCTTCTAGGAACCAAACACAAAGCTCTCTTAGGGATCAGAGACAGGCTGAAGGCTGCAGCTAAGCATTGTAGACACAATGCTTTAACTTCTATGCTGCTTTCTTTTCTTATGGTAAATAAACACATGAGAATTTGAGAAGAGATTCATCCTTCTACCTAATTCCCCAAATTGTAATTCCAATTCTATCACTAAATTATTTACATAGCAAATAAAAGATCAGACAATCAGAGTTTAGGCAAGTATTCAGTACTTATAGCCAATAAAAGAAAAAAAAAAGTAAAGCATAATTAAGTCAGTTCAGTAACTCAGTCATGTCTGACTCTTTGCGACCCCATGAACTGCAGCACACCAGGCCTCCCTGTCCATCACCAACTTCTGGAGTCTACCCAAGCCAAACCCATGTCCATTGAGTCGGTGATGCCATCCAACCATCTCATCCTCTGTCGTCCCCTTCTCCTCCTGCCCTCAATCTTTCCCAGCCTCAGGGTCTTTTCAAATGAGTCAACTCTTTGCATCAGGTGACCAAAGCATAATTAAGGTACCAGTCAAATCTGACCCAACCTGTTACACAAGAATTGACAATATCCTATCAAGGCAGGCTTTAGCAATAAGAATGTTATAAATGATTTTTCCGTAACCAGTCAGTTATAAAGTGTATCACTGAATATAATTGATATTCTTAGTTTTAATACATACAGTTTGTACTGCATTATGAGGATATGTTTTGCAACTTGTCTTGTCTTCTTAAGATTGTAATGCTCATTCAGTCATGTCCAACTCTGTGACCTCATGGATTGTAGCCCGCCAGGCTCCTCTGTCCATGGGATTTTCCAGGCAAGAATACTGGAGTGTGTTGCCATTTCCTCCTCCAGTGGATCTTCCTGACCCAGGGATTGAACCCTCATCTCCTGCATTGGCAGGCACTGTGCCACCTAGGAAGTCCTTAAGATTGTAGATCAGATAGTATTATTTTTTCACCTTCATGTTAACAACAAAACCTACAAGGAACACCAATCATGATATTGATAAGATTCTGAATTTTTTCAACAACAAAGAAATTTCTGTGCTTTTGCCATTACTTTGTGACCTCCTAATATGTACCAGGAAAATTTAAATACATATATAATTATATATAAAATATATGGGTTGCCATTTCCTTCTCCAATATGTATGTACACTAAATAGAAACTCTGCCTTCTGAGAAAGTATGAATTCTGGATTACTGAGGGGAGTATTTGGCATACTGAGAAGAATAACTGGCAATATGGCATGTCCACAGTGCAATTTATCTTTTTGTATTAATTTTAAGGAGAAACTCTTGAATTAAAAGATGAAGGGATTTTCTGAATGGAATTATTTTAACCCTATGCCATTCTAATGAATTTAATCACTTATTAATAATGATATAATGAAAACTTACTGTGTTCTGGAGGTTGAATATGTTCGAACATATAATTTGTTCTGGGAATAGTAGTCATGGAATGAAGTGAGCAGCCTTTATCTTATCATGATTTGTTACTTGCAATTAGTAAAAAGAAAGAAAAACTTTAAAATGAAAGATGATTTCTACTTTCTTGGAGTTAAATATATGGTGCTAATGGTAAAGAATCTGCCTGTTAATGAGGAGACAAGAGAGGCAAGTTCAATCGTGGCTGGGAAAGATGGAGGAAGACATGACACCCACTCCAGTATTCTTGCCTGGAGAATCCCATGGACAGAGAAGCCTGGCAGGCTATGATCCATAAGATCACAAAGAGTCAGACATGACTGAAGCGACTTAACACACACACACATACATATTATATAGAATTCCAATAACAATAGTACGAACACATTTTTATTACTAATTCACTTTTTTTCTTTGTTAAAAGAGAAAATTTGGGGGAATTTAATGTGTTCTCTTTCTCTTTTCCTTCCTTCCTATCTTTCTTTCTCTTGCTTTATTTTTTATCATGTTGTCTTTTAAACTGTGTCACAAAGCTCATCTTTTGAGGAATTTCATCCTCTTTGAAGAGTTAATAATTTATCATCTTTGCATCATTATACAAATTAACTACAATACAACATCTTTCTCTGGGTAACCTTTGCAATTGTAAATGGTAAAATTGTTTTAGCAGCTTGCACAAATCATTCGTCAGGGAGATTTTAATTAAGTATTAAGTGATAATTGCCCTTCATAAGCAAATTTAGTGTGTGGGATGTAACAGATAAACAGAAAAATAGAAATATTGGTTTTGTTTATTTGGGTTTAGCTGTATTGAGGTCTTAATTGGTCACAGATCTTCAGAGGAGCTAGAAAGTATAGAAAAAGATAGTACATGTTGTAGCATAGCTTTTGTTTTGTTTTGTTTTAAATCTCACACCTAAACAACACTTTCAGTAATATGCTTCTCTTCTTAATGTGAGCCTCATGATGGTGAAAAGTGAAAAATTGACAACTTTGGGGAAATAAGTCTCCCATCCGGAGAAGAGGGTCCCAGATTGACAGTGACAGGGCTAAAGTTTTCTATCTCACCTCCACCAGTTCATCTCAGCCAAGCAGGAGCTGACAGCCTCTGAAACGCCTGCTCAGGATCCCCGTCCCAAGACCCACTCAGCTCCTGGCCTCTCTGCAGAGACAACAAGCAGGGGAGCTAATTACTTCGGTGTGTAATGGAGAACACCTCATCCAGGAGTAGCTTGAGCTGAGGTCATTTCTCTGACAGCTATCCCATGTCCTGACTGTGAACAGCCATTAACCAGTGAGGACTTGCTCCCAGTAGTGTTCAGGTGGGGATTTACAGGAGAGACCCAGAAGTAAAGACTCCATAATGAATCCCTGGAGTCATCCAAGTGTCCCCTAGTCTTGCTGCAATTCTGAAATGAGATCTTAAAAATCCCTGCAAATTATTTTTCACTTTACCGGCTGTAGATTATACTCTCTGTCTGGTCTCCCTTTCTCTCTGCATAAGCAGTTTTAGGCTTTATTTAAGTGTTGCATTTCCAAGTGTTCATGACTGTGCAGGGCTCACCCCGCATCACTCATGCCTTATTTTACAGGGTGAGCGAGTAATTAGCATCTTTCACAATTAGCCAGGATTTGCTCTGCTAATTTCATTCCCCGATGAAGGTGCTAACTTGGCGTGAAACTGTAATATGTTGGGTGATTTATTAATTCTCCACTGATGGGTGGAAATCACATGTCTGTGCCTTTACTGTTGAGAAAGTTAACAGCATCCATTTGTAAGAGATGGTATTTGAAAAGTGATGTTGGTGTGATTGAATGTGTGAATGTGTAATGAAGTCAACCCAGATAGCCTCTTTCTGATTAAATTGTATTAAAATTATGTGGCAGTTGTTTGGAAAGGGACTCTTAAGAAAGAAATATGCACTCATCTTTTAAGAGTGGCTGTCAGTCATGGTATCTGTCACTGGGGGCTATAGCAGAAAAAGTCATACCTGTTTTTTAAGCAACAAATAGAAGAAACCATACTGATATGAAGACTGTTTGCCTAAACAAGCTGTAACATACAACTTTTAACAACACAGGGAGCAAACTCCTTTAAGAAATCCCCCAATTAAGAAATTTGACACATATACTGTTAGATTTACTGTTATGGGTTTCCCTGATCTTATTTCCACTCTAAGCATAAACTTTTGATATTATGGTTGAGAATTCAAAATTTCTGACTATACTGGAAGCTAGGCTTCTGACAGAACTTCTGTTGTTTCCCCTCACTGATCCTGAGGTTCCAAAAGTATATTAATTTTTTTAAAACAAAGTTATTTTATCCAGGAGAAATCTGGAGGACATCACCCTAGTTCAGTTCAGTTCAGTTCAGTCACTCAGTCATGTCTGACTCTTTCAGACCTCATGCGACCCTCTTTGTAGCAAGTCAGGCTTCCCTGTCCATCACCAACTCCCAGAGCTTGCTCAAACTCATTTCCATGGAGTTGGTGATATCATCCAACTATCTTAGCCTCTGTTGTCCCATACTCCTCCTGCCTTCAAGCTTTCCCAGCATCAAGGTCTTTTTTTTTTTCAATGAGTCAGTTCTTCGCATCATGTAGCCAAAGTATCAGAGCTTCAGCTTCAGCATCAGTCCTTCCAATGAATATTCAGGATTGATTTAGTTTAGGATTGGCTGGTTGGATCTCCCTGCTGTCCAAGGGACTCTCAAGAGTCTTCTTTAACACCACAGTTCAAAAGCATTAATTATTCAGTGCTCAGCTTTCTTTATGGTTCAACTCTTACATCCATACATGACTACTGGAAAAACCACAGCCTAGACTAGAAAGACCTTTGTTGGCAAAGTAATTTCTCTGCTTTTTAATATGCTGTCTAGGTTTGTCATAGCTTTTCTTCCAAAGAGCAAGCATCATTTAGTTTCATGACTGCAGTCACCATCTGCTATGATTTTGGAGTCCAAGCAAATAAAGTCTCTCACTGTGTCCATTGTTTTCCCCATCTATTTGCCATGAAGTGATGGGACCAGATGCCATGACCTTAGTTTTTTAAATGTTGAATTTTAAACCAGCTTTTTCACTCTCCTCTTTCACTTTCCTCTTTGCTTTCTGCCATAAGTGTGGTGTCATCTGCATATCTGAAGTTATTGATATTTCTCCTGGAAATCTTGATTCCAGCTTGTGCTTCATCCAATCTGGCATTTCACATGATATACTCTGCATATAAGTTAAATAAGTAGGGTATAATAAATAGCCTTGATATACTCCTTTCCCAATTTGGAACCTTGATGTACTCCTTTCCCAATTTGGAACCAGTCCATTGTTTCATGTCCAGTTCTTGACCTGAAAACAGATTTATCAGGAGGCAGGTAAGGTGATCTGGTCAACGATGGGGAAACTGACATTATGTGCCATTTGGCGAGAGGCTTTAAGAAGAACATTTTGTGCAGTATTCTTGCTCCAGATTAGAGAATCAAATGTCAGATACTCACTGGAAAGAAATAGCGAACCTCAAGGAATATACTGCAAAATAACTTTTCCTAAATAATTTTGACATAGTCTTTAACAGGATCAATGTCTGGAAAGAAAGTGAATGGTTTAGGAATGGTGTCAGATTAAAGGAGACTGAGAGATATGAAAACTAACATGGGTGATTTCCTGTTAGATTCTTGCTGGAGCACATTGCAAAACAAGTTTTTATTGAGACAATTTGATAGCCCTTGAATATGGACTTTACATTAGACAATAGTATTGCATCAATTTAAATTTAACTTTATAAGTTTCCTGTGACTATGTAAGATAATGTGTTTGTTCTACGAAAATATATAGTGAAAAATTTAGTGGTAAATGGCCATTAGATCTAAAACTTACTCTCAAGTGATTTAGTAAACAAACAAATAAATAAAATACATGTATGTCTATGCACTGTGTGTCTATTAAGAGAAAGTGAAAGAGAAAAAGCACACACAGGAAATTATAGCCATTATCCTGTAATAATCTCTAATGGAATATAATCCACAAAAATACTGGATCACTATGCTGTACACCTGAAACTAACGATATTTTTAGTATTAGTGTCAGTGTCAAGTATACTTCAATAATAAATTAATTTATAAAAAGCATGAATGGCAAGTTGATTTTTGAAACTTTACATGTTGACAAATGACTTTTATTTTAACATCATTCTCTATTTGCATCTTAGGGGGGTAGACAAGTCTTACTAAGACTTCCAATCTTTTCCAATATCCCTTCAAGTCCTAAGAACTGGAACAACAACCCAAGAGCCCATCAACTGGTGATCAGATTTCAAACTGGACTCTCTGTATGTATATATATTATATATATGTGAGTGAGTGAGTGAGTGAAGTCGCTCAGTCGTGTCCGACTCTTTGCGACCCCGTGGACTGTAGCCCACCAGGCTCCTCCCCCATGGGATTTTCCAAGCAAGCGTACTGGAGTGGGCTGCCATTTCCTTCTCCAGGGGATCTTCCCGACTCAGGGATCAAACCCAGGTCTCCTGCATTCCAGGCAGACGCTTTAACCTCTGAGCCACCAGGGAAGCCCATATTATATATATATATAATGCATAAATATATAATGGAATATTACTTCACCATAGAAAATAATGAAGTTCTGCCATTTGTAGCAATATGGATACACTTAGAGTATATATTGCTTACTGAAATAAGTCAGATGGAGAAAGACATGTACTGTATAATATCACTTATATGTCAGATTAAAAAGAACCACAAATGAATGTATATGCCAAACAGAAATAGACTCACAGATACAGAGAACATTCTTGTGATACCAAAGGGAAGGGGGAAGTGATAAGAGACAAATGAGGAGTATGGGAAGAACAACCTACCATACACACATTTAAGGAGTGTTCTGTCTGAAATTTTGTAATAGGTAAAAAAGAAATTTATAAACAAATATCAATGGTTGCTATTCCAAATTAAGCCCACATAATGCATATAATCACCATATTTTCTCAATATGATATTAATCACAGTATGCCGTTAAACATCTGAGAATGTTATTTAATTGTAATAATATATATATCTGAGAATGAGATTTAAAAAGTAAGACTTTTCTGGGAGGATAATAAGAGGTAAAAGTTTGGTATCATGCAATGATTTTTTGAGTGTAAGTCTTCATCCATTACAGAAACTAATAAATAACATCTAAAACTAAATCAAAAATGGGAATATAAATATATTCTATAGAATATAGAGGTAGTAATAAATCAAACAGTCCAAAGTACCAAGAAATGGAATTTACGGCGGGAAAGGGTGGAGCAGAGGCTACTAATTTTTATCAAAAATCTAAATTACTATTTGATCTTTTAAGAACATGTATATCTTGCTGGGAAAGATTGAAGGCACAGGAGAAGAGAATGAGGATGAGGTGGTTGGATGGCATCACCAATTCAATGGACACGAGTTTGAGCAAACTCCAGGAGATGGTGAAGGACAGGAAGGTGTACCACAGTCCATGGCATTGCAAAGAGTTGCAAAAAGTTGGACACAACTTAGCGACTGAATAACAACAACAATAATATCTATCATTTGGATAAAAAAATTTTAAATTAAGCCCGTTAAATATAAAAGTTAAAACAAAAATATAAAAAAGAATTCAGGACTTTTTATGTACAAAGCCCAGTAAAAGGAAATTTGTACATATTGTCTCATCCAAAAGTCAAAGCAAAGTATGAATATTTATTTTCTTTTCATATTCTCTACATAGTTCCTATAAGAAAGGAGAATCCTCACAGCTTAATAACTCAGCAGGATCATACAATATGACTGAAATGAGAATTCAAAATTATGTTTGTCAGATTTCCAAACCAACTTCTAATAAGTACAAAATGCTGTTTTAACCATCTCATTGATTCACTTAATAAATAGGTACTTGGACACTTACTATGTTCTGGGCTCTGAGCTAATGCACAGTTAGCTAACTGAGGAGTTAAATGAATTTTGAAAACATCATATAGTTACAATTTGCTATGTTCTAAGAAGAAAGCACCACAATCCCACACCTAGACATTACTTTTGGGTGGAATAGAATCCTTCCTTCCTATCCCAGAGAATTCTCTGACAAAAGATGTAGGTTGCCACAGAATTATTCTTACTGTCTATAAATGTATTACTCAGCAATATGGAAGAATGAACACAATATAGGTGAAAACTTTGACCAGTAAGAAATGAATATTGATGGATAAATTTACTCCTCTTTCTTTTCTTGAAGCACACTTCTGAAACATAGTTAGTAGTTAGTATGGCTGCTCAAAGACTGGCCCCATGGATAGAGAAGCAATGTCTCAGCCAGCAATGACTGTTTACATTGCCTCTAAGGATCCAGAGCAGTTTATACATAACCAATTTTTAGTAATATGTGGAGGAAGAAAATTTAGTAAAGGAGTCAACAGTGTTAGTACTGGGAACCAGGTGACAGTTGCACCAAAAATGAAAGTAAGTGAAATTTAAGGAAGTGAGCTCATCTGGATAAAATTTAAAGATACTCATGAGAGGCTTCCCTGGTAGCTCAGCTGGTAAAGAATCCACCTGCAATGCAGGAGACTCCAGTTCTATTCCTGGGTGGGGAAGATTCCCTGGAGAAGGGACAGGCTACCCACTCCAGTATTCTTGGGCTTCCTTGGTGGCTCAGACAGTAAAGAATCTGCCTGCAAAGCAGGAAACCTGGGTTTGATCCCTGTGTTGGGAAGATCCCCTGGAGAAGGGAATGGCAACCTACTCCAGCACTTTCTCCTGGAGAATTCCATGGACAGAGGAGCCTGGTAGGCTACAATCCATGGAGTCGCAGAGAGTCAGACATGACTGAGTGACATTCACTTCATAATGAGAAAGACAAAGAAGAGGTAGATGAAAATAAGATGAAGGGAGAGTTTTTAGAAAAGAAGAGTAATTTAAATGGTTTCATAGAATGAAAGGAAGAAATCAGAACAGAGAGAAATGGAAAATGATTGTTGACATGTCAGAGAAAAGCTAGGGAATGGACTTTTCCTAGAGATCAGCCTCAGGCAGGGGAAGCCCCTCACTGCCTGAGACACTAAGGAAGACAGTTCTAAGAGGGCAGAGACAGACACAAAGAAGTACAGTTGGAATAGCTCATGCTTGGTAGACATTTTATTTTTTCTTTGGGTTAGTGAAGAAAGATGCTGAACTAGATTTGAAGATGGCTGGAGGGTAATCCCCAGGTGGCCTAGTGTTAAAGGATCCACCTGCCAATGTAGGAGCCACAGGAGACACAGAGTTTCCATCTCTGGGTGGGGAAGATCCCCTGGAGAAGGAATTGGCAACCAACTCAGTATTCTTGCCAGATTGAGCACTGATGCACAGAGGATAATCAATCAGGGACTATCCATTTTTTCCAACAGCATGCAGCAACAGAGTGTGGAAGAGTAGAGACTGAAGGTATCTAAGGTTAGAGTATTTCAGGGTGGATTGGGCACAGGAATTGAAAATGCTGGCAGGAAAGTGGTTTAAATTTATCATCAAAGGTAACAGGGAACCCTCTTACACTGTTGGTGGGAATGAAAACTAGTACAGCCACTATGGAGAACAGTGTGGAGATTCCTTAAAAAACTGGAAATAGAACTTCCATACAACCCAGCAATGGCCAGCAATCCCATTGCTGGGCATACACTCCAAGGAAACCAGAATTGAAAAAGACGTGTACTCCAATGTTCATCGCAGCACTGTTTACAATAGCCAGGACGTAAACAGTGGACATAAACATCTAGGAAGTAACCTAGATGTCCATCAGCAGACAAATGGATAAGAAAGCTGTGGTATATATACACAATGGAGTATTCAGTTCAGTTCAGTCACTCAGTGGTGTCTGACTCTTTGTGACCCTATCAATCGCAGCATGCCAGGCCTCCCTGTCCATCACCAGCTCCCAGAGTTTACCCAAACTCATGTCCGTCGAGTTGGTGATGCCATCCAGCCATCTCATCCTCTGTCGTCCCCTTCTCCTCCTGCCCCCAATCCCTCTCAGCATCAGAGTCTTTTCCAATGAGTCAGCTCTTCGCATGAGGTGGCCAAAGTACTGGAGCTTCAGCTTTAGCATCAGTCCTTCCAATGAACACCCAGGACTGATCTTCTTTAGGATGGACTGGTTGGATCTCCTTGTAGTCCAAGGGACTCTCAAGAGTCTTCTCCAACACCACAGTTCAAAAGCATCAATTCTTCGGCGCTCAGCTTTCTTCACAGTCCAACTCTCACATTCATACATTGTCATTGGAAAAACCATAGCCTTGACTAGACAAACCTTTCTTGGCAAAGTAATGTCTCTGCTTTTGAATATGCTACCTAGGTTGGTCATACTTTCCTTCCAAGGAGTAAGCATCTTTTCATGGCTGCAATCACCATCTGCAGTGATTTTGGAGCCCCAAAACTCAGTCATTAAAAAGAATACATTTAAATCAGTTCTAATGAGGTGGATGAAACTGGAACCTATTATACAGACTGAAGTAAGCCAGAAAGAAAAACACCAATACAGTATAATAAAGCATATATTTGGGATTTAGAAAGATGGTAACGAAAACCCTGTGTGTGAGACAGCAGAAGAGACACAGATGCATTGAACAGTCTTTTGGACTCTGTGGGAGAGGGCAAGGGTGGGATGATTTCGTAGAGTGGCATTGAAACATGTATATTATCATATGTGAAATGAATTGCCAGTCCAGGTTCGATGCATGATACAGGATGCTCGGAGCTGGTGCATTGGGATGACCCAGAGGGATGGGATGGGGAGGGAGGTTGGAGGGGGGTTCAGGATGGGAAACACATGTACACCCGTGGAGAATTCATGTCAATGTATGGCAAAACCAATACAATATTGTAAAGTAATTAGCCTCCAATTAAAATCAATAAATTTATATTAAAGAAAAAGTAATAGGATTCTGCTGGAAATAAACTGAGATCGACTTTTTTTGTTTTTGGTGTCACTCTCCTTTGCTGAAAGAGGCAATCTAGGTCTATTATAAATGAAGATATAGTCAACATTGTTTGACATGATGCCTAGAAGTTATATGTAATCATGAAATAGAGATAATATGGTAAAAATTAAACTATTGAGCAAATGTGCTGACCATTGCCCTTTTCTATCAAATATGAAAAATTTTGAAGCAAGATGTAGTAAGAATCATGTAGGACCTTTTTTTTTTGCAAAAAAATTTTATATTATTTTGACATGTATAAATGAGTAATTTTTTTCCTTCTGATCTTTCTGTGGTGAGAGAGTGTGTATGTGTGTGTAAGCTTGTGTGCATACACATCCATGTGCAGATACCATAACTGTGATCTGAAGGCTGGTTATGACTTATGCATGAGTCATAGATTTCTCTTTGGTGCCACTGCCAGCCTTCCCTGTGACACCAGTCGGAGCTCTGCTTACATCTCTGCCTGACCTATTGTGGCTGAGACACAAGAGGAGTTTCTCATTAAACATGCTCCACAGCTGGAATCTGGTCTGCAGTATGAGCCAAGGGACTCTAATCTTTCAGACTGGACTCTAGAAGGCTGTCTATTCAGTTTTGCATGCTGCTTAATCAATTGCTGTTTTTAACATAAAGGACATCTGTCTTTGGAAACAAAATGTAATTATTTCTTCTTTGGTAATTTGTTTGAATCCTTTTTTTTCTGTTAATTATATATGTATACATATATATAATCTAAAAGGAGAAGCTTAAATGACTTTTACTACATGCATTATAGAAAAAATGTGTTTTAATCTTTTTGAAATAATGAAAAAATTTAGTAACATCTCTTTCTCTAAAACACAAATGACTAAAAACAAGGAGAAAATTATAGTGTTGAGATTTATCAGCTTTTTTTTTCAAGATGAAGAATTATAAAAACTCATAATTCTTAGCTTATATGCTCTTCTGCTTAGGGTTTATGAGACTTTATTTGCAATAATAAAAATAATATTCACACTGTACAAGCAAGAAAGCTGTTTTTCTTACATTCTATACACATCATCTTCAAAATAATTTCTGCTTTGCATTTAATATATTGAATAAAATACAGGGAATTTGTTATATATATGTATAAAATTTCTGTCAATAAATTAACAGATCAGGAAGAATATTTTTAATGCACTGTATGGCTTAATTTTCTTGTCCAGAAAAATAAAATCCAAACAGAGTGAGACGAATCCTTAACTTTGTTTCAGTTCTGATTTCTCTTTCCAATTGTTCCACTGACTTGAATATATCATTTCATACATTCAGACTTCAGTTGTTTCCTCTTAAAAACTGACAAAGCACTTTCTCCTAAAATAGAGTGGTTCCATTCTTGCAAAAAGAAATGACCACTTTCCCATAAATTCAAAGTTCTCGTCTCAGTTATTATCTTAATGACATTTTTACAAGTTTGGTATATTTCATCATTCCTGAGACTCCTTGCCAGGGCTACTTCTCGTGTGTACAGTGCTGCTTTGAAACTTAATGACATTTGCATCTGTTACTGCTCTTTTCTGGTCCTTTCTCACTTTTAATAACTCCCATTCCTTCCTCAGCCCTACTTCTGAGTGTCCCCATGACACTTCCCTGGATACAGCAGATCAGCTCATTATGACATCCTCTTTTGTTTCTTTTCTTTTTCTTTGTATTTACTTTCCTCATTCTGTTGTTAAGAATAATGCTTTAGGATAATATTTCAGGACATAGAAGATTTGCCAGTGGAAAATAACAGAATACAATAAATTAATTGGTTTCTCAAGGTGGAAGGAAATAGGTGATTTAGATTTTTAAGGAGATTTCAATAGTTTCCTAAATATTCTAAAATGAGCCAGAAGCACCAGTGAGTTGTTCATTCACTCTTATATCTTTTTATTCTCTGCTCAGAGTGGATATTAGAAAGAAAGAAAAAATTGATTTCTTTTCCTAGAGTAATTAGAAGACAAAAGCCGGGTTGGACTGAGAGAAATAAAGAGAATCGATACCAATCACTTTCTCAGTTTCATTCTCCAACCACGAAGACTGCAGTGAAGTTACTTGTGTTCTTTAATGCAGCACTTCTTTTTTTCAAAGAGTAACTTAAATCAACAAGCATGCAGTCAATATAAGTGTACTTAAAACTTTAAAAAGAGATGCAGTTTTGATTACACAATTACAAATTCTGTCAGACTACAGCGGTTATATTTCCTAACTTTTGGAATAAGACACATATATCTAAGAAAGTCTTGTTTCAATAAGAATCGTTTGCTTTCTTAATCCTGAATATTTCATTTTTATTTCTAATGCCTTTTTTCATATCTTCATTAGCTCTTTTATAGATGACTTCCAAATTTTATTTCCATCTGCAACTTCATGACTAATATACACACCCTATTACAAAACTATTTAGGGACTTGACTAGCTCACATTTTCAATGTGAGGGTATAGAATTTGAGTAATTTATTTAAAGATGGCATCATCACATTTGCTCCAAAGAAGGTTCTCCTTCAGATTTTCTACAGTGATATACTTCACCTCAACACTTATTCAATCTCTCATGCTGAGAAGCATGGAGCTAACTTTGATTCTTTCTTTTCCTTCAACTCTTTTTATCTAGTCTGATCTCAAATCATGATATATTTTTCTTCACAGTATCCCAGGGAAAACAAATCTGGAACTTAAGGAGAATGGTTACAAGTCCATACGTTAAGAGGAAAATAAAAAGAAATAACTGGGTGTTCAGCTCATAGCATACTAAAGATTACAGAGTGTCCTTGGAAGAGGTCAAGGGACCATGGAACCTAGTCAGTGAAGAAGAATAAAGACAAAAGTAAGGAACTGGGATAATGTAATGTCATGCAAGTTTAGAGAGGAAACTAAACAATATTTGGAATTTTCTAAGATCAATCTAACTATTATGTAGAAAAGATTGAAGAAAGGAGAGTTTACAGTGATCAGGTGTGTGTTTAGAAAGACAATGGATAGAATGGTTTTGCACTTTTATTTTGTTGATGCAAATTACAGTAATAGGTTTTCTAATGTTACAACATCTTTACATTTTTAGATTTATTAAATCACTCTTTTCTTAACTACATAGCATCTACATCTCTTTGTAATATTTGACCCTCTTACGCTTTTCTAACACCCTTCTCTTACACCTTCTCTGGTGGTTCAGATGGTAAAGAATCTGCCTGCAATGCAGGAGGCCTGGGTTTGATCCTTGGTTTGGGCAGATCCCTTGGAGAAAAGCATGGCAACCCACACCAGTATTCTTGCCTGGATAACCCCATGGATGGAGGAGCCTGGCATGTTACAGTCCATGGAGTTGAACATGAACAATTAACACAACTTTTACTTTTCTTTTAATTTTCTCTAAAATTTGTATAAAACATTTGCTTGAGGTTTTCATAGAATTTAGCTATGTTTTTCATTGATCTAGATAGAGGTAATGTGGGTAATTCATTGAGATTCTTGAAGCTGCTTTTGTGGCCTATGTTTACCAATGTAAAGAGGTAAAAATTAAGTCTACACTGGTAATAGTGGAAGACAATACCACTACATAGCTGTGATGTTGTTTTATAACTGCTGTTATACTGAAGAATTGATGCCTTCAAACTGTAGTGTTGGAGAAGACTCTTGAGAGTCCCTTGGACTGCAAGGAGATCAAACCAGCCAATCCTAAAAATAATCAACCCTGAATACTCATTGGAAGGACTGATGGTGAAGCTGAAGCTCCAATACTTTGGCGACCTAATGTGAAGAACTGACTCATTGGAAAAGACCCTGATGCCAGGAAAGATTAAAGGAAGGAGGAGAAGGGGATGACAGAGGACAAGAAGGATGGCATCACCGACTCCATGGACATGAGTTTGCGTAAGCTCTGGGAGATGATGAAAGTTAGGGAAGCCTGGTGTGCTGCAGTCCATGGGGTCGCAATGAGTTGGACATGACTGAGCGACTTATCAATAACAACAATGATATCCTCGGCTAGCGCTCATCCTCTTAGTAAGCTTGGACAAGATTTATTCGAGCTCTAAGGAATGCCTAAAATAATGACTTCCCAAGAGTACAGTTGGGCACTGTTAGTAGTTTGGGGTTCAAAAAATAATCTGCAATATTGTCCCTTTCCCAAGATACATGAGGTTACAAGAATGCCCCTGAGGAGTGTGCCAGTCCATGACAGAGTACACACATATCCAGGATGCTCTGAAACACTGCTGAAACCCAGGTCTCCCTGCACCTTCCTTCACTGGTTTACTTCTAATGGTTGTGACTGAGATGAGAGAGAGGTTAAAGGCAAGGCAAATTCAACTTATCTTTCATAATATTATTTTTTTCTTCTCTAGGGAAAAAAGTCCTTGCAGCAGTTTGCTAGAAGCAAAGTCACATTCAGCACAGGGACCAGTATCTAAAGCTGACTCAATCCAGGTGTCCATGGAAACTCGTATCTCGGGATTTTCAGAGATTAAAATGATTTATGTCAGAGTTATTCAGACTTATGCTCAGGAATGTCTTACTTAAAATTATATACAGCTTAGAATTGAAAGAACTACCAAAAGTCATTCAGTTTAACTCTGTTTTGTGGATAGGAAGACTGAGAACCAGAACGGCTAAATGAGATGTCCCTGCCAATGGCTACAATACAGTTCTGAGAAAGGAGAATTTCTTACAGTTCAGTTCCAATCTTAACCAAGTTTATTTATTCTTTCTTTTCTGCTTCATATTCTTTCTGTGTAGACAAGTTGAGAGATCGCAGAAAATTACTTTAGAGAAACCCTAAATCTTTTGCCATCTTTTTTTCTTATAAATGTATGAGACCATACAGTCAGCACCTGAACTTTCTAGTTCTCCCTTTTATACTTTCTGTGACTTCTTACACTAGAGGCTGTTTTATTTCTCTGAGTTTATACTTCAGTCTGATTAAGTGTCAATGTGATTTTGAAGTTATGGTAAGCCTGCCTCTTCAGAGAGCTAACAAGCTACTGACTTGTACGGAGAATAATGCAGAAGGTAAAATATAATGAAAACTTCTATAAAGCTTGCATCCCTAAAATTTCCTGAAATAGAACATTTTTTAAATGGAAAGACTTTTAAAATTGCTAAAATGTATAACCTTATGTCTACTGTAGTACAATGTGATATATGAGCACAGTGAAGCCTCTGATGGAGATTGTGGATGACTGCTCCCACGGCACTCATTCTAGTTCTTTACCAAGTCCAACCCAAGGGAGGTGAGTTGCCCTCCAGCCTTCCCTGAAGTAAATCAGTTATGTATACAAAACCCCACTGCTCCATGGCAATTTCTCTTCTTTCTGTCTTGAGTAATATTGATAGCTATCAACAATCCAGAAGAAAGAAGGAGGGTAGGAAGTGACAAAGGAAGGAAGCTTAAACTAGTAGAAGAAAGAAATTCTCATACTGTAACCTTGGCCAAATCAGTTATTAGCAGTTAGAGGATTCACATCAGTGGAAACACTTTGAACTTCTTAAAATGTTGCAACGGCCAGTTAGTGCAGGCAGCGAGGATCTGAGTTAATACCCTTTTCTGAACATACATATCAATAGGACATTAGGTAACATGCAAAGTTCCAAAATATCCCTAATACAGTAATACACAGCATTAATATAAAAACATACATATATGTTATACATAATACATATATGCAATTTCAGGGAAGTCATTGACAATATACAGATAAGCAAAATTTGTTTCTGAGATGGATATAGTTTCGAGACAGGTACTCTCAGTTTTCCTTAATTTTGCTCTGTATGTCAAATCATGTCTGGAAGAAACGTGAGAAGGAAAAATTAGCTTTGCTAACTTAATGAGGGTTAATTATCCCTAGATAGAGACATACTTTTTGTTGTGATAATTACATTAGACTGTGTAAGTAGATAAAAATGAATCCAAACAGGGGAGGTGTTTCATCACTAGTCACACACTACCTGGAATCTTGCATTTGATTCTAGAAGAGAAAATGAAATACTATGGAAATCCCCAGGCAGTTTCTAGGCAGCAGTGCATGAATGGTATGAGGATGTGAAACCATATTGTATGAAAAAGAAAATGGAGGGTTTAGCAAAAGAAGTGTAAAATATAAGGAGAGACTTTGGAGATGTCTTCAGATATTTCAAAGTTGGACTTGAGAAGGTGATTAAACTCGCTAAATAAAATCTCAAATTATAGAGCCGAGATGTGAATACTTCAGGGGAAGTGAAGACTGATCATGGGGAAGATGATTTTTAGATCTCTTAGATCAGCTATCTAAAAGTGGAACCAGTCAATACTGGAAGTTGAAATTTCACTGTTATTGAGGTTATTCAAGAACAAGTTGAACAGTTACAAGGGTAACTGTTTGGTGGGAACATGTTTGAAAGAATTCAAGCATCAAAAACAGGATAGACTCAAAACAGAGACTGATATCTTTTAATCTTTAATACTGGTTACAAATAAATGAGCATGAAACCTGACTATTACTCCCACAAAGAACTACTTGTGTCTGATTAGTCAATTTGTATGCCAGAGTGGAAAGAAATGAAGGATACATTTTGTACAACCATTGAACTAAACCTACTGGAACACTTGGATCTCTAAAATGAATTCTACAGTTAGTATTAGAGCATTTAGTTGTGAGTAAATTTAAATATTATTTACTCTTCTTTTTTTATTAGAGTATACTGTTTTACAACATTGTATCATTTTCTGTTATATAATGAAATGAATCAGCTGTATGTACACATACATCCCTTTCCTCTTGGACTTCCTTCTCACACCTCCTCACCATCCAACCTACTTAGGTCATCACAGAGAACTGAACTGAGCTCCCTACTAGCTCTTCTTTCTGAGCTCGTGTGTGTGTGTGTGTGTGTTTGTGTGGTAGAAACAGCTAATTAATAATGATTTTCGAGTGCCCGATTTACAACATGCTTTACTAAGTATTAGGGGGTATACCAAGAATGTAGAGAGTTTTTACATAGCCTGTTTAATAACCTGTTTACCTTATTTCTCTTTTCTTTTTTATTTTTATTTTCCTTTCTCTGAATATTTAGATACTGCAAACATCTTGATTTTTAACTTCCTGCTACATATAGATTTTAGTCCAAGTTTTGTCATTTATCAGCTGAATAATCTTGGTAAAATCCCTAATATCTTTAAGTTTTAGTCCATTTTTGTGAAGGATAATAATAGACCCAACTTCACAGTGGGAGCTCAGTGAGATATGGACATATTTCTTAGCATATAGTAAGTGTTCATCCAGGCATTGCTATTGATAGCTATTATAGTATTGTTCAAACTCCCTGTCACATCTACTCTTATAATCTCTTATTAAACCCTTCTTATTCTGGGTTCATTAGAGTCTCCAACAGACTACTACTGTTCACCTCATTGTCATCACCTACTCTCTTCAGTAATTATTCTATCTTGTTATGGAAAAAGATGAACTTTCCACTTCAGTTTAAACCTCTACACATTCATACCTCTACTCTCAACTCTTGCCTTTACATGGGGAGATGGACAAACCTATTTTATAATGTCATTGAGTTCTAGGTGTGTTATAGTTCAGTCATGTGCGACTCTTTGTGACCTCAGGGACAGTGGCCAGCCGGGCTCCTCTGCCCGTGGATTTCTCCAGGCAAGAATACTGGAGTGGGTAGCCATTCCCTTCTCCAGGGGATCTTCTCTACTCAGGGATTGGACCTGGGTTTCCTGCATTGCAGGCAGATTCTTTACTATCTGAGCCATCAAGGAGGTTGGTAAAACTAACTTATTTCGTCAACCATCTCATTTTAAAGATGAGTAACCTGGGATAACAAAGACAGGTCTGACCTTTTTCAGATAACAAAGCAATTAGTTAATAGGAGCAAGTTAATAACAGAGTAAAGTGCTCCTCTGCTTTGATCCAACAGTTGTGAGTGAATTGAGACTAGGGAGAAAAAAAAGAAGGTCAGAATTTGATCTATAGCACTCGGTGGCATATAGGCCAATGTTTTGAGTATCAAAATAGGAATAAATTAAGAAATAAAATAACATATTTTTATATGTTATTCTGTCCTGAGCACTAAGATAGTTTCTTTATATATAGTGCATTATTTAATCTCTACAACAAAACCAAAACATAGAAACAAAGTTTCTCTTCATTTCTTAATTGAGTCAATAAAGCTCAAAAAATTATATTTGGCTAATTTAAATACACTAATAAATAGTAGTGCTGTAATGCTCAAAATTCTCCAAGCCAGACTTCAGCAATGCGTGAACCGTGAACTCCCTGATGTTCCGGCTGGTTTTAGAAAAGGCAGAGGAACCAGAGATCAAATTGCCAACATCCGCTGGATCATGGAAAAAGCAAGAGAGTTCCAGAAAAACATCTATTTCTGCTTTATTGACTATGCCAAAGCCTTTGACTGTGTGGATCACAGTAAACTGTGGAAAATTCTGAAAGAGAAGGGAATACCAGACCACCTGACCTGCCTCTTGAGAAATCTGTATGCAGGTCAGGAAGCAACAGTTAGAACTGGACATGGAACAACAGACTGGTTCCAAATAGGAAAAGGAGTACGTCAAGGCTGTATATTGTCACAAAAAGTTATGACCAACCTAGATAGTATATTCAAAAGCAGAGACATTACTTTGCTGAGTAAGGTCCGTCTAGTCAGGGCTATGGTTTTTCCTGTGGTCATGTATGGATGTGAGAGTTGGACTGTGAAGAAGGCTGAGCACCGAAGAATTGATGCTTTTGAACTGTGGTGTTGGAGAAGATTCTTGAGAGTCCCTTGGACTGCAAGGAGATCCAACCAGTCCATTCTGAAGGAGATAAACCCTGGGGTTTCTTTGGAAGGAATGATGCTAAAATTGAAGCTCCAGTACTTTGGCCACCTCATGCGAAGAGTTGACTCATTGGAAAAGACCCTGATGCTGGGAGGGATTGGGGGCAAGAGGAGAAGGCGACGACTGAGGATGAGATGGCTGGATGGCATCACGGACTCAATGGACGTGAGTCTGAGTGAACTGCGGGAGCTGGTGATGGACAGGGAGGCCTGGCGTGCTGCGATTCATGGGGTCGCAAAGAGTCGGACACGACTGAGCCACTGAACTGAAATGAACTGAACTGAACAATTTTAACCTATGTTTTTATCAATGTAAAATGTGCTCTTTGGCTGCTTTTGTAGCAATGCTCACTCTTCCCAATCTTGGCTATTATATAATCCTAGTCCTCAGAGGCAAATAAGTCCACTTCTCCTAGGCATGATCAAGACACTTACAGTGTATTTGTCTTTGGCAGAAGAGATAAGTATAGAATTAACTAGGTAGGCTGTCACTCTGTGTGGTTTCCTGGACCGTAGGAAGTGTAATTTAAACAACTTCTCATCAGGGTGCTTAGCTCTAACTTTATTCTATAAGAAGTTGGATCTCACTAAGAGAGATGGGGCAAGATTCGCCAAATTCCAGGAACATAGAGAATAAGTTAATACCAGCGAGTGTGGGCAAAATAATTTTTTCTATGAATATTAAGAATTGTTGGAACCTAAGATTTTTCACTGGTAACTTCAGATAACAGGAAACATTGGAGTGATATATTCAGTTTGTATGCTATTTCTGCTTAATGCACTATCCTTTCAAAGAGCAAACATTTACAAATCATCATTCAACTTTTGAAAAAAACAACAATTCTCTGGTTTGTGGTATTGGTTAGTTTCTGTGTTACAAATACTCTTACATTACCAGTTTCAAGGTACCAACATGAATTTGCTGACTGCAGAGTTGAAAGAGAAATACACATTATCTTTGGTGAACCCAGTGCAAGTCCTTAGGTGCATATGACATGGATATATGGATATTTAATATAGGTACCTGAATATTTTTTGGACTTCCTTGGTGGCTCAGACAGTAAAGCGTCTGCCTACAATGTGGGAGACCCAGGTTCAATCCCTGGGTCAGGAAGATCCCTTGGAGAAGGAAATGGCACCCCACTCCAGTACTCTTGCCTGGAAAATCCCATGGACGGAGTAGCGTGGTAGGCTACAGTCCATGGGGTTGCAAAAAATCGGACATGACTGAGTGACTTCACTTTCACCTGAATATTTTATGTGTAAGCATAGAGAAAAATGGTCTGGAAAAATATGCAAAAATTATTTTATCAGTTTGCTCTGGAAAGAAGAGTGGGTTTAAGATAGGTCTGACAAAAGATGACTTTCTCACTTTACTCTGTATAATTTTGTATCTTTCTAAAAACATTTTATTAGCATGTATACATAAAAAGTATATGTACAATAAATTTATAGTTCAGTTTACATAAACTGAACACTTTTATATAGCCGTTATCCAGATCCAGAAACAACATTATCGACACTATTCATATTTCTGCCAGTCATTTAGTCTTCAGCATCCCAGGAGTAACAATTATTCTGGTTTCTAACATAATAGATAATTTTGTCTGCTTTTGTAATTTGCATAAATGCTGCTTCTGCTGCTACTGCTGCTAAGTCGCTTTAGTTGTGTCCGACTCTGTGCGACCCTATGGACAGCAGCTCACCAGTCTCCTCTGTCCATAGGATTTTCCATGCAAGAATACTGGAGTGGATTGCCATTTCCTGGTATAACATAAATTATGCTAAGCTACTTAACTCAAATATTCAATGACAGAAACATTAATTTTGATTAATGATAATAAAGAATCATTATTGATCATGATAAAATAAAAATTTTTATTTATGGTAAATTCTTTTGTATCTAAATTCTTTTCTATAACATTTTTGTGAAATTCATCATTAAGCATATCAAGAATTCCCTGGCTGTCCAGTGATTAGGACTGGAAGAATTCATTGCTCCAGCCCTAGGAGCGATCCCTGGTTGGGGAACTGAGATTTTTATAAACCATGCGGTGCAGTCAAAACAAAACAAAAAGACAAAAAACAAACAAAAGACATCATCAAACTTCTCAAAATAGACAATAACAATCAATCATGTTATGGGTAGTTGAAGGCCATTCATTCTTATTGCTGTATAGAATTCTATTGTGTGAATATAATTCAATTTATTAATCATTCCACTGTTGACAGCCTCAAGTTATTTCATAAATGGAGATTGGCTACACTTACTTCTATTAATCTCTTTCCCATTTTTCTCACTACTCCCTTGGACAGCTTGAATTTAATGTAGCCTCTGAACTCTTTGTATTCTTTGGGATAAAGGCTATTTCTCTTGGAGTCCTTGATGAGTATGGTATGTCACCTCTTCAGAGACATTATGTAAGAAGTTTTTAATCCTGGGTCCAGAAATGTCAATGGAATTCAAGGTATATTACTACTCAAATGGATTGGAAAAAGGTATCTTAAAAAACACAACAACAAAACAGAGATGCAGCTTTATTTCCTAAGAAGTGTTAACAAGTGTTAAAGAGGGAATGACGTCTAAGGGAAAAGGTAATTTTGACTTTGGCCAAGTGAAGGGTGAATAGGCTATAATTTTTGTGGCTATATCTATTTAGATGAATTTTATATCTAGGTGCTTTGTATTTAAGTTTAAGTTAGAATGCACCAGTGTCACTGGGGTTTCCTTCATTGTCCAGTGGTAAAGGATTCACATGTTTATGCAGGAGATGCAGGTTTGATTCCTAGGTCTGGAAGATTCCCTGGAGAAGGAAATAACAACCCATTCTAGTATTCTTGTCTAGGAAATCCCATGTACAGAGGAGCCTGGCAGGCTACAGTCTGGGCTTGCAAATGAATCAGATATGATTTAGCGATTAACAACAGCAGCAACCGTGTCACTAAGGAGGAATGGCTTGGTGATTTTAATCTGCCAATCAGTATGATGGGCTGTTTTTAATAATTTATGGTAAGGCTAGGGCAAGTAGCTGTGGAAATATATTGATTACAGACTGTTGTTCAACTGTATTACCTGGGGCCTGAATCAGCACTGCTTCAGACCAATGCACAAGAAAGGGTATAGGGAAGAAAGCACAAGAGTGAGTGAGAGAGGGAGAAATTCTAATTACTTCCCTATAGGACAAATGGCAGGTTCAGTCCCCTGGAGATCAAGGAAGACTTACAGGAGATGGCTATGCCTGGTGGTGTACTTTCTGAGCAAATACAAGCAGCAGGGATGTGAAGAGGAAAACTGACAGCCTTACCTGGAAGGAAAATAGGAGGATTCTGGTTTCATGGGTAAGTCTCATATCATTCCAAGAGTCCTACATACTTCTGTGGAGTCTTGGCTGTGACTATGAGCTAGTGATATTCAGGAATTAATGGTACGATGTCCACAAATACACCCATAATCTGGAAGAGTACTAATGATTTCTGTTGAATCCATACTTCACTTATAATGAAACTGAGTCTATGAAAAAGTTGGAAATCCAAACAGTAGGTATGGCAGTTCTTGGAATCCCAATGAAAATGTATGTAATAATAAGAAAAAAATAATAATGTTTTGATTGTGTCATCATGATTTCACAACTTTTGTCTAGAGAAGAAATTCTAATATATTTTTGTAGATTTAGCCACAGTTTGCAAGTGATACTGGGATATAAGACTTCTTTCTAATGATCTCATGCTGGTAGTATTGGAACCTAGTGTTGAGGCATAGAATTACTTTAGAAAAGATTCTGAAACAATAGGTTAAAAATAGTGCTTTTTCTATCAAAATGGATGAAATTTTTTGGTCAAATAAAAGATATATTCTAGAGATGTCACTCTTCCTTCTACAATTCTCCTTGTCTCAACGCAAATATAGAAAGTGTGATGTATCTCACAAATATCTATACCAGATCCTTGCAGAGTCAATTTTTCAAAATTTAGTATAAATGTATAGCCTAACATACTTATTAAGAGTTTCCCAAATAGAGACATTTTATAAAGCAAAGATACATGCATAAATAATACTCCTTTTATTATGATTATAGCCTTATGATGAATATTGCAGGGAGTTTATTATTCAGTGACCACTTAATAGAAAAAAATGGAGGAATGATAAAATTATTTAAACATTTTTTCTATTACAAAGAGGTTTGTGGTTTTGCGTCAGAGAAAAACACCTAGAGAAATAACTCTGAAAGTTATTTTTTTTTTTTTCTGGTCGAATTTACTGTATGGATATGTTGCTAGGATAGAACATAGGTGGCAATGTATAACTACACTCCAAAATAAATATATACATTATATAAATTTACTATGGTTTTTTATATTGGAGTTCTACTATTCAAGATTTTCTGAGGATCACATTAACATAATGAATTTTTAATCATCAAGTTTTTTTAGGGTTTCTCGTGGATTTAGAGTTTCCCTGGTGGCTCAGAGGTTAAAGCATCTGCCTGCAATGCGGGAGACCTGGGTTCGATCCCTGGGTGGGGAAGATGCCCTGGAAAAGAAAATGGCAACCCACTCCGTATTCTTGCCTGAAGAATCACATGGACTGAGGAGCCTGGTGGGCTACAGTCCATGGGGTCACAAAGAATTGGACACGACTCAGCGACTTCACTTTCACTTTCATGTGGATTTACTCTTTTTGATGCCATAATGAGAAAATTTCAGTTTTAGGATGCAAGACATAATCAGAAGGTTTTTTCACGTTATAGCTACAGAGACTATAATCCAAGTATTATTTCATCCAGGAAATTTTTAAAAACTGGTTTTAAAGGGTTTTATTTTATATTATGGGTGCTGTTAAAGCCAAAGGTGGAGAAATAGAAAAGTCTTCATAAAAATATAACTATTATCATGTAGTCTGAAGAATGAGGAATTTCACAGGCTAAAAATAAAAAAGAATATTTTTAAAAATAAAGCTCAACAAGTAGTCTTGCAGCTCTGTATGTCACCAGATGCAAGGAGCTGATAATATTAGGAAGGACAGGCCACTGTGAAACTGACAGAATAAGTATTCTATACAAATGAGAAATCAACATGCTTAAGATTGAGAATGACTTTAGAAATTTTCTTTTCTAAAGATAAGCCTGGTGAAGTTGTGCAGCAGCTTCTACTTTACTGGCCAAAGAGAAGAGGGGCTCCAAACAATCCACGTTGGCATTTAGAACAGAGGAACATCCATAATCCAAACTTGAAAACTACAAGGAGTATGATAAATTCAGAGTCTGACTGGATTCTGAAATCAGAAACCAAAATTGTCATGAAGAGGAGAAAAATTGTGCTAAAGTTTCAAGGACACAAAAACTACAGTTCAGTAGTAATTTTAGGAAACAGGTAAGGGTTGACTACCAAAGCTCATGTAAAGATGATTTTAGAAACAGCAAAAAAGAAAGGCCAGACCTGAACTACAGCTCTGGTAGGAACTATTGAGAGAAGTTGGCTGAGGCTGTGACTAGGGTTCCTCCTTTGGGATGGGTGTTGAGGTTAGTATTCATGGCTTCATTATAAAGTCACGTTAAATGAACTTTCCACACAAAGCTGAGTTGACAGTCAACCTCCAATCTGATACTTAAATAACAATATCAGACTTTATTTTTGGGGGCTCCAAAATCACTGCAGATGGTAACTGCAGCCATGAAATTAAAAGACGCTTACTCCTTGGAAGGAAAGTTATGACCAACCTAGATAGTTTATTCAAAAGCAGAGACATTACTTTGCCAACTAAGGTCTGTCTAGTCGAGGCTATGGTTTTTCCTGTGGTCATGTATGGATGTGAGAGTTGGACTGTGAAGGAGGCTGAGCACCGAAGAATTGATGCTTTTGAACTGTGGTGTTGGAGAGGACTCTTGAGAGTCCCTTGGACTGCAAGGAGATCCAACCAGTCCATTCTGAAGGAGATCAACCCTTGGATTTCTTTGGAAGGACTGATGCTAAAGCTGAAGCTCCAGTACTTTGGCCACCTCATGCGAAGAGTTGACTCATTGGAAAAGACTCTGATACTGGGAGGAATTGGGGGCAAGAGGAGAAGGGGACGACAGAGGATGAGATGGCTGGATGGCATCACCGACTCAGACAAGAGTTGTGTGAACTCCGGGAGTTGGTGATGAACAGAGAGGCCTGGCGTGCTGCAATTCATGGAGTGGCAAAGAGTCAGACACGACTGAGCGACTGAACTGAACTGAACTGAAGATTAGGCTGCTGAAATGAAATCTAGGAATTACCAAGAAGGATGTCCCAGTTGTCAGTGTGTACTTCAAGTTCTAGTTCTGAGAGCTGGACTCCACCTTGCCAAGTGCAGTATTTAATGCCTGGCAGAATTTCCTTTTAGCTTTGTCCTTTCTGCTTCTTGTGTACAAAGGAGCCAAGAGGAAAAATATTCAAAATACAGCTCTTTATGTATTGTCAGATGGAAATCCAGCTGAGGGACAGGTGGGAAAACCTCTGAATGGGACCCAAAGCCTCATCTTGTTCTTTGTTCCTGTAGTTGATGGAGAAAGATCTGGCTTTATACCTTGAAAAACTCCCTGATTTGTCATTGCACACAACTCACAAACTGATAATTTTACAGGTGCTATATATTATAGTAGTAGTTGCTCAACATTTCAACTTTATAAAATCTTTCCCAGCATCAGAGTCTTTTACAGTGAGTCGGCTCTCCACATCAGGTGGCCACAGTATTGGAGCTTCAGCTTCAGCATCAGTCCTTCCAATGAATATTAGTGGCTATGTCTTATTTCCAGATGTGGCATCTTTTTAAAGTTCCATGTGTGTATATGTCAATCTCAGTTTCTCAATTCACTACTGCTGCACAATTGATACTATATATATATATATATATATATATATATATACACTAGATAACGAATGTAAACCAACTGCATAGCATGGGGAACTCAATACTCTGTGGTGACATAAATGGGAAGGAAATCCAAAAAATAGGGGATGTATATATACATATAGCTTCTTCCTTTTGCTGTATAGTAGAAAATAATACAACATTGTAAAGCAACTATACTCCAATGAATATAATAAATAAATAAAATTCCTTGTGTAAGAGAACAAATGGAACAGTGAGAGACTATTTTTGGGGGCTCCAAAGTCACTGCAGATGGTGACAACAGCATGCAATTAAAAGATGCTTGCTCCTTGGAAGAAAAGCTATGACAAGCCTAGGCAGCATATTAAAAAGCAGAGACATTACTTTGCTGGCAAAATTTCATCTAGTCAAAGCTATGGTTTTTCCATTAGTCATGTATGGATGTGAAAGTTGGACCATAAAGCCGAGCACCAAAGAACTGATGCTTTTGAACTGTGGTGTTGGAGAAGACTCTTGAGAGTCCCTTGGACTGCAAGGAGATCAAACCAGTCAATCCTAAATAAAATCAGTCCTGAATATTCATTGGAAAGACTGACAGTGAAGCTAAAGCTCCAATACTTTGTCCACCTGATGCGAAGAACTGACTCATTGGAGACGACTGTGATGCTGGGAAAGATTGAAGGCAGGAAGAGAAAGGGATGACAGAGGATGAGATAGTTGGATGGCACCATCGACTCAATGGACATGAGTTTGAGAAAGCTCCACGAGTTGTGATGACAGGGAAGCCTGGCATGCTGCAGTCCATGGGGTTACAAACAGTTGGACATGACTGAGCAACTGAACTGACGAGAACAAATGCATAAAACTGAAGGGTTGGACTGACTCCTGGACTTTCTGCTTGTAGTGAATCAAGTCACGTCCCTTGATCTATAATCTGATGAAGATCCTATTTGTTCCATTTCTTTGGTCTCTTTCAACTTCTCATTCATTTGGAGAACTGCTCCTAGAAGTTTGGATACCTTTGATTTGAAGACTCCTAATAATAATAAATATTTTGGTGTCATTTAGCATTCTCCTGCCAGTTAATAGAGAATTTATATCCAAAATAATAAAATTGTTTTCACAGAACCACCCAACATATTTTTTAAAAGATATCAGATCCTTAAAAGAGAAATTAGTTCCTCAAATGATGCCATGTGACCAAGAAAACAACACATACTGCGCAGGAGTGGTTAGTAATTCAGGCTCATTTATTACTAATCCTGATACTCACTGTGTTTTATTTTTCAGGGATGTTAATTTTTATTTCATACTTCTACATACAACAGTTGGCATTTAGCTTTGTGCAGAAACCAACTGGTGTTTCAAAATTGTGGCATGCATGCCTACATTTGCCTCTCTTGAGAAAACAACTATAGGTGTCTTTCATGGCACATTTCACTGTTAAAAGGAAAAAAAAAGCACATAAACCACTTAGTTATTATATGTGACATAGGGCCTCGAACATGAAATAAATCAGTTGTTGATATGAAATTTATTATAACATCTGCACATGCTAAGTTTCCTCCCCTCACTCCCTTTACAATAGGGATTTAAGAAGTCATTTATTTCACTGTTTATCCAACCATGACAGTTTTGTGATTTGTTGTCTGCTCTCTCTGCAATTTTTAGCTGGACCTGCTACTGGCTACAGCTTAGTTCTCCATGAAAATTTATAAATAGTTATTGTTAGATCCAGAATAGCTTTGCAGCAGACAATGTATATTCCTAAGTCTAACCTACCCACCTGATTATTTTTCCTCTAATTCAAAAGAAATTAAATATTTAAATTTTTTGACTTTACAAGTCAAGAATGGGAAAATCAATTCGTGTTGTTTAAATAGCTCTCTTGCTTTTATCTTTAGAACTCTCTCTGATGGGAAGAATGAGTAGAATCCTAGCAGGCACTGGGTTAAGAGGGATTCTTGAACACACACAGATCTGAGGCTTTCAGGGAAGAAGGAAACACTGTACTAGTGATTTCATGCATGAGCAGCCTTAGGCACACAGTGAAGTGTAAAATCGCTTAGCATTTCCTTTTTTTTTTTTTCTTCAAAATTCCCTCCTTTATAAGGTACTCAAATTCTTGTTGATCACAACAGAGAATGAACAGAATCATCCATATCATGGATGGAAGACTTGCTGTTTCACCTCTTCAAGAAATGCTTACATTTTTAAATGAGTCACCAACAGAGGGAGACTCATAAAGTAAAAACATTAAATGTAATGGTGAATTATCAGGTATCCACAAAGAAGGTATTCACACAGTGGTCTTCACTCTTCATCTAGAATCTTACTTTATAGGATCCAGTTGTGATGGAGTTGATGGTACTGATAATCTGATGTATACTGATGCCCTCAGATTTCAGCAAATTTAAGTTAGCATAAGATCTCTGTTACTTTGGATAACTAGGCCATATAGGGAAAAAGTCAAACCCATATTACACTGATTTTTTTTCCCCATATATTTTGCTGCTAAGTCACTTCAGTCGTGTCCGACTCTGTGAGACCCCATAGACGGCAGCCCACCAGGCTCCCCCGTCCCTGGGATTCTCCAGGCAAGAACGCTGGAGTGGGTTGCCATTTCCTTCTCCAATGGCAATATATTTTAGGCCATGTGATATCACTGTTTCACTGTATAAATTAATTATGTCTCTTTATTTATAATATCTAGAGAGATGTTATTTATTGCTTTTGATGCTGGAGGGAAAAGACATTATCTCACCAGCTTAAAAATGCGTCCTCAAATTATACCATCCTACATGAGGGGTGTGAACATGTATGTCGACTTAATTGGAATTTACAAATAACAGAAGATGACAGCTGTCAAGCACCAGTATGAGGAAAAGAATAGCATTATTTAAGCGGCAATTCTAAATTAGCATATTTCCACTAGTAACAAAAACAGCAAATATCTTTTTTCTAGATAACAGCTATTGCATCATATAAAAATTCATATGTATGCACAAGAAAGAATTGCAAATTTTTCAACTTTTAGATGAAACCATGCACATAAACACGTCTCTTAGGTTTCTGAAGATACTGAAAATGTCATGAAGGTTTTCACATAAGTTTTTCAAAAGCAGATGACATGAGGGACACATGTAAATCATGATCACATGATTGAAAGTAATATTTTATTACCCAAATGTGGTTGCTCTGTATACTAGTCTTTTCTATTTTAAGGAAACCTTTGTTTGGGATTGGTAAAAAGCAAAATCTGATTTTAATTCTGTTTATTCTGAGTTTAGAAAGATGTCATACAATAACAATTCTCATAATTTTCATCTGAGAAATTTTATTTTAATTGCAAAATAGTTCAAGTCATTTGACTCTTCTCTCCAAAATACTTAGGTTTTTGAGTTTTAAATTTACCCAAAGATAGACTTAACTGTTAGAGAATTTGGTTTCATTTATACTATAAAGGAATGGAGTGTAAGTTCAATTAGTAAATTATTGAAATTCTAGGCCACTTCTAAATAAAAATTCCCCACAGTTTTATTTGTTTGCTTGTTTGTTTTGTTTGATTTTAAGGTGAATGGAATTATTTTTGGGGGTATGTGTTTTTACAGTGTTCTTATATATACAACAAACAAAAAAAACTTCTTTTTCTATCTTGAAAGTGAAAAGTGAAGTCACTCAGTCGTGTCCGACTTTTTGTGACCCCATGGACTGTAGCCTACCAGGCTTCTCCATCCATGGGATTCTCCAGGCAAGAATACTGGAGTGGGTTGCCATTTCCTTCTCCAGTTTTCTATCTTAAGTAGCCCAAAATACGTCAGAACAACCCATCCAATGTCTCTATCAAGACACATCGGGTACACAACTCAAGCACATGAAATCCAACAGAGTAAACTTTGCGTTTTATTCTACAATGGAGGTCAAAGTAGAGTTTCTTCCTCCAAAATGAAGCACCAAGAAATTACTTTCTTTCTCAGACATTTCAAGACAATGTGGAAAGTAATCAAAATGTTTCAGAAGGACATAATCATAGTCGATACTAGGCACTTCGCATATTTACATATCTGTAATTCTCATGATAATATTATTAAATAGATGTACTTACTATACTTAATTCATGATATTGTGCTCATTTCTATCATTCAGTGTATGTTAGTGAAAAATACACTGTTATTGCACAACACACAGTGCCTCACTGTTTCTCAATGATCCAGATGATTATATTTTAATATCCTATCTACTTTGTCTTTCTGGATGGCCAGCCTAGACTGAGAACAAAGCATTTGCTCAAGTCCTTAAACTGTCTCCCATAATAATATAACTCACCAGGAACCTTACTTTTTAGTAAGATCACAAGTCCTTTCTGTAAGATTTACTTCTGGGACTATCACAAACCACTCTCTTGGCAATTCAGTCACTTTATCTCTAGCTGACATCAACCGAGACTTATCCCTCTATAAAGATTTCAACCACTCAATTAACTTTTCCAATTTACCTGGTGACAGTGGGGCCAGGAAGAAAAATACAACAAAGAGAAAGACAGGAATCTTCATGACTGAAGAAAGTCAGTTAAGTCAGCAGCTCTGAAGTCTTTCAGTAAGAAGGTGGAGAGTGTATCTTTTTATATTTCTCTTCCTACAGTGATATGACTTTAGTCATTCATCTTTATCAAAGTTAACACTCCTGTTTAGCAGTGCCTGGGGCAAAAGTGCTGGACATTACTTCCCCTTTATCTTGATAATGTTGCCAGCAGATTATTGTGATTTTTTAGTAGCTAGTTAAAGATGGAGAAGCTCTATACAGTCAACAAAAACAAGACCAGGAGCTGACTGTGGCTCAGATCATGAACCCCTTATTGCCAAATTCAGACTGAAATTGAAGAAAGTAGGGAAAACCACTAGACCATTCAGGTATGACCTAAATCAAATCCCTTATGATTATACAGTGGAAGTGAGAAATNAAAGTGATGACCAACCTAGATAGCATATTCAAAAGCAGAGACATTACTTTGCAGACTAAGGTCCATCTAGTCAAGGCTATGGTTTTTCCAGTGATCCTGTATGGATGTGAGAGTTGGACTGTGAAGAAGGCTGAGCGCCAAAGAATTGATGCTTTTGAACTGTGATGTTGGAGAAGACTCTTGAGAGTCCCTTGGACTGCAAGGAGATCCAACCAGTCCATTCTGAAGGAGATCAACCCTGGGATTTCTTTGGAAGAAATGATGCTAAAGCTGAAGCTCCAGTATTTGGCCACCTCATGCGAAGAGTTGACTCATTGGAAAAGACCCTGATGCTGGGAGGGATTGGGGGCAGGAGGAGAAGGGGACAACCGAGGATGAGATGGCTGGATGGCATCACGGACCCAATGGACGTGAGTCTGAGTGAACTCTGGGAGTTGGTGATGGACAGGGAGGCCTGGCGTGCTGCGATTCATGGGGTCGCAAGGAGTCGGACACGACTGAGCAACTGAACTGAACTGAATGTATCCATAGCAAATTCTATAAACCCAGACTTACTAGAAAGTCTAAGAAGGTTGGAATCTGAAGAGATCTATAACTTCAGACAAATACATGGTCTTTCTCTATACCTGGCTGAGAAGGTACACCCTAACAGAAACCAAATAATTTTCTTGAGTGCTTCTTGAAGCCTTTTGAGACAAAAACAATAATATTTATACAGGCCCGTGAGGACTGGGTGGCTCTCTGGGTCTCTGAGAATGAGTCTGTGTCTTAGGGTACCTGTGCCCTTGGATGTAACTTTCCTTCTGTGTGGAATTGTTCTCCAACTTGGGGGCTGAGGTTCAGATCTTGAGAGGCTGGGTAAAGCCAAGCAAAGGTGATTTTCAGGGTTGGGTTTTTATCCTCACATCTTCTCTCTGAACTTCCTTCATCTCTGCTAATTTAGCTACTTAATGGAGGGGCTTGAAATGTGGTAATAACAACATATAGTGCATAACCCAGCTATAGCGAATGGTATAGCTTCCTAAAGGGACCCTGTATTCGCAGAATAGGAGGCAGTTCTAAGACAGTGTACAGTAATCATTAGAATTTTACTAATTGCTCACACAAGCACAGTGCAGATTACTTACCAACCTCTTCTGAGAAATGACGACATCCGCAGACTCTTCGTATAAGACTCTTCCAGGATATCCGTAATATCAAACATCTCTCACGTTCCCCTAATGTGTCCAAAGCTCTTGGTAGATGGTGTGTGAGGTACGGTATAGGGATGCGGCTGAGAGGGCAAGCTCTTGATTTAGGCAGACCATAGGGAGAACTGCCAGCAGGAAAGAAGAACCCAGAACAGCAGAGAGATACCCCACAAGGCTCTGAGGAACCAGGAAGGAGTGCTGGTCACTGAAGAGGCAATCCCACCATCGGCACCACCCTATGGTCTCCCCTAAAGGACAGGCTGGCGGCAGGAGGAGCCCTGGTCAGTGATGAGACAATGCTCACCACCACCACGGCCCGCCATGTCCCAGAACCTCGCTTATGGGGCCTTAGAAGGAAAATGAGCTCACCTAAGACACACACACACCCCACCAACCATGCACACAGGGAATAATGCAGCTGCCTATAACCATAAGCATACCAAGGAGGGGATTCAGGAATATTTGATTGCATGGTTCTGGCTGAAGTATAAATTCTTGGGTATTATGTGATTATGGCTCCTCTAAGCTTTTGTAACAGCACAGTCTAGCATATATCAGTTACACCTAGAATCTGAATCTTGGAGTTGTCACCTATTCTGGAGATCACTCACTACAGGCGTATTTGGCATCCCTAAAATTGCATTCTTTGAATCTCTGCTCAAACATTCTTATTGATCCACTGTACTTCTCTGCACCAACAGGTCAGTGCTGTCCGAACCCTGGAGCTTCCTCTGTCTCCCCAGCCATCTCCCTGTGTCAAGTCTGCTGTCTTATTTTTTTTTAATTCTGTTAAAATATACAAATCATATAATTTGCCATCTTAACCATTTTTAAGTGTCTGGTGCGGCTGTATTAAATACATTCGCATTGTTGTGCAGCCGTCACCACCATTCATCCCCGTACCTCTTTCATCTTCTAAACCAAGACTCTATACCTGTTAAGCAGTAATGCCCCCTCCTTCCAGCCCCTGGAAACCACCATTCCACTTTCTGTCTCTATGCTCTGACTACTCTAGGCATCTCATATAAATGGAATCACGCAGTATTGTCCTTCTGTGGCTGGCTTGTTTCACTCAGCAAATGTCCTGGTGGCTCACTGTATTGTAGCATATGTCAGAATATTGTTCCTTTTTAAGGACGAATGATTTTCCACTGTATCAATATACCACACTTTGCTCATTCATTCTCCAGCTGATGGGCACTTGCATTGCTTCCATGTTTTGGTTATTGTAAATAATGCTGCCATGAACATGGATGTACTTGTATCACTTTGAGACCCTGATTTCAATTCTTTTAGGAGATAGATAAATAGATATCTCCAGATGTGAAGTTTCTGTATCCTATGGTAATTCTGTTTTTTAACTTTTTGAGGAACCATCATACTCTTTTCCACAGTGGCATTCCCACCAAGAGTGTACAAAGAGTCCAATTTCTCCACATCCTAGCCAACACTTGTTTTCTGCTTGTTGACAGTAGCCATCCTAATAAGTAGTATCTCCTCGTAGTTTTGCTTTGCATTTACCTAACGATTAGTTATATCGAGCATCCTGTTGTTGTTGTTCAGTCGCTCAGTCATGTCCAACTCTTTGCGACCCCATGGACTGCAGCACGCCAAGCTGCCCTGTCCTTCACCATCTCCCAGAGCTTGCTCAAACTCATGTCCATTGAGTCGGTGATGCCATCCAGCCGTCTCATCCTCGGTTGTCCCCTTCTCCTCCTGCCTTCTATCTTTCCCAGCATCAGCTCTTCGCATGTGTCAGCTCTTTGCATCAGGTGGCCAAAGGGTTGCAGCTTCAGCATCAGTCCTTCCAATGAATATTCAGGACTGATCTCCTTTAGGATGGACTGGTTGGATCTCCTTGCAGTCCAAGGGACTCTCAAGAGTCTTCTCCAACACCACAGTTCAAAGCATCAATTCTTCGGCGTTCAGCCTTCTTTATGGCCAAATCTCACATCAATACATGACTCATGGGCTAATTATTATTTGTATATCTCTTTTGCAGAAATGTCTATACAAATCCTTTGCCCATTTTTAATGTATTTTTTGTTGCCATTGTTGAGTTTTGGAAGTTCTGTATATATTCTGAGTATTAAACTCTTACCAACCACATATGTGATTTGTAATTTTTTTCTCCCATTCTGTGGTTGTCTTTTTAGTCTGGATCATGTCTTTTGATGTGCAAATTTTTAAATTTTCATAAAGTCCAATTTGTCTGTTTTTTCTTTTGTTGTCTATGCCTTTGGTGTTGTATCCAATAAATCACTGTCAAATACAAAGTTGGGAAATTCTGTCCTGTGTTTTCTTCTAAGAGTTTTATTGTTTTAGGTCTTACATTTAGGTTTTTGATCCATTTTGAGTGTGTGTGTGTGTGTATATGGTGTTAGGTTAGGGTTCAACCTCATTGTTTGAATCTGGATATCCAGTTTCCTAATACCATTGATTGAAAACTGTTCTCCCCATTGAATGTTCTCCCATTGACCCTTGTCAAAAATTGTTGTTGTTGTTCAGTCGCTAAGTCATATCTGATTCTTTGCAAACCTATGAACTGTAGCAGGCCAGGTTCCTCTGTCTTCCACTATCTCTCAGAGTTTGCTCAAATTCATGTCCATTGCGTCTGTGAGCTATCTAACCATCTCATCCTCTGCTGCCCAAAGGGGTGGTCCTTTTGCCTTCAGTCTTTCCCAGCATCAAGATCTTTTCCAGTGAGTCCGCTCGTCACATCAGATGGCCAAAGTATTGAAGCTTCAGCATTAATTCTTCCAGTGAATGTTCAGGGTTGATTTCCTTTAGGATTGACTGATTTGATCTCCTTGCTATCCAAGGGACTCTCAAGAGTCTTCTCCAGCACCATAATTTGAAAGCAGCAATTCTTCAGTGCTCAGCCTTCTTCATGGACCAACTCTCAAATCCATATATGTCTACTGGAAAAACCAATAGCTTTGACTATACAAACCTTTGTCGGCAAGTGATGTCTCTGCTTTTTAATATGTTCTCTAGGTTTGTCATAGTTTTCCTTCCAAGAAGCAAGAGTCTTTTACTTTCATGGCTGTAATCACTGTCCACAGTGATTTTGGAGCCCAAGAAAAGAAAATCTGTTACTGCTTCCATTTTTTCCCTTTCTATTTGCCATGAAATGATGGGACCAGATGCCATGATCTTAGTTTTCTGAATGTTGAGTTTTAAGCCAGCTTTTTCACTCTCCTCTTTCACCCTCATCAAGAGGCTCTTTAGTTCCTCTTCACTTTCTGCCATTAGAGTGGTATCATATGTGTATCTGAGATTGTTGATATTTCTTCTGGCAATCTTGATTCCAGCTTGTAATTCATCCAGCCCAGCATTTCACATAATGTACTCTGCATAGAAGTTAGATAAGCAGGGTGACAATATACAGCCTTATCATACTCCTTTCCCAATTTTGAACCAGTCCATTGTTCCATGTCCAGTTCTAACTATTGTTTCTTGACCCACATACAAGTTTCTCAGAAGACAGGTAAGGTGGTCTGGTATTCCCATCTCTTGAAGAATTTTCCACAGTTTGTTGTGATTCACACAGTCAAGGGCTTTAACATAGTCAATAAAGCAGAAGTAGGAGTTTTTCTGGAACTCCCTTGATTTCTCCATGATCCCACAAATGTTGGCAGTTTAATCTTTAGTTCTTCTGCTTTTTTGAAACCCATTTTGTACATCTGGAAGTTATTGCTTGAAGGATTTTTTGAGGATAACCTTGCTAGCATGTGAAATGAGCACAGTTGTACAGTACTTTGAATATTTGGCATTCCCCTTATTTGAGACTGGAATGAAAACTGACCTTTTCCAGTCCTATGGCCACTGCTGAGTTTTCCAAATTTGCTGGCATATTAAGTGCAGCACTTTAACAGCCTCATCTTTTAGGACTTTAAATAATAGCTCAGCTGGAATTCAATTACCACCACTAGCTTTGTTCGTAGTAATGCTTCCTAAGACCCACTTGACTTCACATTCCAGGTGTCTGGCTCTAGGTGAGCAACCACACCACTGTGGTTATCTGGGTCTTTAAGACCATATTTGTATAGTTCTTCTCTGTATTCTTGCCACCTCTTCTTAATCTCTTCTGCTTCTGTTAGGTCTTTACTGTTTCTGTCCTTTATCATGCCCATCTTTGCATGAAATGTTCCCTTGATATCTCCAGTTTTCTTGAAGAGCTCTCAAGTCTTTCCCTTTCTATTGTTTTCCTCTATTGCATGACTGGATATGTGAGAGTTTACTGGTCTGTATTTCTGTTCTTCCCTTTATCTCCCCAACCCTCCCAGCCATCTGTCCCAAGTTTCCCTTTAAAATTAAAATACCTACTTTGTCTCCATGACAGCACTCAAAGCATAAGAAAAGAGACACTATATAACCTACAAAATTTCTGTTTCCTACATAAGGAAATTTCTAGTTCTTAAAACTATTTTTATGACAGCTTCCACATCCTGTACCATCTCTGACATAAAGAAGAAAATAACTGTCACCTTATAACAAAGCTACCCCTCAAATTTCTCTCCCTGCTTGGAGCTGCCAGCATAGAACTAAATTCAGTAAAGAGAATGTTTATCTGTGTCTTGTTGGCAGCTTTGCTACCATGTTGACTCATATTAAGGTTGTGGGCAACTTCTAGGTATTTTAAAATTCACTTCTATAAGACAAAAAAGAAATGACCTTCCTGATGCCATTTGTTTTAATTCTGAAAAATATTTCAGAAAGTGCAAACCATCTTATAATGAATGCCTGGGAACCTACCACCACTTTGTCACACTTGCTTCAAGTGTTTCACTGGATTTTTGTAAACGTTTTTGGAAATAATTATAACCCTGCAGGCAGTTGAAAAATAAGAAGTCCCATGTACCCTTCACCTAGCTTTCCCCAATGGCAACATCTAGCATGATTATAATACATACTATATTTAAAAGGGGAAATTAATATTGGTACAATCTATACCTGTGGTCATGTATGGATGTAAGAGTTGGACTGTGAAGAAGGCTGAGCGCCAAGAATTGATGCTTTTGAACTGTGATGTTGGAGAAGACTCTTGAGAGTCCCTTGGACTGCAAGGAGATCCAACCTGTCCATTCTGAAGGAGATCAACCCTGGGATTTCTTTGGAAGGAATGATGCTAAAGCTGAAGCTCCAGTACTTTGGCCACCTCATGCGAAGAGTTGACTCATTGGAAAAGACCCTGATGCTGGGAGGGATTGGGGGCAGGAGGAGAAGGGGACGACCAAGGATGAGATGGCTGGATGGCATCACGGACTCGATGGATGTGAGTCTGAGTGAACTCCGGGAGTTGGTGATGGACAGGGAGGCCTGGCGTGCTGCGATTCATGGGGTCGCAAAGAGTCAGACACGACTGAACGACTGAACTGAACTGAACTGATAGATCTTATCAGATTTNGGGCAGGAGGAGAAGGGGACGACCAAGGATGAGATGGCTGGATGGCATCACGGACTCGATGGATGTGAGTCTGAGTGAACTGCGGGAGCTGGTGATGGACAGGGAGGCCTGGCGTGCTGCGATTCATGGGGTCGCAAAGAGTCAGACATGGCTGAGCGACTGAACTGAACTGGACTGAACTGAACTGAACTGAGTTGTCTAAATCATCCCATATCACTGAAATTTCTTATAGGAGGTCTGAGGAATATAAATATGACAGTGTGATCTTTTCTTTTTTTTTTATTGCTTAGAAACTATGCAAAAATAAACCACTGAATTTTAAAAGTGGCAGAACTTTTTTCTACTAATTTATTACCTTTGCTGTTAGAATCTTGCCCCTGTGATCTATCGTTATTATTAAAACCCTCTTCATCATTACAGAAATAAATAATTCTTTGTTGTCTCTCACATGCAATGTGGATTTTAAAGACATGATAGGTATAAGAGAATTTCACAATGAATACTTGCATTCACACACATCTTTTCTTCTTTCTTCTTTGAAGTTGCTCAATCATATCCGACTCTTTGTGACCCCGTGGACTATAGACTACAAGGCTTCTCCGTCCATGGGATTCTCCAGGCAAGAATACTGGAGTGGGTTACCATTTCCTTCTCAGGGGATCTTTCAGACCCAGGGATCTAATCCAGAACTTCCGGATTGGAGGTAGACACTTTAACCTCTGAGTCACCAGGGACGCCCATTCACACACATATAAACACAGCCAAATAATAATGTATGTAATGTCATATTTGTAAGATGCCAAATGATGACATCATTAATAAATTCTTACTAGGAGAATTATTTGAATGGTGTATGTAAGTAGTTATTTTATATATGGTCATATAAAGGAGATATTTAGCTAAAGATCCAAGTCAACTTTTGCTTTGCTTTGCAGTTCTTTTTTAAGATCTAGAAGTAATAAGATTATTGGAAAATGTATTTATCATGAAATTTAAAGGATGCTTACTCCTTGGAAGGAAAGTTATGACCAACCTAGATAGCATATTAAAAAGCAGAGACATTACTTTGCCAACAAAGGTCTGTGTATGGATGTGAGAGTTGGACTGTGAAGAAGCTGAGCACAGAAGAATTGGTGCTTTTGAACTGTGGTATTGGAGAAGACCCTTGAGAGTCCCTTGGACTGCAAGGAGATCCAACCAGTCCATTCTAAAGGAGATCAGTCCTGGGTGTTCTTTGGAAGGAATGATGCTAAAGCTGAAACTCCAATACTTTGGCCACCTCATGCGAAGAGTTAACTCATTGGAAAAGACCCTGATGCTGGGAGGGATTGGGGGCAGGAGGAGAAGGGAACGACAGAGAATGAGATGGCTGGATGGCATCACTGACTCAATGGACGTGAGTTTGAGTGAACTCCGGGAGTTGGTGATGGACAGGAAGGCCTGGCGTGCTGCGATTCATGGGGTCGCAGAGTCTGACATGACTGAGCGACTGAACTGAACTGAACTGAACTGATTAACTGTGTTACTGAAATGCCCAGTTTAAAGGTATTCCATTTCTCTAGTCTTAGAAAGCAAGGAAAGTTTCTCTATTAAAGATAAAAAAAATTCAATAAACCTCCTTATGCTTAATTTCTGAACCAAGAAACCTGAAACAGATTTCCAGATTATCAAATCCAGTAGGTGTTATACAGGAAACTGTTGAATTCCTAGGACCAATCATGCAGCAAATTTGCAAAGATAGTATAGGTCTTCTGAAAGATACTTATTCTTAGGGTATGTTCAAAACCTTGATAATTATTCTAAGTGAATCTTGATAGCTTCAGATTTGATATGACCTTCAGTCCAAAGGGGGCTTCCCTGGTGGCTCAGAGGTTAAAGCGTCTGCCTCCAATGTGGGAGACCCGGGTTCAATCCCTGGGTTGGGAAGATCCTCTGGAGAAGGAAATGGCAATCCACTCCAGTATTCTTGCCTGGAGAATCCCATGGACTGAGAAGCCTAGTAGGTTACAGTCCACGGGGTCGCAAAGAGTCAGACACAACTGAGCGACTTCACCTTCACCTTCACCTTCACCTTCAGTCCAAAGAATGCTATCAAACCTCTGGTGCTCATCTAAGACTGATGTTTTTAGGACATATTTTCATTTTCAGCACACTAGTCACTGCAGGCATCTTTTAAATGTCAGTGAAGGCTGAGCACTGAAGAATTGATGCTTTTGAACTCTGGTGTTGGAGAAAACTCTTGAGAGTCACTTGGACAACAAGGAGAGCCAACCAGTTCATCTTAAAGGAAATCAGTCCTGAATATTCATTGGAAGGACTGATGCTGAAGCTGAAACTCCAATACTTTGGCCACCTGATGAGAAGAACTGACTCACTGGAAAAGACCCTGATGCTGGGAAAGATTGAAGGAGGGAGGAAAAGGAGAAGACAGAGGATGAGATGGTTGGATGGCATAACTGACTCAATGGTTATGAGCCAGTTTGCATAAGCTCCAGGAGTTGGAGATGGACAGGGATGCCTGGTGTGCTGCAGTTGATGGAGTCTCAAAGAGTTGGACATGACTGAGTGACTAAACTGACTGACTCAGTGCAAAGGCTATCCTTGCTGCTACAGAAATCACAAAAACTGATTAAAGGAGAAATTAGCATGAGAATAGCAAAAGCACGTCTTCTCCATCTACTGGGGGTTCCTTTGGTGGACCTCTTTTTTATCTGGGAAGAGTAATTGTCTAGAAGTTATGGTACCTGATTTCTTTTCCTTATGTTCTGTGTATGTGTGTGTGTGCTCTGCCACTCAGTCATGTCTGACTCTGTGACCCCATGGATCATAGCCCTCCAGGCTCCTCTGTCTATGGGATTCTCCAGGCAAGGATACTGGGATGGGTTGCCATGCCCTCCTCCAGGGGATCTTCCCAACCTAGGGATTGAAGCCATGTCTCCTGCATCTCCTGTATAGAAGACAGATTCTTTACCACTGAGCCACTGGGGAAGCCTCCTTCTTAAGTTACTGATTTGTTAAGAAACATTTTGGTCAATTTATCTAACTAGGCTTCTCATCCTTTTCATTGTTGTTCAGTCATTAAGTCATGTCCAACTCTTTGTGACCCCATGGACTGCAGCAGGTCATGCTCCCCTGACCTCCACTATATCCTGGAGTTTGTCAGACTCCTGTCCATTGAGTCAGTGATGCTATCTAACTGTCTTAACCTCAGCCAACCCTTTCTCTTTTTGCCTTCACTCTTTCCCAACATTAGGATCTTTTCCAGTGAATTGGCTCTTTGCATCAGGTGGCCAAAATATTGGAGCTTCAGCATCAACATCAGTCCTTCCAATGAATATTCAGGGTTGATTTCCTTTAGGATTGACTAGTTTGATCTCCTTTAAATACAAGAGATTCTCAAGAGTCTTCTCCAGTGCCACAATTTAAAAGCAATTCTTTGGCATTCAACCTTCTTTATGGTCCAACTCTCACATCTGTACAAGACTAATAGAATGACTATATAGCTTTGACTATGTTTTGATTGTTGAGCAATAAAAGCTAGTATTTGGCACTGTTTTGAACTATTTATATATGTTAACTCATTTTATCCTTACAACTTTCTACAAGGTAGGTAAAATTATTATTTCCTGCTTATAAATGTAGAAACTGAAACATAAGGAGATGACATAATTTGCCCATCTTGGTACAGTTAATAAATTGTAGTGATTGCAATTGAACCCAAGATGTTAGATACCAAAGTCACATCCCTTGACTGCCTTCTACACTGTAATGAAAGGTGTGATTAAATTATTTAAATCTCACCAGTGAAAATGTGATTTTGTTCTGATTTCTTTCATTGATTGTAACATGCTGCTGCTGCTAAGTTGCCTCAGTTGTGTCCGACTCTGTGTGGCCCCAGAGATGGCAGCCCACCAGGCTCCCCCGTCCCTGGGATTCTCCAGGCAAGAACACTGGAGTGGGTTGCCATTTCCTTCTCCAATACATGAGAGTGAAAAGTGAAAGTGAAGTCGCTCAGTCATGTCCGACTCTTCGCGACCCCATGGACCTCAGCCTACCAGGCTCCTCTGTCCATGGGATTTTCCAGGCAAGAGTACTGGAGTGAGATAAAAATGTTTGTAAATGTAAAATACTAGAAAATTACGTGATATTATTATTATGAAATCATTGATATATCTAATCCTTTCGTATGGCTTTAAAAAAATAATTTTGCTATTTCTGGAATACCTTGGTTGAACTTGTTAAATATTTTAAGCAATCATATTGCACATCATTTCAACTGGTATTCATAAGACAAAGCACAGCATCCATCTAATAATTTAATTAGCAGTCTATCATATGTACTGAATAAAAGTACAATAGCAAAGTCTCTTTGTTCTTCAAAAGAAGAAACTTCTATAAGAACCCAAGAAAGTGAGACTCTCTGTGATATCAGAGTTGTAACATTGATTTCTGATGGTTGAGCAGATAGGATCAAGGGCAAGATCTAAAGGCAAAGTAACCTAAAAAACCTCACAAAGAAAGATGTACTTTACTAGGTATCAGCATACTGCAAAGTTACAGTATTAAAAATAAGATGATATTTTTAAAAAATTGGTCAATTGATCAGCAGACCCACATGTATATTCATAAATTTAGTTTCTCATGAATATAGCATGTCAAATCTGTGTGGAAAATATGGCACAAATGTGGCACAAATGATGTTGGGGTCAGCAAACTGTCAGAAAAAATCTGCAAAAACCCATGTCTGCTAACATATGCTGAATATTAATAAAGTTATATATATAATTATATTCTTTAAAATGAAATATATGTGTATATGTATATCTATACATGCATGCATATAGAATATATAAAATATAAATATGGACATATTTATAATCTTGTCACAGGGAGGGACTTTCTAATCAATAGGAAAGGCCTTAATAGTTATACAAAATATAATATTATTTAATGATATACACATTTATAATTTCTTTATGAATGAAAATCCAGAAAAGCTTAGATAAAATACTTACAACATGTAATAGCCAAAGAGTTATTGTACATAAAAAGTGAGTGCAAAATTAGTTTAAAACTACAAATCATTCTAAAGAAAATTAAGAGCTGTTTTTGAAAAAAAGCAAGTCATAGGAGAATAAATGAAAATAGCCAGTAAACTGACCTAAAATATTTAACTCACTTGGAATTAGAAAAATATAAATAATGCATTTGTGACATGTTTCATAATCATTTGTTCATTTTTTGTTCTTTAAAGAGCAATCAAGACCTGTGGGCTTATTGTGGAAAAACAGACATGACATCCTGTGTATAAATAATAAAAATGTACTTTGATCCAGGAATTTCAAAAATTTATGTTCTTCCTATTGACAATATGCCAGTACTTCATGATGTCACCTATATGCAGAATCTCAGAAGCAAAACAATTAAATAAAACAAAATGAAAACAGATTTACAGATACAGAGAACAAATGGGTGGTTACCAGAAAAGATAAAGAGGTATAAACCTCGAGTTAGTTATGCAATAAATAACTCACAGGGATGTAATGCATAGCACAGGGAATATAGTCAATACTACTGTAATAATTTTGTATAGAGACATAAGGTTACTAGACATCATAGTGATAATTTCATAACATATGCAAATGTCATCTTTATATAGTCTACCTGAAACTAACATAATATTGTACATCCACTATATTTCAATAAAAATGGACATCTAATAAATATCTTTGAAATGGAAAAAAGAACAGATGAAAAATTGAAATGTCTAGGATAAATGTTCTTATTATTTTCCAACATTATTGATTGATATCTACTATGGTTACAAGCCTGTTATAAGTTTGAGGAGAGACAAAGTAATAGATATAAACCCTTTCTAAGACTTCATAATTTACTTGAAATCCAGCTGAGAATCCAAGAGAGTGGTATCTCTTGGAGTCAGAGTACAGTGAACTATGTTAAGCAAGTCAATACACAGTGCTGCCAATACCTTGGTTGGAGCTCTAGAATTGGGGATAATGTACACGGATCTTTGTTCCTAATTAAAACACCGAATCAGCCTATTGAGAAATGGGAATTCTGAATACAGATCTGCCACTGACTGAAGGCATGAGCTAAAACTCATTTTCCTTTTGCTCAATTTTCCCAGTCATGGCCAAGTTTCCTTTCCACTCCCAGTAGTGTTTTTCTTAATATGGAGGTGTTTCTTGGAAATGATCCCTGTCTCTCAATTTCAGGATTTCATAGAAGTAGATTTTCTCAGCCCCTTCATATATTGCTAATCACTTCACTTGCCCACCGTTAAAGTGAAAAATCCCTCCTGGTTATAGCTGATATAAACAAATCGGTATGCTCTTCTTTCAACAGCATTCATTGTATGAGACTCCACTTTTCTGAACATCCAAAGAAAGGGTGCATTTCTTCCATCTGATTTTTCCCATTCAGATACAGATTTTACAATAGACTTTAAGCTATTGGTGTTTTTTCCCCCTCCACCCATTTTTATGATAAAGTATGTGGAGATACCTTGTCACCTAGTTTGTTATAATTTTTTCAAGCATTTTGGTTTTACTATTATTTGTTCTATTTTAAAAAACTGTGTTGCTGGTATCATCTTCCAGAATCCCTCTCCTCAAAGTTTTAAAGTAAATCTTGAGTTATTTTGCCTTATTTCTTATTGCATTCAATTTTGTCAGCTTGTTCCTTATCCTTCAATTTCTTTATGTATGTCTCTCTTTTGTTCTCAAATCCTTGAATTGGATACTGTTATCTGGTTCTTGAGCCTATAGAAGTACAGATTCTGGCTAATCTTCTTGCCTCTAATGGATACATTCTACTTGAATTCAACATTTTCCTCTGAGGTACACAACACTTAAACCCCTGGTGGCTATATGAAGTCCATTTTGGTACAAATTTTTTTAAGGTAGACATTCCCTAGGTTCACCAGATTTTCAATTAAAAAAAAAAAAGGCAATAATCTTGGGTATGTAGTTAACTTAGTTCTAAAGAATATGATGATTAAAAATATGTTTGGGGACATTATGGAATATTGATAAAAGGTAGACTTATCCCTTGATTTTAGCTGAAAAACAAATTCTAGTCTTCATGTTTTTCCCCCAACTTTTAACATTTCGTGTTTAGTACTTGTGCTGTGCTGTGCTTAGTCACTCAGTCGTGCCTGATTCTTTGCAATCCCGTGGACTATAGCTTGCCAGGCCCCACTGTCCATGGGGGCTAGGTGTTCTCACCTCCACACAGCCAAAAATCTGTATATAATTACAACCTGTCCTTTGTGTCCACTGTTCTTCTGTTGGTTCCTTGTTATTGGTGGTTCTGCCTCCCTAAATCCAACCAAGCAGGATGGTATAGCCCTATAGTATTTACTATTGAAAAAAGTTGACATGTAAGTGGACCTTGCAGTTCAAATTTGAGTTGTTCAAGGGCCAAGTGTATAAGCATTAGATAGCATAAAATAAGACGCCTTTTTGAAAGAGAAGAACCTTGGTAGAAGAGTGAAAAGGCCAGTAAATATCTCCATGCTCTACTGTAGCTTGTGCATCGTCTCTTACTTTGGTTTCCTGTCTGTTAATGTCAATAATGTGATGAGGATATTTAGACAATTGACACACTTATAAGTATTAATTTTCATGAACCAAGTTTCTATTGAGATCATGGTTACATTGGAAAATGCTCAGTGGTATAAGTCTAGGTAAACCATCAGACACAAAAAAAGTGGTCCGACACTGATGCAAATATAGTACCCACGATAAGAAATTAGCAAAAGATATGCCTCTATCAGGGCTTTCCGCTTTGGCTCAGAGGGTAAGGAATCCACCTGCAATGCAGGAGACCTAGGTTAAATCCCTGAATTGGGAAGATCCCCTGGAAAAGTGATAGGCTACCCACTCCAGTATTCTTGGGCTTCCCTGGTGGCTTAGCTGGTAAAGAATCCGCTTGCAATGTGGGAGACCTGGGTTCAGTCCCTGGGTTTGGAAGATCCCCTGAAGGAGGGCACAGCAACCCACTCAAGTATTCTTGCCTAGAGAATACCCAGGGACGGGGGGCCTGGCAAGCTAAAGTCCCTAGAGTTGCAAAGAGTCAGACATGACTGAGTGACAAAGCGCAGCACAGCACAGGATGCCTCTATCAAACCTTTTAGAGAAAATAAGATAGATCCCACCTCATTCCACTGAAAACATAATTAACATCTACAAAGAAAGATAACAATATTGGTTTATGTATTTATTACAGAGCTTCTAATTGCATTCCGCATCTCTCTGCACTGGGGGCACACATGATTCCTTTCAGTTCAGTTCAGTTCAATTTAGTTCAGTTCAGTCACTCAGTCGTGTCCGACTCTTTTGGTCAGAGGTAAATCTTCCTTTTCAAGATCAATCATCCTCGAATGCCCTCTCAATGCAGCAAACCTTACTTCGTGACAAACATAGTTCAATTTGCTTTTCATATCTAGCACAGCGTTTCTTACATTGACCGTACAATTTTGAGCATCGTTCAGGATCCACCAAGGCTGGAGTAAAAGAAGAGTAATTGAAATTACTGATTTTTAAATTTAAGAATGTACTATTTGTGATTATAAAAAGTCCTATGTGTACACTGTAACAAATTTACAAAATGCCCAAAAATAAGAAGACACTGAAATATTATATATCCCTATTATACATGTAAAATTGAAATATTCTGAAATAATACATGATTAGATTGTATGACATATATTGCTCCTCAACAAGATTCAAAAGTTTTAGAGCCACATAATATTCCCTTGAAATTTTATATAAGATAATTTATCAATTTTCAGCTACATAATATTTAGAACTTAATGAGGTTATTTTTAAATTTATTTTTAATTGGAAGATAGTTGTTTTACAATATTGTGCTGACTTCTGCCATACAACAATGTCAGATTATTATAAACAAATTCATATTACATATCTCAATCTTTGTATAATATATGTTTAGGATAATGGTGAAAGAGTTTGATTCTAGAGTTTTTAGTTTATATATTGCCACCAACGGTGTATGTAGGTTTTATATACTCCAAAGTGGCATCCACCGCAATTTTAATTTATATGCCTTTGGTTATTTGTTTTGTATAATTTTTCTTTCTTTTTCTTTATTTTACTGCTTATATACTTTGCTTATTATATTATTGGTATAATTTTTATTGTTAGTGAAAGAAGAGCTGGCTACACTTGAGTACATCCTTGTACTCCTTGTCCTCTACTGCTTCCTCAGCCTTTTTTCTTTCTACTTCTATTTCTCTTCTTTCATTTCTGAAATATTGCAATGCAGTCTTCAATGTGATAAATACTTTGCTTACATTGTTTCTTTTAATCTTTTCAAAACCCTATGAAGTTAAATTACTGTCCATTTTATAGTTAAGAGAACTAAAGCTTTTACCGCAGCTACAAAGGAGCTCCAGGTCCTTAACGAAAAAGCTGGCCCATTTAATGGCAAGCTCACTACATAAACTATTACTGTATGCTGTGCTCACTATCCCTGTAGATTATTTTATGCTTGCACTTCTCCTAAAATACTGGCCATTCCTTCACGTTTTAATCAACATCAGTATTGATTTCATCGTTTCACAACTAGTCTCTCCAGAATGGTATCACTCTGGAGCAAACACTCATCTGACATCTTCAGAAAGTATTCACTTAGACACTTTTTATTGCTTTTTTTTTTTACTTTAAGGTTTTATCAATAGTCGAACCACACCATTGTGCAAGGGATATGTACTACTTGATGAACTCTTTCAAAGCCACTCACTTTGATATTTTGACTTGTCTTTCCTGTTTTTCTTTTTAATTTGTTTTTATTTATTTATTGATCAATGAAAGGCCAAACATAGAGCATTCTGTCCATTTCAGCTGGCATGTCATAACAAGAACAAACTTTTATATCAGATATTTTATCTTTTCTACAATTGCTATTGATTCTGCTATATTTCCTTTGCTTTCTTGTTAAGGACATTGAAAAACCACTTAAATTCTCTAAGTGGCAATGTGCACAAGCTATTGAGTAGGGAGTTAGTAGTAAAATTCAGATTTTCTAAGTTTGAATTCAGTTCTATTTCTAAATACATGCTGCACCTTTTGAAATTCCAGCTGTCTAGTACCAAATTAATGCACTCTGAGGCACGTATTTGTATCTCCCTTGTTAGAGTCTGGATTACCTCAGTGGCAGCACATATCAAAAAGAGCATGTAATCATCACTGGAGCTACATATTTTGATGATTCACTTTTAACTGATTGATAAAACCACTGTTGTATTCCTTTACTAATGCATTAACTAATCAACTAAGATTTTTGAGGTCCTATTTCTTTATCTGCCTTTTTATTCTCATTGCACCTCATTGCCCAGTATATTTTGAGACTATATCCTGGATCATTTTATGGAGTTTGTTATTGGTATCCCAAGAGATATGTACCTATTCCTAGTCTATTCATATTCCCTGGGGTTCAATTTATTATGAAGTCTTCACTGATAGAAGATTAAATAAATTTAATAAATTATATTCTTAATAACTTGAATATCAAACAAATGAACACTCCAAGAAGAAAAAGAATCTCACCTTAATTGGCTTATTTTATTTGCATTTTGATTTTCAAATTAAAATAAAATATATTGGTATAGCACTATTCTAAAATAGGAAACTGAATTTCAATATCACCAAGAGACTTTTTTTCCAAGAGATTTTTTAATTGAAAAGATTGTATTAGAAACCTACACTTTCTAATTTATAATTGAATATTTCTATTTTTAGCCTGGAGCAATAACAACAAACATATGATACATACAACCACACCAGAAGCATCTATTACCTGGTAGAACGAAGGTCGCATAACACAGAACATGAAAAAGATAATAAAAGATCTTCATTCTGTAGAAAGACGCTACTGAAAGATTTGTTAACAATTAAAACACTTTCTAGAAAGCCAAGAGACATTTACTATTTATAGTTTTCTAGTGGAAGAAAGGCTCTCTTTTTCCGGAAATTGTTTTAATTATGTGTTCTTATCTCTGCTCCACTGACTAGAGTTGTGGGCAGAATTGAAAACATTTGATACTAATCAGTCTTTAGGGAAGAATCTGTATGTAGAAGATAGCTGTAACATGACATTCTTATAACCAATGGTGATCAATTAAACACTAACACAAAGGATCACTCATGGAGTGAGCTTGAGATAAATATTTACCACTTTAGATGTAAAACAAATGAGAACTACAGTCAGTTAAACTTCCGATTATTTTTCAAAATATATTCCAATTACTAACCTGGTATGCAAATTCATCAATATGTTCATATATCCAAAACCTACCTTATATACAGCCATCTCATTAGCTTTCCCAAAGTACTCATTTACCAAAGTCTGGATATTACATCTCACTTTTCCACTGATTTTTATTACCTTTTTTTTTTCAGGTGTGACTTGAATATTTATGAGGCTCTATTTCTTTCTAGAAAGGCTCAATTTGTTTCCACTTATTTTAAAGTTTCTGACACAGTAAAATAATATTGAAAAATAACTTGCAATGAATATAATTTCCTATCTCAAATTTCTTATTTTTGTGTTTCTTATTACTATAAACATAAGAATTTCTCCTTGTTTTGCAACAAGAGTGTATCTTTTGTCTCCAGAAAAAAAAAAAAAAAAGAGAGAGAGAGAGAGAGAGAGAATTTAGATAACTTGTGCCTTCTCCTGAAATATTTGAAAGTTATATATTTTTTGTAAATAATCTATAGGAATCTTTAAGAGTTTAAATACTTTATCTTTTCTCCACCAACTTCAGTCACAACATTAATTTTCCTGTATTTAAAGTAGGTGTTTTGTCATATGGTTTTATTTTTTCTTGCATATATATCTGAGAATAGGATTGTAGAATCAAATGATTACTCCATATTTAACCTTTTTAGGAAATGTTCAACTGTTTTTCAAAGTGTTTGCACAGATTTACTCATCAGTACTGTGTGGAAGTTCTAATCTCTTCATATCCTCTCCAATATTTGTTAATGTTTGTTGTTTTGGTTATATCCTGTTTAGTGGGTGGGAAGTGATAACTCATCATGGTATTGTAATTTTCCTGTATTTAAAGTAGGTGTTTTGTCATATGGTTTTATTTTTTCTTGCATATATATCTGAGAATAGGATTGTAGAATCAAATGATTACTCCATATTTAACCTTTTTAGGAAATGTTCAACTGTTTTTCAAAGTGTTTGCACAGATTTACTCATCAGTACTGTGTGGAAGTTCTAATCTCTTCATATCCTCTCCAATATTTGTTAATGTTTGTTGTTTTGGTTATATCCTGTTTAGTGGGTGGGAAGTGATAACTCATCATGGTATTGATTTGCATGCCCAAGATGGCTATTGAGGTTAAACATATTTCCACGTGCTTGTTGAGCATTTTTATATTGTCTTTGGAGAAATGTCTATCCAACTCCTAGTCTATTTTATAATCGTGCTTTGTGTTTTTTTTTTTTTTGTCTGTCAGGGGCGGCAGCAGAGAGGAGCTACTCCACGTTCAAGGTCAGGAGGGGAGACCTTGTCCAAGGTAAGGAGCAATGGCTGTGCTTTGCTAGAGCAGCTGTGAAGAGATACCCCACGTCCAAGGTAAGAGAAGCCCAAGTAAGATGGTAGGTGTAGTGAGAGGGCATCAGAGGGCAGACACCCTGAAACCATAATCAAAGAAAACTAGCTAATCTGATCACATGGACCACAGCCTTGTCTAACTCAATGAAACTAAGCCATGCCATGTGGGGCCACCCAAGATGGACAGGTCATGGTGGAGAAGTCTGACAGAATGTGGTCCACTGGAGAAGGGAATGGCTGGCTCTAGGTGAGTGATCACACCATCAACATTAGAACAACAGAATGGGAAAGACTAGAGATCTCTTCAAGTAAATTAGATATACCAAGGGAACATTTCATGCAAAGATGGGCAAAATAAAGGACAGAAATGGGATGGACCTAACAGAAGCAGAAGATATTAAGAAGAGGTGGCAAGGATACACAGAAGAACTATACAAGCAAGTTCTTCATGACCTAGATAGCCACAATGGTATGATCAATCACATAGACCCAGACATCCTGGAATACGAAGTCAAATGGGCTTTAGGAAACATCACTACAAACAAAGCTAGTGGGAGTGATAGAATTCCTGTTCAACTATATCAAATCCTAAAAGATGATGCTTAAAAGTGCTGCATTCAATATGTCAGCAAATCTGGAAAACTCAGCAGTGGTCACAGGACTAGAAAATGTCAGTTTTCTTTCTCCTAAAGAAGGGCAATGCCAAAGGATGTTCAAACTACTGAGAGATTGCACTCATCTTACACGCTGCCAGAGTAATTCTCAAAGTTTTCCAAGCCAGGCTTCAACAGTACGTGAACCATGAACTTCCAGATGTTCAAGCTGAATTTAGAAAATGCAGAGGAAGCAGATATAAAATTGCCAACATCTGTTGGATCATAGAAAAAGAAATAAAGTTCCAGAAAACATCTACTTCTGCTTTATTAAAGATGCCAAAGCCTTTGACTGTGTGGATCACAACAAATTGTGGAAAATTCTTCAGGTGATGGGAATACCAGACCACTTGACCTATCTCCTGAGAAATCTGTATGCAAGTCAAGAAGCAACAGTTAGAACTGGACATGGAACAACAGGCTGGTCCTAAATTGGGAAAGGAATGTGTCAAGGCTGTATATTGACACACTGCTTATTTAACTAATATGCAGAGTACATCATGAGAAATGCCAGGCTAGATGAAGCAGAAGCTGGAATCAAGATTTCTGGGAGAAATATCAATAACCTCAGATATGCAAGTGATACCACTCTTATGGCAGAAATTGAAGAGGAACTAAAGAGCCTCTTGAAAGTGAGAGAGGAGAGTCAAAAAGCTGGTTTAAAACACAACTTCAACAACTAAGATCATGGCATCCAGTCCCATCACTTCATGGCAAATAGAGAAAAAATGAAAACAGTGTCCAATTTTATTTTTTTTTTTTGCTCAAAAATCACTGCAGATGGTGACTGCAGAAATGAAATTAAAAGATTCTTGTTCCTTGGAAGAAAAGTTATGACCAACCTAGACAGCATATTAAAAACCAGAGGCACTACTTTGCCAACAAAGGTCTGTCTTGTCAAAGCTATGCATTTTACAGTAGTCATGCATAGATGTGAGAGTTGGACCATAAAGAAAACTGAGCGCCAAAGAATTGATGCTTTTGAACTGTGGTGTTGGAGAAGACTTTTTAAAAAATTTTGATTTATTATTTTATTGAAGGATAATTGCTTTTTGGAAGTTTGCTGTTTTCTGTCAAACCTCAACATGAATTGCCCATAGGTATAGCTCTATACAGTCAACAAAGACAAGACTGGGAGCTGACTGTGGCTCAGATCATGAGCTCCTTATTGCCAAATTCAGACTTAAATTGAAGAAAGTGGGCAACACCACTAGACCATTCAGGTATGACCTAAATCAAATCCCTTATGATTATACAGTGGAAGTGAGAAATAGATTTAAGGGTCTAGATCTGATAGAGTGCCTGATGAACTATGGAATGAGGTTCATGACATTGTACAGGAGACAGGGATCAAGACCATCCCCATGGAAAAGAAATGGAAAAAAAGCAAAATAGCTGTCTGGGAAGGCCTTACAAATGGCTGTGAAAAGAAGAGAGATGAAAAGCAAAGGAGAAAAGGAAAGATATAAGCATCTGAATTCAGAGTTCCAAAGAATAGCAAGAAGAGATAAGAAAGCCTTCTTCAGTGATCAATGCAAAGAAATAGAGGAAAAGAACAGAAGGGGAAAGACTAGAGACCTCTTCAAGAAAATTAGAGACACCAAGGGAACATTTCATGCAAAGATGGGCTCAATAAAGGACAGAAATGGTCTGGACCTAACAGAAGCAGAAGATATTAAGAAGAGGTGGCAAGAATACATGGAAGAACTGTACAAAAAAGATCTTCACGACCCAGATAATCATGATGATGTGATGACTAATCTAGAGCCAGACATCTTGGAATGTGAAGTCAAGTGGGCCTTAGAAAGCATCACTATGAACAAAGCTAGTGGAGGTGATGGAATTCC
>SJXQ01001378.1:0-126099 GCA_006408695.1 Aepyceros melampus | reverse complement strand
ATGCCAAAGCCTTTGACTGTGTGGATCACAATAAACTGTGGAAAATTCTGAGAGAGATGGGAATACCAGACCACCTGACCTGCCTCTTGAGAAATCTGTATGCAGGTCAGGAAGCAACAGTTAGAACTGGACATGGAACAGACTGGTTACAAATAGGAAAAGGGGCACGTCAAGGCTATATATTGTCACCCTGCTTATTTAACGTATATGCGGAATACATTATGAGAAACGCTGGACTGGAAGAAACACAAGTTGGAATCAAGATTGCTGGGAGAATAATCAATAACCTCAGATATGCAGATGACACCACCCTTATGGTAGAAAGTGAAGAGGAGCTAAAAAGCCTCTTGTTGAAAGTGGAAGAGGAGAGTGAAAAAGTTGGCTTAAAGCTCAACATTCAGAAAACGAAGATCATGGCATCTGTTCCCATCACCTCATGGGAAATTGATGGGGAAACAGTGGAAACAGTGTCAGACTTTACTTTTTTGGGCTCCAAAATCACTGCAGATGGTGATTGCAGCCATGAAATTAAAAGGCGCTTACTCCTTGGCAGAAAAGTTATGACCAACCTAGATAGTTTATTCAAAAGCAGAGACATTACTTTGCCGACTAAGGTCCGTCTAGTCAAGGCTATGGTTTTTCCTGTGGTCATGTATGGATGTGAGAGTTGGACTGCTGTCTCTTATACACATCTATTTTTTGGGCTCCAAAATCACTGCAGATGGTGATTGCAGCCATGAAATTAAAAGGCGCTTACTCCTTGGCAGAAAAGTTATGACCAACCTAGATAGTTTATTCAAAAGCAGAGACATTACTTTGCCGACTAAGGTCCATCTAGTCAAGGCTATGGTTTTTCCTGTGGTCATGTATGGATGTGAGAGTTGGACTGTGAAGAAGGCTGAGCGCAGAAGAATTGATGCTTTTGAACTGTGGTGTTGGAGAAGACTCTTGAGAGTCCCTTGGACTGGAAGGGCTTCCAACCAGTCCATTCTGAAGGAGATCGGCTCTGGGATTTCTTTGGAAGGAACGATGCTGAAGCTGAAACTCCATTACTTTCGCCACCTCATGCGAAGAGTTGACTCATTGGAAAAGACCCTGATGCTGGGAGGCATTGGGGGGAAGAGGAGGAGGGGACGATAGAGGATGAGATGGCTGGATGGCATCACTGATTCGATGGACGTGAATCTGAGTGAACTCTGGGAGTTGGTGATGGACAGGGAGGCCTGGCGTGCTGCAGTTCACCGGGTCCCAAAGAGTTGGACACGAATGAGCGACTGAACTGAACTTATCTACTTTACATATGGTAATGTAAGTTTCCATGTTACTCTTTTCATTCATCTCACCTTCTCCTCCCCTCCCCCCATGTCACTAAGTCTATTCTCTATGTTTGTTTCTCCACTGCTGCCCTGTAAATAAATTCTTCAGAACTATTTTTCTAGATTCCATATATGTGCATTAGAATACAATATTTAACTTTCTCTTTCTGACTGACTTCACCCTATATAATAGGTTCTAGCTTCATCCACCTCATCAGAACTGACTCAAATGTATTCTTTTTTATGGTTGAGTAATATTTCATTTGTATATGTACCACAACTTCTTTATCCATTCATCTGCTGATGGGCATCTTGGTTGCTTCCATGTTCTAGCTATTGCAAGTAGTACTGCAATGAACAATGGGATACATGTGTCTTTTTCAACCCTGGTTTCCTCAGGGTATATGACTAGGAGTGGGATTGATGGTTCGTATGGTGGTTTTATTCCTAGTTTTTTATGGAATCTCCATACGTCTTCCATAGTAGCTGTATCAATTTACATTCCCACCAACAATGCAAGAGCATTCCCTTTTCTCCACATCCTCTCCAGCATTTATTGTCTGTAGACTTTTTGATGATGGTTATTCCAACCAGTGTGAAGTTATATCTCACTGTAGTTTTGGTTTGCATTTCTCTAATAATGAGCGATGTTGAGCATCTTTTCATGTGTTTGTTAGCCATCTGTATGTCTTCTTTGGAGAAATGTCTGTTTAGGTCTTTTTCTCACTTTTGATTGGGTTGTTTGTTTTCCTGGTATTGAGTTGTATGAACTGCTTGTATATTTTGGAAATTAATCCTTTGTCAGTTGTTTCACTTACTATTATTTTCTGAGGGTTGTCTTTTCACCTTGCTTATAGTTTCCTTTTGCTGTGCAAAAGCTTTTAAGTTTAGTCAGGTCCCACTTGTTTACTTTTGCTTTTATTTCCATTACTCTAGGCAGTGGGTCATAGAGGATCTTGCTTTGATTTGTATCATTGAGTGTTCTGACTATGTTTTCCTCTAAGAGTTTTATAGTTTCTGATCTTACATTTGGGTCTTTAATCTACTTTGAGTTTATCTTTGTGTATGGTGTTAGGACGGAGAAGGCAGTGACAACCCACTCCAGTACTCTTGCCTGGCAAATCCCACGGGCAGAGGAGCCTGGTAGGCTGCAAGTCTACAGGGTTGTGAAGAGTCGGACACGACTGAGCAACTTCACTTTCACTTTTCACTTTCAGGCATTGGAGAAGGAAATGGCAACCCACTCCAGTGTTCTTGCCTGGAGAATCCCAGAGATGGCGGAGCCTGGTGGGCTGCCATCTATGGGGTCGCACAGAGTCAGACACAACTGAAATGACTTAGTAGCAGCTTAGCAGCATGATATTAGGAAGTGTTCTAATTTCATTCTTTTACACATAGCTGTCCAGTTTTCCCAGCATCATTTATTGAAGAGGCTGTCTTTAACCCCATTGTATATTCTTGCCTCCTTTGTCAAAAATAAGGTACCTGTAGGTGATGGGTTTATTTCTGGGCTTTCTATCTTGTTCCATTGGCCTATATTTCTGTTTTTGTACCAGTACCATACTGTCTTCATGACTGTAGCTTTGTAGTACAATCTGAAGCCAGGAAGGTTGATTCCTCCAGCTCCATTCTTCTTTCTCAAGACTGTTTTGGCTATGTGGAGTCTTTTGTGTTTCCATATGAATTGTGAAATTTTTTGTTTTAGTTCTGTAAAAAATGCCATTGGTAATTTGAAAAGGATTGCATTGAATCTGTTGATTGTGCTTGGTAGCATATTCATTTTCACAATATTGGTTCTTCCTACCCAGGAACATGGAATATCTCTCCATCTGTTTATGTCATCTTTGATTTCTTTCATCAGTGCCTTATAATTTTCTGTGTACAGTTCTTTTTTCTCCTTAGGTAAGTTTATTCCTAGATTTTAATTCTTTTTGTTGCAACGGTGAATGGGATTGATTCCCTAATTTCTCTTTCTGATTTTTTATTGTTAGTATATAGGAATGCAAGTGATTTCTGTGCATTGATTTTGTATCCTGCAACTTTGCTACATTCACTAATTAGCTCTAGTAATTTTCTGATACTATCTTTAGGGTTTTCTATGTACAATATCATGTCACCTGCAGACAGTGAGAGCTTTACTTCTTCTTTTCCAATCTGGATTCCTTTTATTTCTTTTTCTTCTCTAATTGCTGTATCTAGGACTTTCAGAACTATGTTGAATAAAAGTGGTGAAAGTGGACACTCTTGTCTTGTTCCTTATCTTAGGGGGAATGCTTTCAGTTTTGTTTGCTGTAGGTTTATCATACATGGCCTTTACTATGTTAAGATAGGCTCCTTCTATGTCCATTTTTTTGAAGAGTTTTAATCATAAATGCATGTTGAATTTTGTCAAAGACTTTTTCCACATCTATTGAGATTATCATATGGCTTTATCTTTCAATTAGTTGTGGGGTTTCACATTGATTGATTTGCATGTACTGAAGAATTCTTGCTTTCCTGGAATAAACCCTACTTGACATGGTATATGAGCTTTTTGATGTGTTGCTGAATTCTGTTTGCGAAAATTTTGTTGAGGATTTTTACATCTATGTTCATCAGTGGTATTGGCCTATAGTTTTCTTTTTTGTGTGTTGTCTTTGTTTGATTTAGGTATCAGAGTGATGGTGGCCTTGAAGAATGAGTTTGGAAGTGTTCCTTCTTCTGCAATTTTTTGAAAACGTTTTAGAAAGATAGGCATTAGATCTTCTCTAAATGTTTGATAGAATTCTCCTGTGAAGTCACCTAGTCCTGGGCTTTTGTTTTTTGAGAGATTTTTGATCAAAGCTTCAATTTCAGTGCTTGTAATTGGGTTGTTCATAATTTCTATTTCTTCCTGGTTCAGTCTTGGAAGATTGAACTTTTCTAAGAATCTGTCCATTTCTTCCAGGTTATCCATTTTATTGCCATATCATTGTTCATGATTGTCTCTTATAATCCTTTGAATTTCTGGATTGTCTGTTATAATCTCTACTTTTTCATTTCTAATTTTGTTGATTTGATCCTTCTCTCTTTTGTTCTTGATGAATCTGGCTAAATGTTTGTCAATTTTGTTTATCTTCTTAAGGAATCAGCTTTTAGTTTTATTAATCTTCACTATTGTTTCTTTCACTTAGTTTTCATTTATTTCTACTTGGATCATTATGATTTCTTTCCTTCTACTAAATTTTTTTTTTTTTTGGTGTGTGTGTGTGTTCATCTTTTTCCAGTTGTTGTAGATGTAAAGTTAGGTTGTCTGTTCAGTGTTTTCTTGTTTCTCAAGGTAGGATTGTATTGCTATACACCTCCCTCTTAGGACTGCTTTTGCTGAATCCTATAGGTTTTGAGTTGTCATGTTTTCATTGCTTTTGTTTCTAGAAATATTTTGATTTTCCTTTTGATTTCTTCAGTAACCTGTTGGTTATTTAGAAACATGGTGTTTAATCTCCATGTGTTTGTGTTTCTTACTTTTTTTTTCTTGTAATTGATATCTAGTCTTATAGCCTTGTGGTCAGAGAAGATGTTGATATGATTTCAATTTTCTTAAATTTACTGAGGTTTGATTTGTGACCCAAGATGTGGTCTATCCTGGAGAATGTTCCATGTGTACTTGAGAAGAAGATGTATTCTTCTGCATTTGAATGGAATGTCATAAAGATATAAATAAGATCCATCTCATCTAACATATTATTTAAAATGTTTTTCCTTATTAACTTTCTGTTTTGATGATCTTTCCATTGGTGTGAGTTGAGTGTTAAAATCTCCTACTATTATTTTGTTATTGTCAATTTCTCCTTTTATGTCTGTTAGTGTTTGTCTTGTGTATTGAGGTGCTTCTGTGTTGGGTGCATCAGTTCAGTTCAGTTCAGTTCAGTTGCTCAGTCATGTCCGACTCTTTGCGACCCCATGAATCGCAGCACACCAGGCTTCCCTGTCCATCACCAACTCCTGGAGTTCATTCAGACCCATGTCCATTGAGTCCGTGATGCCATAGATATCTACAATTGTCATGTCTTCCTCTTGGGTTGATTCCTTGATCATTATGTAGTGTCCTTCCTTATCTTTTGTAATTGTTTTTATTTTAAGATCTATTTTGTCTGATATGAGAATTGCTACTCCAGTTCTGGGGTCCAGCCCTGGTGGATCCAGGGAATTTGAAGCGGGGACGGAGTTGGCGATTAAAGAGAGGTTAATTAGAGACTTAAAGAGAGATTAGAAAAGAATAATGTAGTGAAAAAATAGAAGAGAAAAGAGGCTGTATTTCTTTGTTTATATAGAAAGCCAATAAAGCCCCAAGACAAGGGACTTGCACCATCAACGTAGGCTGCAGGCACCCGCTTGAATAGCGGAGGGTGCCCCACCTTGGCCCCTCTCATGTGGGTCTTAGAAGCCCAGGCAAAGAAATAGACACGGAGAGCCTCTATGCTCCAGATAGGAATTCAGCCTGAAAAGGGAGAACAAGAAAAGAACGACATGGGAGAGCCAAGCATTGGTGCAAGACCCACAACTTTATTTTCAAAGGCATGTTATATACCCTAAGTTGTAATAGAGAAATAATGGAATATGCAGAGTTATGCAGGGGCAGCAGTCCTGACCCTTATTGAGACTAGGCTTTCTTTTTGCATACCTTCCGGTATACAAAAGGTCTTAGGTAATTTACATTATCTTCTGGCCAAGAGGCCTGTTAACATGTTTATGGCTCTTTTCCTAGATAAATGTCTATCAACTAGAAAACTCATTTTCCCTTAAACTGTTTTTTCTTTAATCTGCATCACCCTCAAAGTACTAAATAAAGTTACATTCCTGTAGAACAAAGGTGCAGTGGGCTATATAACAAAGAAAGTACTTAACTCAAAGATCTAATGTTGCTAATGCCAGGGCTACTACCTGTTTTTTCTACATACCAACTATATCAACAAATAAAAGATATGAAAACTTGGCAGCAAGTATTGGCTCAACAATGAAACCCTTAATCAGTCCTATTCTAATGATTTTGACTCCTTGGAAGGCCCTACATTCCTAGGATGTTTTAAGCTTCCTGTGCCTCTCGTAGTCAGGAGGCTGTAAACAATCACATGTGTAGCTGCAAGAGTCCGGATAAACCTGTCAGGCAGGCTATAAAGCCATCAGAGGGGTTTTTGGATTGAAACACTCTTATTATGCCCAAGAGACTTATTATCTAAAAGCTCTAAATTAACTTTTTCCAGAAAAAGGTGGTGGGGGCATAGCCCCCTGAAAATGTCAGAGGAGTTGGTGAAAGGCGTAATATAGTAAGGCAGACAGATTCTGGTTTTGGGGTAGATGCTCGAGTAGGTCCAGGGAGGTTCCGTCAAGATCCGACTTGCCTTTGCCTGTCGGATTTTTAATTTTCTCATGACCTTTGCCGTGGGCAGCTTTCCTTGTGCTGGCTCCCAGCACTCCAGCTTTCTTTTGCTTCATATTTGCATGGAATATATTTTTCCATCCTCTCACTTTCAGTCTGTATGAATCTTGAGGTCTAAACTGGGTTTCTTGTAAACAGCATATATATAGGTCTTGTTTTTGTATCCATTCAGCCAGTCTGTGTCTTTGGTTGGAGCATTTAATTCATTTACATTTAAAGTAAGTATTGATATATATATTCCTACTACCATTTTCTTAATTGTTTGCGGTTGATTTCTAGATCATTTTACTTCTCTTGTATTTCTTGACTATATAAGTCCATTTAACATTTGTGGTAAAGCTGGTTTGGTGGTACTGAATTCTCTTAACTTTTGTTTGTCTGAGAAGCTTTGGATTTCTCCATCGATTTTCAATGAGATCCTTACTGGATACAGTAATATTGGTTGTAGATTTTTCCCTTTCTGTACTTTAAATATATCCTGCCATTCCCTTCTGGTCTGCAGAGTTTCTGCTGAAAGATCAGCTGTTAAGCATATGGGGTTTCTCTTGTATGTTACTTGTTGCTTCTCCCTTGCTGCTTTTAATAGTCTTTCTTTGTGTTTAGTCTTTGTTAGTTTGATTAGTATGTGTCTTGATGTATTTCTCCTTGGATTTATCTTGTATGGGACTCTTTGTGCCTCTTGGATTTGATTGACTATTTCCTTTTCCATGTTGGGAAATTTTCAACTATAATCTCTTCAAAAATTTTCTCATACTCTTTCTCTTTCTCTTCTTCTCGAACACCTATTATTTGAATGTTGGTGCCTTTGAAAGTGTCCCAGAAGTCTCTGAGAATATCCTCAGTTCTTGTCATTCTTTTTACTTTATTCTGCTCTTCAGAAGTTATTTCCACCATTTTACCTTGCAGCTCACTAATTTGTTCTTCTGAGTCAGATATTCTGCTGTTGATTCCTTCTAGAGTATTTTCAATTTCAATAATTGTGTTGTTTATCTCTGCATGTTTATTCTTTAATTTTTCTAGGTCTTTGTTAATTGATTCTGCATTTTTTTCCATTATGCTTTAAAGGTTTTTTTTAAATCATCTTTACTATCATTATTCTGAATTCTTTTTCAGTAGTTTGCCTATTTTCTCTTCATTTATTTGGACTTCTGTGTTTCTCATTTGTTTCTTCATTTGTGTCATATTTCTCTGCCTTTTCATTATTATATTATTATTTTAAACTTACTGTGTTTGAGGTCTCCTTTTCCCAGGCTTCAAGGTTGAATTCTTTCTTCCTTTTGGTTTTCTGCCCTCTAAGGTTTGTCCAGTGGTTTATGTAAGGTTTTTATAGGGTGAGATTTGTGCTGAGTTTTTGTTTGTTGTTTGTTTTTCCTCTGATGGGTAAGGCTGAGTGAAGTGATAATCCTGTCTGCTGATGATTTGGTTTGTATTTTTGGTTTGTTTGTTGTTTAGACCTGTGCACAGGGTGCTAATGGTAGTTCAATGATGCCAGGTCTGGTATTACAGTGGTTTCCTTTGTGTGAGTTCTCACTATTTGATACCTCCTAGGGTTGGTGGCTGAAGCTGAAACTCCAATACCTTGGCCACCTCATGCGAATACTTGACTCACTGGAAAAGACCCTGATGATGGGAGGGATTAGTGGCAGGAGGAGAAGGGGACAACAGAGGATGAGATGGCTGGATAGCATCACTGACTCGATGGACTTGAGTCTGAGTGAACTCCGGGAGTTGGTGATGGACAGGGAGGCTTTCAGTTTCAGTTCAGTCTCTCAGTCATGTTCGACTCTTTGCAACCCCATGAATCGCAACACACCAGGCCTCCTTGTCCCAGCATCAGAGTCTTTTCCAATGAGTCAACTCTTCACATGAGGTGGCCAAAGTACTGGAGATTCAGCTTTAGCATCATTCCTTCCAAAGAAATCCCAGGGCTGATCTCCTTCAGAATGGACTGGTTAGATCTCCATGCAGTCCAAGGGACTCTCAAGAGTCTTCTCCAATACCACAGTTCAAAAGCATCAATTCTTCAGCGTTCAGTTTTCTTCACACTTCAACTCTCACATCCATACATGACTACAGGAAAAACCATAGCCTTGACTAGACGGACCTTAGTCGGCAAAGTAATGTCTCTGCTTTTGAATATGCTATCTAGGTTGGTCATAACTTTTCTTCGAAGGAGTAAGCGTCTTTTAATTTCATGGCTGCAACCACCATCTGCAGTGATTTTGGAGCCAAAAATATAAGGTCTGCCAGTGTTTCCACTGTTTCCCCATCTATTTCCCATGAAGTGATGGGACCAAATGCCATGATCTTTGTTTTCTGAATGTTGAACTTTAAGCCAACTTTTTCACTCTCCTCTTTCACTTTCATCAAGAGGCTTTTTAGTTCCTCTTCACTTTCTGCCATAAGGGTGGTGTCATCTGCATATCTGAGGTTATTGATATTCTCCCGGCAAACTTGATTCCAGCTTGTGCTTCTTCCACCCAGCGTTTCTCATGATGTACTCTGCATAGAAGTTAAATAAGCAGGGTGACAATATACAGCTTTGACGTACTCCTTTTCCTATTTGGAACCAGTCTGTTGTTCCATGTCCAGTTCTAACTGTTGCTTCCTGACTTGCATACAGATTTCTCAAGAGGCAGGTCAGAACAGAGGATGAGATGGCTGGATAGCATCACTGACTCGATGGACTTGAGTCTGAGTGAACTCCGGGAGTTGGTGATGGACAGGGAGGCTTTCAGTTTCAGTTCAGTCTCTCAGTCATGTTCGACTCTTTGCAACCCCATGAATCGCAACACACCAGGCCTCCTTGTCCCAGCATCAGAGTCTTTTCCAATGAGTCAACTCTTCACATGAGGTGGCCAAAGTACTGGAGATTCAGCTTTAGCATCATTCCTTCCAAAGAAATCCCAGGGCTGATCTCCTTCAGAATGGACTGGTTAGATCTCCATGCAGTCCAAGGGACTCTCAAGAGTCTTCTCCAATACCACAGTTCAAAAGCATCAATTCTTCAGCGTTCAGTTTTCTTCACACTTCAACTCTCACATCCATACATGACTACAGGAAAAACCATAGCCTTGACTAGACGGACCTTAGTCGGCAAAGTAATGTCTCTGCTTTTGAATATGCTATCTAGGTTGGTCATAACTTTTCTTCGAAGGAGTAAGCGTCTTTTAATTTCATGGCTGCAACCACCATCTGCAGTGATTTTGGAGCCCAAAAATATAAGGTCTGCCAGTGTTTCCACTGTTTCCCCATCTATTTCCCATGAAGTGATGGGACCAAATGCCATGATCTTTGTTTTCTGAATGTTGAACTTTAAGCCAACTTTTTCACTCTCCTCTTTCACTTTCATCAAGAGGCTTTTTAGTTCCTCTTCACTTTCTGCCATAAGGGTGGTGTCATCTGCATATCTGAGGTTATTGATATTCTCCCGGCAAACTTGATTCCAGCTTGTGCTTCTTCCACCCAGCGTTTCTCATGATGTACTCTGCATAGAAGTTAAATAAGCAGGGTGACAATATACAGCTTTGACGTACTCCTTTTCCTATTTGGAACCAGTCTGTTGTTCCATGTCCACTTCTAACTGTTGCTTCCTGACTTGCATACAGATTTCTCAAGAGGCAGGTCAGGTGGTCTGGTATTCCCATCTCTCTCAGAATTTTCCACAGTTTATTGTGATCCACAGTCAAAGGCTTTGGCATAGTCAATAAAGCAGAAATAGATGTTTTTCTGGAACTCTCTTGCTTTTTCCATGATCCAGCGGATGTTGGCAATTTGATCTCTGGTTCTTCTGCCTTTTCTAAAACCAGCTTGACCATCAGGAAGTTCACGGTTCACGTATTGCTGAAGCCTGGCTTGAAGAATTTTGAACATTACTTTATTAGCATGTGAGATGAGTGCAATTGTGCAGTAGTTTGAGCATTCTTTGGCATTGCCTTTCTTTGGGATTGGAATGAAACTGACCTTTTCCAGTGCTGTGGCCACTGCTGAGTTTTCCAAATTTGCTGGCATATGAGTGCAGCACTTTCACAGCATCATCTTTCAGGATTTGAAATAGCTCCACTGGAATCCATCACCTCCACTAGCTTTGTTCGTAGTGATGCTTTCTAAGACCCGCTTTACAGGGAGGTCTGGCATGCTGCAATTCATGGAGTCACAAAGAGTCGGACACAGTTGAGAGACTGAACTGAAATGACAAGGGTATGGCAACCATTATTGGCCAATATACTCCAGGACTCTTGCCTGGAGAACCCCCTCGCTGACAGAAAACCCGGGAAGCCCACAGTCCACAGGGTCACAAAGAATCAGACACTACCGAAACAACCGTCTGTACATAGGCACAAGGCTTTTTTGCCTGTTGCATCTCTGTCCCAGTGAGAGTTGACTGTGAAGGTAGTGCAGCTGCTTGGCTTGCAGGGACCCTGGAAACGCCAAGTGTGCAGGGACACAGACAGCCTCTGTGGAAGGAGTTATGGCCGGATCAGAGTCTTTTTTCATCCTCTTGTAGCTGGTGACCAGAAGGCCTCTTTGACCAGTCTTTCTCCATAACTCCACCCATACAGGCCCTTAGAGGACTCCCTTGCCTGGGATCCTACTCTTTTGATCAGCGTGTCAGGCACTAAAAGAGCACCCTGGGTGGGGTTCTACTTTGTACTTCAGTGCATCAGGCGCTTGATGGGCCAGCCTCTCTATTGTTCAGCGGCCAGTGCTGGCGTGTGGAGTGAGAGATGCTATGGTGATGGCTCCACCACCTAGCGTGACTCAGCGGTATCATCTTGCTTCCATGGCTGCCCTGCTTTCCTCCACAAGAATTTCCCACCACAATCTCCTTCCTCACATCCCCTCAATCCATCTCTCTACAGTCAACAGCAGCCCTCACCCTTGAATTGCTCCACAATCCCTAAACTCTAGCTCCCAGCCACTGCACCATCTAGGGGTATGTATGGCTGCGGCAAGGACTGTCTTATTCTCATTCCATTTAGCCTGCCACAGAGCAGCTGTTTTATGCTCAGCTTTAAATGTTTCTCTTTTGACTGAGACAGTTGCCCTGATATGGGGATAAGACCCTTGCTTCAGTTCTCCCACCTACTGAGGGCAGGTCCAGACCTACTAACATTCTCACTTTCCCCCGAATTCCTTCATCCTACTGAGTTTTGGGTGGGTCTATATTTTCTTTTCTGCTGGTCAGATACTCTGATCCACTCTCAGCTTGTTTTCCCCATGCACATGTGTCTGAAGGTGTACTCCTGATGTATCCATGGAGAGAGATGTATTCCACATCCACCTATTCTTCCACCATCTTGTTTTTCCTTGGAAAGGACTCTTGAGAGTCCCTTGGACTGCAAGGAGATCAAACTAGTCAATCCTAAGGAAATCAATCCTGAATATTCATTGGAAGGGCTGATACTGTAGCTGAAGCTCCAATACTTTGGCCGCCTGATGGGAAGAGTTGACTCATTGGAAAGGATCCTGATGCTGGGAAAGATTGAAGGCAGGAGGAAAAGGGGATGACAGAGGATGAGATGGTTGGATGGCATCACTGACTTGATGGACATGAGTTTGAGCAAGCTCTGGGAGTTGGTGATGGGCAAGGAAGCCTCTTGTGCTGCAGTCCATGGGGTCGCAAAGAGTTAGACATGACTGAGTGACTGAACTGAACTCAATTTCATCATTTCAGAATTCCTGGCTGTGATTTATTATGTATTAGTTCTTTTTCTTTTTTACACATTTTTTGTTTGGAAGTTATACACTGGTTAATATTGGTGTACAACAAATTACTCTGAAACTTGATGGCTTAAAACAAAAACCATTTTATTATGTTCATCAATTCCGTGGCTCAAAAATTAACACAGGGCATAATAGGAATCTCCAATAATCTTGCCTGAAGAATTCCATGGACAGAGGAGCCTGGTGGGCTGCAGTCCATGGGGTCACAGAGTTGGACATGACTGAGTGACTAACACACACACACACACACACACACAGAGTAGGAATGGATTGCCTCTTTTCTTCTTAAGTCTGGGATATTATTATTTGGGAAGGCATGAAGCCTGGGAGTGAGTTCTCACTGGCTAGCTTCTTCTTACTCCCCCTTGTATTTTCCAACTTTTTCTTAACATACCTAAATGTATTGCTTGAAATTTCAGAATTTTTTTTCTTAATTTTCCCTTAAGTGATTCTTTTAAGTGATTTTCTCATTGCTTTCAATATATATTTGAAATATCTCAAATCTATATTTGAAGTACATTTTTTCTTTTCTGAGTTTCATACATGTTTACAGTAGGAAAATCTAAACTCAAAATGTCAAAGTTTCCTTTAAATCTATAACTCTAACTGTATTTCCTAATGAGTGTGTTGTTCATCAGTTTCTTCAAGTAAGAAGGCTGAGATAGTAACCTCAGTTATGCAGATGAAACCACCCTAATGGCAGAAAGAGCGGAAGAACTAAAAAGCCTCTTGATGAAGGTGAAAAAAGAGAGTGAAAAAATTCGCTTTAAACTCAACATCCTAAAAACTAAAATCATGGCATCTGGTCCCATCACTTCATGGCAAACAGATGGGGAAAAAATGGAAACAGTGGCAGATTTTATTTTCGTGGGCTCCAAAATCACTGTGGACCATGACTGCAGCCACGAAATTAAAAGATGCTTGCTCTATGAAGAAAAGCTATGACAAACCTAGACAGCGTATTAAAAAGCTAAGACACCACTTTGCTGACAAAGGTCCAAATAGCTAAAGTTATGGTTTTTCCAGTATCCATATAAGGATGTGTGAGTTGGACCACAAAGAAGACTGAGGACTGAAGAATTGATGCTTCCGAACTGTGGTGCTGGAGAAGACTCCTGAGAATCCCTTGGACAGCAAGATTAAACCAGTCAATCCTATAGGAAATCAACCTGAATATTCTTTGGAAAGACTGATGCTGAAGCTCCAATATTGTAGCCACCTGATGTGAAGAGCTGACTCATTGGAAAGACCCTGATACTGGGAAAGGTAGAAAGCAGGAGGAGAAGGGGACAACAGAGGATGAGATGGTTGGATGACACCACTAATTCAATGGACATGAGTTTGAGCAAACTTAGGGAGATAGTGAAGGACAGGCAGGCCTGGAGTGCTGCAGTCCATGCAATTGCAAAGAGTTGGACATGACTCAGTGACTGAACAATAGCAGACAGAAAGTTGAGACTTACCATTTCTTCTTAAATCTCAAACTGACTAAACGTTTTTAATTTACTCTGACCTTTTTCTTCCAGATGTGTGCTCTAGCTACATGTGAAAAATACACTCAGTGGAGACTTGAGATTCTCAATATCAAGCATTTACTGATGGAAAGATTCATAAGTCATAAAACAGTTTATGTTAACAGTTTACATTGTGATAAAATTAATGTGGAATGTGGAAAACTGGAAACAAATAGATTTATTTGAAGACAAAGATGAGGACAGACATATTAAATACAGAATTATAAGGTAAAGAAATTATATAAACTCTTATGAACCAGGAGAGAAGACTCAGGTATTGGCTCCCTATGTTACTGATTATGAGAAATAGTGGCACACGATGGCAGAATTAGAAATGATTTTTATCTTTAAGCATTTCTGTAATTTTCCAAATGTTGTTACTATCAGAAGAAAAAGTATACCTTCTAATATTTTTAACTTGCTCTTATTCTGATCACATTTTACTCCTTGTGAGTTTTGTTCATTGCTCTTTCTCACAATTATATTATCATACAATCTTATTACATGATTAAAATGCATAAGACTTTGTGTCCAAGGCCCAAGTGCATTTTTGCTGAAACTGTGGAAAGGTAGCATGAACCATGATTGATAGCAGATACTTAAAAGATCTTGTGAAAATAACTAGGCTATTGCACAGGCCAGAGGTAAAGAGAAGTATTAAGTGTGGAGGGTGTTTGCCATGTGAGTGGAGAAGAAATTCTGCAGGTTTAATGGAGAGCGTGCCACTTTTCTTTATTTCTCTTGTACTAACCTAACATTGAACTCACTAGCTGTCATTATATAGTTGTATATTCCAGAAGGCTAGAAAACATATGAAAATAGATTTATATAAGGTAGAAAGTGCATTTTTATTAATAATATTGTTATAGTGTTATAGTGGAATTATAATTTACACTACAGTATATTAGACAGTGTAGTAAAATTATGCTTTACATCCGTACTATTACGTACTATGATGCGAGTAATTATAACTTGCATTGGTAGTATGTAGTGTGGTAGAAGTATAATTTACATCTGTAGTATTATGTAGTGTGGTAGAAGTATAATTTACATCTGTAGTATTATGTAGTGTGGTAGAAGTATAATTTACATCTGTAGTATTATGTAGTGTGGTAGAAGTATAATTTACATCTGTAGTATTATGTAGTGTGGTAGAAGTATAATTTACATCTGTAGTATTATGTAGTGTGGTAAAGTATAATTTACATCTGTAGTATTATGTAGTGTGGTAGAAGTATAATTTACATCTGTAGTATTATGTAGTGTGGTAGAAGTATAATTTACATCTGTAGTATTATGTAGTGTGGTAGAAGTATAATTTACATCTGTAGTATTATGTAGTGTGGTAGAAGTATAATTTACATCTGTAGTATTATGTAGTGTGGTAGAAGTATAATTTACATATGTAGTATTATGTAATGTACTAGAATTATAACTTGCATTGGCAGTGTTATGCAGTATAGTAGAAGTGTAAGTTACAGTTTTATAAGATTTAGTGATAGCGATGGGTTGAACTGGTGGTACATATTCCCGTGCAACACAGCAGGGCTTCAAATCGCAGTCAGTATATTTGTATTCCCATTCGCCGCATGAAGTCTTGCAAGCACCACGAACAAGATAACACTGTCTTTTTCTTTCTTCAATTTCTTTTGTTTTTTCTCTTGTTTTCCTCTGTAAAACTAGGAAAAAGTGTCTTTGATCATGAATCAAGGTTTAATCACCTTGTGTAGGTAGATGGATAAATAGGTAGATAGATAATAATAAAGTTATTATAGAGTTAAATCATTTTGTTTCTGAAATCATGTCCAGGAAACTATATTAAAATTTTTGGATTTTATTGCCTATAAGATTGAAGACAGGAGGAGAAGAGGGCAACAGAGAATGAGATGGTTGGATGGCATCATCAAATGAATGGATGTGAGTTTGAGCAAACTCCAAGAGACAGTGAAGGACAGGGAAGGCTGATGTGCTTCAGTCCATGGGGTCGCAAAGAGTTGGATATGACTTTGTGACTGAACAACAAACAACATAAGTACTTATTTGCTGCTAAGTCATTTCAGTCGTGTCTGACTTTATGCGACCCCATAGACGGCAGCCAACTAGGCTCCCTTGTCCCTGGGATTCTCCAGGCAAGAACACTGGAGTGGGTTGCCATTTCCTTCTCCAGGGCATGAAAGTGAAAGTGAAGTCGCTCAGTCGTGTCTGACTCTTCGTGCCCCATGGACTGCAGCCTACCAGGCTCCTCCGTCCATGGGATTTTCCAGGCAAGAGTACTGGAGTGGGGTGCCATTGCCTTCTCCAAGTACTTATTTACCCAACGATATTTCCTTTGCCATTAGCTTTTTTTGTTATTGTAAATAGAATATTCATAAATAATCTGTGCACATTTTCTCAAGAGTAAAGACAAAATGATGTGGATAAAATAGTCTACCTATTTTATGTTCTAAACAGTCATCCACTCCAACACCTCTTTCCCCTACCACAGTTACTGGACCAGTAGTAGAAAGCTTGGGCTTCCCAGGCGGCTCAGTGGTAAGAGTCCACCTGCAATGCAGAAGTAGTGGATTCTATGACTGGGTTGGGAAGATTCCCTGGAGAAGGAAATGCAATCCACTCCAGTATTCTTGCCTGGGAAATCCCATGGACAGAGGAGCCTAATGAGCTACAGTCCATGGGGTTACAAAAGAGTAAACAACAATAGAAGTAGAAAGTTTAATTTTGACAAAAACTATAATATCAGTTCCTTAGACTGAATTTAAAAAGACAGGGTATTATGAAGCATATAAGGAGTCATAGTCTCATCAAAAACAGCAATGAACAGATTTAATTGTACCATGTTGGTAACTGGTTTCCTTCTATATTCTCAACTCTCAGCTCCACTCATTTCTTCTTCCACACAAAATAAATAGTGAATCACATTGTGAATTCATATAGGGTCTCCTAACTCTAATTTGGTTTATTTTCCAGAGTAAAGCACTTATATACAAAAAAAAAAAGTTGTCCTTCCCTCTTTTCCCATGTTAAGGAAAATTACCTGCTGGACCACAGGATACTGTCAAGATAAAGGTCAGGAAAATACAAAGTATCTTCATTGCTGATATTGTTCCTTGAGTGAAGTTGAGGCAGAGCTCAAACGACAGAGGTGTGCTATTCTTTGATAAAAGAAAGATGAACTCTTGTTTTTATAGCTTTCTGAAAGTGATTACTATGCTGATTAATTCTGCCATTCAAGACTGACAGATAGTCATTAAGTATTGTGAAACAGCAAAAGGAAAATAGAGGACTTCTCTTATGACCTCAAAGAACCAAATGTGAACTCATTTTCAGTTATACAAGCCAATAAAGAGGTTAAAGGCTTCCTCACTCTTTAATTGAAAGCACATATTGAGCATCATCAATATTTTCAGCCACATGCTTTTCTGAGTACTTACACGCTAGGGCAGTGTTCTAAGCACTTTATAGGGATTAATGAGTTGAGTCCTCATGACAATTTCCATGACATAGAAACTTCTCATTTTGCAGCTGAGGAAACTGTGGCACAGAGGGATTGTGTAATTTCCTCAAATCATACATGTGATGATTGGTAGAGTAGAAATGGACTGTTAAGTAGTGTGGTACCAGGGTCCACACCACCAAATCCTGACCTTCTTCACTCTCATAACTGAGTAATGAGTGTTCACTATGTAAAGTCATATGACTTGAGATCGATACTATTTCTGGAATTTTTCTACAAGCAGAAAATATTTCTAGAACACAGTTCTAGTACTGTTACATTAAAAATTATCATAGTTATACTATAAGAATAGTCAGTGTAATTCCTTATATATCATATAATGATTCATTCATAGGAATAGCTCACACATAGGGGAAAGTAGTGCATTAAAAGTGGAAAGAGATACAGAGAACTAATCTTGAGGCCTGGCTCCTCTGTTTACTAGCTGTATAATTGGGATAAATATTCAATAGATGAGCCTCAAGATTTTCTCTTTGAAGACTGGATTAGTAGGACCAATCATACTTAGAGGTTTATGCTAAGGATTTAATAGGTAACATATGTGAAAATATTATCTAAATATATTTAAACATAAACCATATGGCTAGATGTCAAAATCCAAAAAAAAATGTATTCTTATAACTGAATGAATTATGGTCTAACTTCCTGGGTCATTGAGGAAAAACAAGTTATTAGGGTATTGTATCATCTGAGTTTTAAAAACAGCAATCTATTATCACTACTTCTGTGTCCCATTCTTTATCTCAAGTTGCTTATATACTTATAATCAAGCCATGGAAAATCATTTTCTTAAAATCATTCTAAAACATCAAAAATAACCCTTTAAACAGCTGGAAATTTAATAAATCCTGAAAGATGATATGCCTCAATATGCCAGCAAATTTGGAAAACTCAGCAGTGGCCACAGGACTGGAAAAGGTCAGTTTTCATTCCAATCCCAAAGAAAGGCAATGCCAAAGAATGCTCAAACTACTGCACAATTGCACTCATCTCACATGCTAATAAAGTAATGTTCAAAATTCTCCAAGCCAGGCTTCAGCAATACGTGAACCGTGAACTTCCTGATGGTCAAGCTAGTTTTAGAAAAGGCAGAGGAACCAGAGATCAAATTGCCAACATCCGCTGGATCATGGAAAAAGCAAGAGAGTTCCAGAAAAACATCTATTTCTGCTTTATTGACTATGCCAAAGCCTTTGACTTTGTGGATCACAATAAACTGGAAAATTCTGAGAGAGATGGGAATACCAGACCACCTGACCTGCCTCTTGAGAAATCTGTATGCAGGTCAGGAAGCAACAGTTAGAACTGGACATGGAACAACAGACTGGTTCCAAATAGGAAAAGGAGTACGTCAAAGCTGTATATTGTCACCCTGCTTATTTAACTTCTATGCAGAGTACATCATGAGAAACGCTGGACTGGAAGAAACACAAGCTGGAATTAAGATTGCTGGGAGTAATATCAATAACCTCAGATATGCAGGTGATACCACCCTTATGGCAGAAAGTGAAGAGGAACTAAAGAGCCTCTTGATGAAAGTGAAAGAAGAGAGTGAAAAAGTTGGCTTAAAACTCAACATTCAGAAAACGAAGATCATGGCATCTGGTCCCATCACTTCATGGGAAATAGATGGGGAAACAGTGGAAACAGTGTCAGACTTCATATTTTTGGGTTCTAAAATCACTGCAGATGGTGATTGCAGTCATGAAATTAAAAGATGCCTACTCCTTCGAAGAAAAGTTATGACCAGCCTAGATAGCATATTCAAAGCAGAGACATTACTTTGCTGATTAAGGTCTGTCTAGTCAAGGCTATAGTTTTTCCTGTGGTCATGTATAGATGTGAGAGTTGGACTGTGAAGAAGGCTGAGTGCTGAAGAATTGGTGCTTTTGAACTGTGGTGTTGGAGAAGATTCTTGAGAATCCCTTGGACTGCATGGAGATCCAACCAGTCCATTCTGAAGGAGATCAGCCCTGGGTGTTCTTTGGAAGGAATGATGCTAAAGCTGACACTCCAGGACTTTGGCCACCTCATGCGAAGAGTTGACACAATGGAAAAGACTGTGATGCTGGGAGGGATTGGGGGCAGGAGGAGAAGGGGACGACAGAGGATGAGATGGCTGGATGGCATCACTGATTCCATGGACGTGAGTCTGAGTGAATTCTGGGAGTTGGTGATGGACAGGGAGGCCTGCCTTGCTGCGATTCATGGGGTCGTAAAGACTTGGACACGACTGAACAATTGAACTTAACTGATTGTATGTTAGTAGAATAAATTAACAAGTATGAAATATACAAAAGATGATTGTAAAGCCACGTGTTGTTATAATGGTATGGGTAAGAAGATGACCTAGGCCCAAATAAACCTTTTTGTGTAGCTGTATCCATCACCCATACAAAATAAGCTGATCCTATTAATTCGGACCCTATCAGGCTGGTGCTCGGAAAGATTGAAGGCAAGAGGAGAAGGGGACGATGGAGGATGAGATGGTTGGATGGCATCACTGACTCAATGGACATGAGTTTGAGTAAGCTCTGGGAATTGATGATAGACAGGGAAGCCTGGCGTGCTGCAGTCCATGGGGTCACAAAGAGTCGAACATGACTGATTGACTGAACTGAACTGATCAAATTGAAACATCAGTTAAACTCATAAATACCATGACTTTTTCTCTCTTTGCTTAAATATGACATTAGAAGCAGTGACATCTGAATTACCCAGAACAAACATAAGGATATGAGGGAGTCTCATCTCAATTCTCCTAAGGAATTGACATAAGTAGAACAAAAGATGCATATGAGACAAGTTAATTTATTGATTTATTGCTTAAAATGGATGTCATAGTGCTTCATATAGGAGCAATTCAGATTCTAGATTTCTATTAATAAAATATTTTTTTAGAGGCAAAGGCAAAGAAAATGAAAGGTGGAAAATGGAAAAGAATGAGATCACAAGTAGTGATTAAGAAAGAGAGAGAGAGAGACGGCAGGGAGGAACTTTTTAAAATAGTGGAGAACTGACCTGAAGTATATGAACCAAATGATGCATAAGGCTTCATACTTCCATTTACTTGAGTTAGGATTTTGGATTTTTAGAAAATGTTTTAACTTTCTTCCTATGAAGTTAGATGGTCACAGCTAATAATTATATCATTCAGAACTACAGGTAAGGACTCTTGGAGTTATAAGTTCTGGTTCAGAGAAGGTAGTAAGACTTCAGTGATGTTGGGCTGAGATATGTCTACCTAGGGAGCTTTTCCAGAAAGACAAAGATGTTGGGAATGCTGGAAAAGTATAATGGTAAGAAAGAGTATCAAAAGAAAATACCAAGTGTAATGCTATTCTCTTACGTCTCCAGTTAAAATCTTGACACTTTCTACTATTTTTCTGCATAAAGTTTTTTTTGGTCTGGCACTGGGTTTTAGGTTTCACGTTTTAGAAATAAGAAACCTAAAATTACATCATGATCTATTTTTACTACAAAATCATGATGCCATTTTCATTTCTCTTCACTATTAGAAACAATACACTATTTCAACAGTCCCCTTAAAACTTTGTACATTTAAATTTACCAATGTAAAGCTTTAAAATTAAAGATGAAGACTTCGTCATGGGATTAATTTTATATAGCAATACAGGTTCAGTTCAGTTCAGTTCAGTTCAGTCACTCAGTCGTGTCTGACACTTGGCGACCCCAATGAATCACAGCACGCCAGGCCTCCCTGTCCATCACCAACTCCCAGAGTTCACTCAAACTCATGTCCATAGAGGCGGTGATGCCATCCAGCCATCTCATCCTCTGTCATCCCCTTTCCTCCTGCCCCCAATCCCTCCCAGCATCAGAGTCTTTTCCAATGTGTCAGCTCTTCGCATGAGGTGGCCAAAGTATTGGAGTTTCAGCTTTAGCATCATTCCTTCCAAAGAACACCCAGGACGGATCTCCTTTAGAATGGACTGGTTGGATCTCCTTGCAGTCCAAGGGACTGTCAAGAGTCTTCTCCAACACCACAGTTCAAAAGCATCAATTCTTCAGCACTCAGCTTTCTTCACAGTCCAGCTCTCACATCCCTACATGACCACTGGAAAAACCATAGACTTAACTAGATGGACCTTTGTTGGCAAAGTAATGTCTCTGGTTTTGAATATGCTATCTAGGTTGGTCATAACTTTCTTTCCAAGGAGTAAGCGTCTTTTAATTTCATGGCTGCAATTACCATCTGCAGTGCTTTTGGAGTCCCCCAAAATAAAGTCTGCCAGTGTTTCCACTGTTTCCCCATCTAATTCCCATGAAGTGACAAGACCAGATGCCATGATCATCTTTTTCTGAATGTTGAGCTTTAAGCCAACTTTTTCAACTTTTTAACCAGTACAAGTTAATGGACACTTTTTGGAAGTTTCAAGTTGGAAAGGATCATAAAACTTTTTATAGATGAGAACATTGAGTATTAAATTGTTAAGAAAACCAAAGAATGCATATGTATCAGTTGCTGGATCTTCTGCTATGATTTCTACTTCTTTCCACTATAAAAATATCTTATGCATGCTCTGATCATTACTGATGGTCCTATCTTTAGAATCCACAAGTCGAAGAGGCACAGCTGCTCTGAAATTTGCAATCTTACTGCACTTTAAAAACAACCATTAAATACAGACTATGTGCAAGGCATGATTATGTTTCCTAAAGGAAATCAACCCTGAATATTCATTGGAAGTGCTCATGCTGAAGCTGAAGCTCCAATGATTTGGCCACCTGATGTGAAGAGCCAACTCACTGGAAAAGACCCTGATGCTGGGAAAGATTGAAGGCGAGAGGAGAAGGAGACGACAGAGGATGAATGCATGTATGGCATTACCAGCTCAATGGACATGAGCTTGGGCAGGCTCCGGGATATGATGAAGGACAAGGAAGCCTGGCTCACTGCAATTCATGGGGTCGCAAAGAGTCAGACATGACTGAGCCACTGAAGAACATTATTCTGTGTAACTTGCATAAACTAATATTAAGCCTTATGAAAGTCCTCTGAAGTAGGTATAATACTTAGCTCCATTTTTATGTACAAGGATACAAACACAGAGATTGAAGTAACTCCCCCAAAGTCAACCAGCTAGCTGGTTAGTAGTAAAATGGGAATTAAACATCCCTGAAGGAGGAAGTTGCAACCCATTTTTATTCACTGAAAAATCCTATGGACAGAGGAGCCTGGTGGGTCCAAAGGGTCGCCAAGAGTCAGACAAGGCTGAGCGACTGAGCATGCATGCACATTGTGAATCGATAATCTTAACCATTATTATTACTGAATACCCAAATCACCTAAAATGGTTGTTTTAGAAGTCAAAAGAAACTACACAATAATGAAAACCTGTTGTTACCAAGGTAAAAGAAGTGTTACAATTCATTTGTTCTTACTTTTATTTTTACAGCTGAAGACTCCTTCTGGAAGCAGAAACTTTAAAAAAAAATAAAAACACTCCCTGGGAATTCTACTTTTAGGAGAATCTAGACACTGGTAAATAGTGTAAACTGTTCTTTCCTTTCATCCCAACAAATATCTTTTCTAATCCAACCTGAATCTTCCTTGTTGTTCAAAAGAGTAGAGGAAACTATTATATATTGTCAATGAGATGAGTCAAAAATAGTATGTCACACAGAACTCTGGTGCAAGTAGTTGCTTTTATTTTATAGTAAGCCATAATTTTGATTTCCTGTCTCATCTTGTTGTCTGCTTAGTTGTCATCAATCCAGACTCCCCACCCCACCCCCGAGGCTGTAGTTTATCCATCCATCTCCCCTCCTCCATCCCCCTACTTGCTCTGGTCATGGCCCTGCTGTGGTCCACAGCGTGTGTCCCATTAGTCGGTTTGTGCTTTGTCTTCATGTCTCATTAAATGGTGTTTTTTCCCCATAGCAGTAAGTTGAATTGGTGTATCACTATGCAGTTACAGGAGAAGGCAATGGCAACCCACTCCAGTACTCTTGCCTGGAAAATCCCATGGACAGAGGAGCCTGGTAGGCTGCAGTCCATGGGGTGGCACACAGTCGGACACAACTGAAGCGACTTAGCAGCAGCAAGCCATAATTGGGTGCTAAAGACAATAATATAAACTTTGAAAAAGTAAACCAACCTTAAAGATAGCTGTTAGAAGTATAGTCTGGTGAGAAAATGTTATTCAATGTTCATTGGCTTCTGCATTTTGTCTTGATTTTGGTGACAAATCTTATAGTCTAACAAATGTATTCCCAGGTAGCACTAGTGGTGAGGAACTTGCCTGCCAATTCAGGAGACTTGAGTCACGGTTTCGATCCCTGGGTCAGGAAGATCCCCTGGAGCAGGGCATGGCAATCATCTCCAGTATTCTTGCCTGGAGAATCCCAAGGACAGAGGAGCCTGGCAGGCTACAGTCCATAGGGTCACACAGAGTCAGACAACTGAAGCGACGAATGTATATTTTGTCCTATATTATTACTTGGAGAAGGCAATGGCACCCCACTCCAGTACTCTTGCCTGGAAAATCCCATGGACAGAGGAGCCTGGTGGGCTACAGTCCATAGGGTCGCAAAGAGTCAGACACGACTGAGTGACTTCACACACACACACACATTGCTTGTGAATCATTAAAAAAAAAATTACAGATGAAAGAACTGATGTTGAGAATTTGCTCGCAGTTATACAACACTTTTTTGTAGTGTGAGAGTCTGCTTAATCAATACTACTACTACTACTAGGAGTAGTAGTAAATCTTAGTACAAAGGGTATGTTTATCTTAATGATTCAGTTAACAATGACCTCTATCAGTGTGTGGGCAAATGTCTACCCTCACACTTTCAGAAGTATCCTTGAGCTCAGGGCTATAGTTTTGTGTTATAAACAAAAGGTGAGGGTCGGAAAGAGGATGGAAATGTAAAGGGAAAGGGCATTTATTTATTTATTTATTTTTTTAAAGATTATTAATATTATTTGAACTTCTGGTTTAATTCACACTGTATGAATTTCTTTGGTGCCTAAGTTTTAATAGCAGGAGTTCCAGCAGAGAAAGTTCAGACAGAGAGAATACCTGGTATAATAGCTTTAGACAAGATGTGAGTCTGGGAGTAATAAGACAGTGATGCTTCCTAAGGCCCACTTGACTTTGCATTCCAGGAAGTCTGGCTCTAGGTGAGTGATCACACCATCATGTTTACTGGGTAATGAAGATCTTTTTTTTGCATAGTTCTGTGTATTCTTGCCACCTCTTAGTATCTTCTGCTTCTGTAGGTCCATATCATTTCTGTCCTTTATTGTGCCCATCTTTGCATGAAATGTTCCCTTGGTATCTCTAATTTTCTTGAAGAGATCTCTAGTCTTTCCCCTTCTGTTCTTTTCCTCTATTTCTTTGCATTGATCGCTGAAGAAGGCTTTCTTATCTCTTTTTCTTTTTTTTTTCTTATCTCTTATTTCTTTTCTTGAAGAGATCTCTAGTCCAGTCTAGTCCAGGGGATCTTCCCAGCCCAGAGACTGAACCCACACATCTCTCACATCTGCTGCGTTGGCAGGCAGGTTCTTTGACACTAGTGCAGCCTGGAAAGCCCTGAAAAGTGAAAGTGAAGTCACTCAGGTGGGTCCGATTCTTTGTGACCCCATGGACTGTAGACTATCAGGCTCCTCCGTCCATGGGATTTTCCAGGCAAGAATACTGGAGTGGGTTGCCAGAAAGGGCATTTAAATTTATTGATTAAGGAATAGTGTGTACTCAGTCACTCAGTAGTATCTCTTTTGTGACCACATGGACTTAGCCCACCAGGCTCTTCTGTCCATGGGATTTTTTTAGGCAAGAATACTGGAGTTCTGGGTTGCCATTTCCTCCTCCAGGGGATCTTCCCGACCCAACAATTGAACTTGCATCTGCTGTGTCTCCTACATTGCTGAGGCTGCTTTATCCACTGAGCCATCAAGGGAAATATAAAAGAAAGCCACAGCTAAGTAGGCAAAACCCATTATTATTTTGCCTTTTTATACAGTGGCACAGAAATATCAATCTGTAACTACCTCCAAGTGACCATAGTTTAGTAGTTGCTTAGGCAGTACTTAATGAAAATATATGTCCTTACTATGCTTCCTCCTAATATCTTTGTTTGTAATACCATCACTTAAATTAGTGGTTTGAGGAAAGAAAGAATTCTATAACTATAAAAATACATTGATTACTCTTGGTATTAATGTATATATGAGTTCTCTTAAGCTAAGGAAATTAATGTGGTAATCAAAACATTACATTTTAATTTTGAAAAAAGAGTATTGATTATGTGTTACATGTTTTTACTTGCTTCCTCTACTTATGTCTAAGTGAATTTTAACTTACAGATTATAAAGTCACAATAGTTATTAATCATTCATACATATTTTGCATGTGATCCAGTTCTGTGTGTCATTTCAAATTTTACTCAGATGAAGTTTATTTTCTCACTAAACACGTTTCTTTACCCTTCACCCAACAGCAATTTTCCCTTTTCTTCAGAAATATTTTGACTGTGTGTGTGTGTGTATGGGTGTGATACATAATATTTCAGCCTCATTATCAAGCATTCTTTCAAGTTGTAATCCTCTCACTCTTTTACCCAGAATCACAATTTATTTTTTTTAATTTGGTTTCTACTACTCACATGTCATCTTATCAGAGAATATTTTAAAGGTTTTTTTTGTGACTACTCTAATAATTATAGTAAGACTTGTGAATATAGTGAAGCAACACTGAAATGTATTTTTGGTGTTATTTGTCTTTATTTGAAATTAGCTAGATTCATTGTCAGCTTTTTTTTTTTAAAGTTATTTATTCTTATGGTTTGGTATAATTATTACGACTGTCATTATTAACTGCCATATCTCATTCAAATATAAATTCCATGAGTAAGGGATTTTGACAATTTTAAAGTGGTTCATAGGGGAGATACATATTTAACACAGACCTATTGAATGAAGATTGAAATAAAGTTATAACAGAAATACAGTATTTATTGTTTATCTACCCAGAAAATTTTAGGAAATAGCACTTCTGAGAAATTGAATGTCACAATTCTAATCTTAAGGCATCAGAGACCAATTTATAAAGAGTTATTACTCACTTTTCTCCCTTTATTTGGTTATGGAAAATGATTGAGGGGAATGAATGCTTTGTCTTCTTAAGTTTAAATAAGTAATTATGACTCGTTAAGTGTTAGTTCCTCCGACAGACTCTTTGTGATCCCATGGACTATAGCCCATCAGGCTCCTCTGTCCATGGAATTCTCCAGGCAAGAGTACTAGAGTGGATAGCCATCCCCTTTTCCAGGGGGTCTTCCCAATTCAGGGATCTAACCTGCGTCTCCTGCATTGCAGGCAGACTGTTTACTTTCTGAGTTACCAGGAAAGCCCAATTATGACTTACCACACTAAATATGGCTTGAATAAGGGGCAATGAGAAACACTGGGCTGGAAGAAGCACAAGCTGGAATCAAGATTGCCAGGAGAAACATCAATAACCTCAGATATGCAGATGACACCACCCTTATGGCTGAAAGTATAAAAGAACTAAAGAGCCTCTTGATGAAAGTGAAAGAGGAGAGTGAAAAAGTTGGCTTAAAGCTCAACATTCAGAAAATGAAGATCATGGCATCTGGTCCCATCACTTCATGGGAAATAGATGGGGAAACAGTGGAAAGAGTGTCAGACTTTATTTTTTTGGGCTCCAAAATCACTGCAGATGGTGACTGCAGCCATGAAATTAAAAGACGCTTACTCCTTGGAAGAAAAGTTATGACTAACCTAGATAGCACATTCAAAAGCAGAGATATTACTTTGCCGACTAAGGTCCGTCTAGTTAAGGCTATGGTTTTTCCTGTGCTCATGTATGGATGTGAGAGTTGGACTGTGAAGAAAGCTGACCACCAAAGAATTGATGCTTTTGAACTGTGGTATTGGAGAAGACTCTTGGAGTCCCTTGGACGGCAAGGAGATCCAACCAGTCCATTCTAAAGGAGATCAGCCCTGGGTGTCCTTTGGAAGGAATGATGCTGACACTCCAGGACTTTGGCCACCTCATGCGAAGAGTTGACTCATTGGAAAAGACTCTGATGCTGGGAGGGATTGGGGGTTAGGAGGAAAAGGGGACGACAGAGAATGAGATGGCTGAATGGCATCACCGACTCCATGGACGTGAGTCTGAGTGAACTCTGGGAGTTGGTGATGGGCAGGGAGGCCTGGTGTGCTGCGATTCACGGGGTCGCAAACAGTTGGACACGACTGAGCAACTGAACTGAACTGAAGGGGCAATGGTGAAAGAAATGTCCTGAAAAGTATGTAGATTGTATACATATTCTTTACAACTCCACTATTTTTATTTCATTAACTAATTAATTTTTCAGAAACTTTAATCTTAATATACTTATTTTATGTTCCAGGTCAGGCTGTGCATGGCATGTGGAATCTAGTTTCCTGACCAGGGTTTGAACCCATTCTCTTGCATTTGGAATGAATGATCTTAACCACTAGACAGTCAGGGACGTCCCTCTATTTTTATGTTTTATATTTAGCCAAAGACTTGGTTCTTACTAGATGCCCAGGAATAGTATTTATTGAATATTTGCTACATATTTATTACCATCTGAGCACTTTATATTATCTCAATTAAACACAACAGCAAGCTTATAAGGTAGACACTGCTGTCATCATTGTGCCATGTTTTACTGTTATCATTTCACATGAAGGTAAATGAAGATTAGAGGCATTCATTTAATAACTTGTTCAAAGTCACTGGCTAGTAACTGCCATTGCTGACATTAGGCACCAAAGCAAAATGATTCTTGAACCCATGTTCTTATTCACTACACTAGAATCAATGAATTTGTGAATGAACAGATTTCTGAAAGGCAATAATGAGCTCCTCTAATTTCTCTCTGTATATAACAGCACCAAAGCTATTTAGGCTTTAGTAAATGATAGATGACTGAATCTAAATTAAAAGGTGAATTCATGCACAGAAGCAACAGATGGATTATGTGAATCAGTGGTTCTCTGAATTTCATAATGTTTAGAATCAAATGGGATGACTTAAAGAATACACTGTCTTTGGAACCACAACTGTCTCATTCTCTGATTCACGGGTATGGTTCAGAATATTACACTTTAAACTACATACCCCTAAATTTTTCTGATGCTTATCCACGTCTGATGCCACTGATTTAGTCACACTCTCCATTTTTGTCAGGCACAAACTTGTCTACACCAGTTCTTCCATTTGGACAATGTCTCATCACTTCTCTTACTCTCATTAAGTGATGCTTGAAATGCAGAACAAAGCACATTTTTCTCCCCACCAAGCTCAGGAGAACTGGATGGGTATATCTAAGCTGTCTGTTAGGCCAGTGCATAGGATGTATGGATGGACTGAATGAGTTTGAATGTCCCTTTACTATCTTCTGGCTGTGTGAGCTTTGGGCAAAGAGTGTTTCCATTTCCGGTCTCACCTTTCCAATAGATTTCAACAAAAATTCCAATAAATATGCTACTTTTATTAAAGAAAGATGTGCTAAAAAGAAGGAAAACATTACAAATTTCAAAGTCTTGTGGCTGGTGAGATTTCTTAAAGCAAGAAACAATGATATTATATACCTGAAGCTCACTAGAGTTTGGGATAAGGGACATACATATCTGTATTTATAGTTTACCTGTTTGGTTCATAGTTTAGTTCTAAATCTTAGAAAATCATTGAATCTTTGGTTTATTAACAGGATGATAGCTGAAGAACTTCACTAAGTCATCCAAGGCCTAACAGTCTTCAAGAGTGTTAAATTTGTTAATGATTCCCGAGTCATCTACTGTGTAATGGTTTTGAGTTTTTTTAATCTTTGAATCTCCAGTTTTAATTTAGAAAACTTTGTTACTCTTGTTTTTGAACAAACTCCCCAGGGACTTTCTTAGCAGTCCAGCGGTTAGGATTCCACACTTCTAGTGCAGGGGGGCACAGGTCTGAACGCTGTCCAGGAGCTAAGATCCCACATGTTGTGGAGCCTGGCCAACCAACAAACAAACCAAAAAACCTAACTTTCCAGCTTTCATAGCTATCTGTGGAAGCATAATAAAACCTATGTGGGTGAAAGTCCCTGAACAATGTGTCTCTGAGCCACAGACATTCTACTTTCAAACGTGCAGCCTACAGGTCTCTCTTGTACCCTGTAGGCCCTAGTGTGGCTTCTGTTTTCTGCTTGACAGCTAATATGCTCACCTTTGAAGTGGCTAGTCCAGAAATTAGTACTTGTCTTGATTAAATGGAATCTCAAGATATATCGACATCTGTTTAAACAGTATAATTTAAGTATTTCAGACAAAGTAGCCTAAGTAATTTTAAGCACACAAGAGTATGTGACATTAATAATCTCTTGTTAAACTAAATGATATCTTTTCTTTCCTAGCTCCTATAGTAGCAAAAGTGGTCAAAATGAGATGAAAAGCACAATTAGAGAGTTGCCTTGCTGAATTAATATGTTCTTCCATCTGAAATATGAAGAAAGTGTGTAAAGAATAAACAGGTTAGAGGCTGCAGATTATTTTTATTTGTGTAAATAATGGTATTGAAGATTCAAAAGTACATATTTCCATTCAATACAGCAAACATTTTCTTTTTACCCATTCTTGGGTCAATAGGATGCAACTCTGTTCCAGACTTTGATGTTCAATTGTACTCTGATTTCCAGCATTTATATGCAGCACTGATTTCTCCATTTAATGCAATATCCGTAATCATATTCAATATCATCACAAAATGGTTTACATATTCCTTTCACCTCTTGGCATCTCTCAAATCTATACTTTGGTTCAAGTTCACTTCTGGCTGCAATCAAGAAAGACATCTTAGACATCAATCTAATTTTTCATAGGGGGGACTTTTTACTCAAGGATAAAAGAAAACTGGTTCTAGTTATGAGATCATGTGCATAAGAGATGGAGCGTTTGAGATGTAAAATTGTTTTATAACAATTTACCAGTTGTTTCTGACAATAACAAGATAAAAACATTTTACTTATATACACTTTTTACCTTATCTTACAGCTCACATCAGTATTAAACTTCAGGTGGCTTCTAGGGGCTCTTGCTTTCTTATCTTTTTTCCTACTTTATTATTAAGAGCAGATTGACTTTCCTAGACTTTTGTTAAGATAGTGTTTATAGCTCTTAAAAAGCCTATAGTTTTTATTTTCATGTTTTCTCACTTTTAAAAACCTATCCTTATTTCTTTACAGTATCATTTGTTCAATACTTTGTCAATTCCAGGTCTTACTCTTTTTTTTTCCTTTTTTTAATTGATTTTTATTTTTTAGTTTGTTTTGCTTTACAATACTGTATTCGTTTTGCTATACATTGACATGAATCAGCCACGAGTGTACATGAACTCCCAATCCCAACCCCCACCTCCCCCCTCCCATTCCACACCTTCTCTCTGGATTATCCCCGTGCATCAGTCCCAAGTGTCCTGCATCCTGCATCAAACCTAGACTGGCGATTCTTTTCACTTATGATATCATACATGTTACATTGCCACTCTGCCAACTCATCCCACCCTCCCCCTCTCCCACAGAGTCCAAAAGGCCGTTCTATGCATCTGTGTCTCTTTTGCTGTCTTGCATACAGGTTTATCATTACCATCATTCTAAATTCCATATGTATGTGTAAGTATACTGTATTGGTGTTTTTCTTTCTGGCTTACTTCACTCTGTATAATCGGCTCCAGTGTCATCCACCTCATTAGAACTGATTCAAATGTATTCTTTTTAATAGCTGAGTAATACTCCATTGTGTATATGTACCACAGCTTTCTTATCCATTCCTCTGCTGATGGACATCTAGGTTGCTTCCATGTCCTGGCTATTATAAACAGTGCCACAATGAACATTGGGGTACACATGACTAACCCACAGCAAACATTCTCCTCAATGGTGAAAAATTGAAAGCATTTCCCCTAAAGTCAGGAACAAGACAAGGGTGCCCACTTTCACTGCTACTATTCAACATAGTTCTGGAAGTTTGGCCACAGCAATCAGAGCAGAAAAAGAAATAAAAGGAATCCAGATTGGAAAAGAAGAAGTAAAGCTCTCACTGTTTGCAGATGACATGATCCTCTACATAGAAAACCCGAAAGACTCCACCAGAAAATTACTAGAGCTAATCAATGAATATAGTAAAGTTGCAGGATATAAAATCAATACACAGAAATCCCTTGCATTCCTATACACTAATAATGAGAAAGTAGAAAAAGAAATTAAGGAATCAATTCCATTCACCATTGCAACGAAAAGAATAAAATACTTAGGAATATACCTACCTAAAGAAACTAAAGACCTATATATAGAAAATTATAAAACACTGATGAAAGAAATCAAAGAGGACACTAATAGATGGAGAAATATACCATGTTCATGGATCGGAAGAATCAATATAGTGAAAATGAGTATACTACCCAAAGCAATCTACAGATTCAATGCAATTCCTATCAAGATACCAGCGGTGTTTTTCACAGAGCTAGAACAAATAATTTCACAATTTGTATGGAAACACAAAAACCAGGTCTTACTCTTAATTGAAATTGTTTTCATTATACCAGAGCAAATGGATATATTCCTATTAACAGTCTATATAACACAATTTTGTACTTCACTATACGTATTTTTCTTGAACATTTGTTGCAATACTTTATTCTTGCAACCAAAATATAAACCCTTATATGAGAGTTATGGTTTCTTCTGATTCTTTGTTATCTCTTACTTGATATATATATATATTCTGGATGACTGTAACACAGTAGGCATGAAAATACTTACTCATACAGTAATTTATTAAAAACTAAAACATTTATAGATGCACACAGAAAAACAGTTTTGTTGCACATTAAGTATTTAGTAGAAAGTGGAGCCCCCCGATAGCCTCCTAGTTTGTTGTGAGTCATTTGGGACAACGCAAAGAAAGAAGTTTTGAGATTCCAGATTCACAGCTTTGTATTCATACATTAAATTATATTAAACAGAAGCAAATAGTTTTGGTACTTTAAGATTTATTTTTCTTAAAAATTCAATTTAAAAAGCCAGTTGTAAAGCAATGAATGCTTTAGAAGATACTTTGATGGTCAAGCTTATTTCTTTTCCTTCAATTTTATCATGGTACTTATTTGTCTTAGATAAAGCATCCACTCATCTGCTCTACAGACTGTGATAAACATAGCTGCCACACATACATTTTGTACATTAAATATTGCATATGTGTGTGTCAGAAAAAATACAGTAGAGTAATTCATTAAAATTTCCCACCCCTCCAGGTCATCACAGAGCTCCAGACTGGGCTCCCTGTTCAGTTCAGTTCAGTTCAGTTGCTCAGCCGTATCCGACTCTGCGACCCCATGAATTGCAGCATGCCAGGCCTCCCTGTCCATCACCAACTCCCGGAGTTCACTCAGACTCACGTCCATCAAGTCAGTGATGCCATCCAGCCATCTCATCCTCTGTCGTCCCCTTCTCCTCCTGCCCTCAATCCCTCCCAGCATCAGAGTCTTTTCCAATGAGTAAACTTTTCGCATGAGGTGGCCAAACGGCAGCAACTTCCCACCAGCTATCCATCTTACACCTGACAGTGTATGCGTGTTGATGCTCCTACCTTTTTGAAAATCTTTTGCCAGAGTAGTACTTTTTAAACTAATCAATATCCCTGAGACTTTAATATCTTGTCAATCCATCAAATCCATGTTGATTAAAATATATTAAATTCATTTTCTAGTCCTCATAACAACCTCACAAAGAATACCCAAAGCAATCTACAGATTGTTGTCATGCTCATTTTGTAGATGAGGGAAATGAAAACAGAGTAGTTAAATAGATGACTCAAGGTCAACCTAGAAATAGTGAATTATTTTGCCAGGGTTTGGATTTAAGGTAATTGAGTTTCTTGTGATATCCTGCTCAGTTTTAGAGGTGATCTTTAAACACAGACCAGACCTTAAAGAACCTGGAAAGTTTGAGAAGTATTCCTTCTTATGAGCTGGAAATTCACTTGACCAGTCTTGGTCTGTCAGTTATATATTCTACCATTAAGTATAGTATTTTAAAGGAATTTTTAGAAGAAAGTTAATGTCTTTAAGATGGTTTTTTGCTTGGATATATCAAGATTTAAAACTTTGGAAACCAGCAAAATATATAAGTCCCAAACTAGTAATAAAAATAGCTCTGTGGTCTGAGAAAGATATTGAGAAAAATACTTTTGGATAGAAGAAGTCATTATAATAAACAAGATAATCTTAGGAAAACAAGAAGAAAGGATATTCAGGGATGAAATGCTAGAGGCCGCGGCATCCAAGAGACTATTAAAATGGGGAAGTAAGTTAATGATTGTCAATACAGTGACCAATTCCAGCCACATGTAAAATTCCAGCAAGATGAAGAATTAAAATAAGCCTTTGAATTTGCTTTTAAGAAGACATTTATAATATTAGCAAGAAGATTTTCAGTTTAATTGATACAGGTAAATGTATTGGAGAGAAGGGTATACAAGATTTGACAGAGCAGGGGCTATGAGTCTGGGCTGCTTTTTAAGAATTTTGGTCAAGAATAGAAAGAGACAGATTAGAAAATAGCTTACAATATTGTAAAGTAATTAACCTCCAATTAAAATAAATAAATTAAAAAAAAAAGAAAATAGCTTAAAGGAAAAAAAAATCTTTTAAAATTTGACTAACTCTACTTTTAACATATCCATAATCCTACCATTCCTGTCTTTTTTTTTTTTGTTTCCACCCTGGACCAAGCTATCATTATATATTACCATATTATTTCAATATCTCCTAATCATGAAAGCACTTCAGAGATGTCTTTTTAAAACAAAATTCAAAGAATGTTTTTCCTCTGGCTAAAATCCACTGGCTTTCTCTCGGAATAGAAGGCAAGATCTTTTCTAGTTCCTGCAAGGCTCCGAATAATCTGTATGTACACTTCCTTTCTGACCAGCTCACCCAGGACTCTCCTCCTAAGTCACTCTTGCCCAGCCACGCTTGCCTCACTGGCATTTCTCACAATCTCAGTTATGTTCCTATGGTCACATCTTTGTCTTTTCATTTTTTTTGCTCTAATCGCAACTTTTTAATAAGGGTCCCCTGAAAGATCCTTTTAAATTACTACGCCAAACAGCATTTTGGGGTCCCTACCTCTGTTTAATTTATTACCTTCTAATATAATTTGCTTATATATTATGAGTACTGTTTGTATTTTTCTCTACCTCTAAAATAGGGCTCCACAAATCTAGGGGTTTTTGTGTTGTTTATTGATGTGTCCCAATCTTATCACATTAAGGCTAACACACAGTAGGTTCTCAACTAGCATTTACTGAATTGGGAAACAAATGAGGGGGTGAAGAAGGCAGAATCTAGCTCACTTCTTGTCAGTATTATGAGTTGATGTTGATCTTGGGGGTAGATCCCCTGTGCTATTTATTTTTTAACTCTATCAAATTGAATAGTACTTAAAACTCAAGTTTGTAAACAATAAATGACATTATACCTGGGAAGAAACAAGCCATTAATCAGATTCTGTCTAAATAAATCACTAATTGGAATTAGATTTTGTTCTTGCCCAAGGACATTGAGGTCAAATAAATTCTGAGATAGATCGAGTTTGAATGCATGATATCAGGACTGGATGGTAATTCTTCTTTTCCTAGTCCTTCCCTTGAATTCGATGTTTTCAACATGATGCTTTTAGTTAATTAAATGTTATTGAGCTACTGAATAATAGCAAAAATATCCAATAACCTGTGGTGTCTATTTCATCAAGACTAATTGAGACAGGAAACTAAAAATAAAGGGAAATATATAATGTCATGGAAACTTAAGTCTGGGCCAAAGGAGGGGAAAATGTAAACTTTCAGCTCTTGAGAGCTAACTAAGATTATTTAGCTGTCTGGTCAATAAATGTAATGAAAATTACATTGCATGAGCAAGAAAGTTACCAGAAATCTTCCCATTTATAAGCATTTTTCCTTTTTTGCTAAGAAATTCTGAAGACAATATGAATAATCTGTGACATCTCTTTCTTTTCTGGCTGCAGAAATTCATTAAATTCTAGAGAATTTTCAGTTTTATCACACACAATTAAAAGATTTTTACAAGGAAGAATAATTTCATACTTGATACTCATGGGTTTACCTTCTTCAAGATTATCACATTTGTTCCTTGTTCTGAAGGCAGAGGCTGGCAGCTTGAATATACACTGGATTAAACAAGGAGAGACCAAATAAAAACTTTATATGGTTTTGGTTTTCTCTATCAAGAACTGAAAGATGAAAGTTCTACTAGCATAGACTAGTGCATGTTCAGAAATGCCTCAAATGTCTTCTAAGAAACCTCTCACCATCTACCGTTTCTTGCTGGTTACTGAAAAAACTCAATTCTTATTTGTTCCATATTAATAGTATATTAGGCTTCTCAATTCTATTTTACAGGCCTTGAAGTAATGATGGCCCAGTATCTGGTGGTAAATAATACTCAAACTTTCACCTCAAGCATTTAAATTACTAATATCCTTCTTCATGTGGCTGATATATTTACTGTTCAAAAGTTAGGCTAATTTTTCTTCTGAAGTCATCAAAGTAGCATCATCTCTAGGTCATTTGTAATAGCATTCTTTTTAAAAGAAATCATTAATAGATACTTGTTCTCATAAATACCTAATTTGTTCTCATAACAAGTAGAGACATGTTGTTATAAAAAAAATAGATATTTGGTCTCATAAAACATGGGAAGTTTATTGGTTGTCTGAAAACTCTGCTGATTTTTTGGTTTCCATTTATATCTTTACATATGTGTGAGAAAGAGTGCTTAATTATAAACGAACGACTCTAAACCATGAGTGATTTTGCCCCCTAAGGAGATAATTAACAATGTAGGTAGACATTTTTGGTTGTCACAATTAAGGGGAAAGGGTGCTATTGACATCTAATGTATAGAGACTTGGGGTGGGGAGAAAAGTCTTGCTGCTAAAGACAGACTGCAGGGCAGCTGCCACAACAAAGAATTGTCTGCACTAAAATATCAATAAGTGCTAAGGTTGAGAAAGTCTTTTGAAATGAATGCTGTAAAAATACTTTTGAAGATATTTACACACAAGGCAACACATTAAACAAAGTCTATTTTAAGTTATTAAAATGTGAAAGAGTGCAGGTAGGCCTCTAATGTATGCCTAGCAAATAACTGTTTCCTAATGGGAGCTCATGGGCTTCCCTGATAGCTCAGCTGGTAAAGAATCCACCTGCAATGCAGGAGACTGCAGTTCAATTCCTGGACCGGGAAGATCCGCTGGAGAAGGGATAGGCTACCCACTCCAGTATTCCCTTGTGGCTGGGCTTCTATTGAGGCTCAGCTGGTAAAGAATCCACTTGCAATGTGGGAGACCTGGGTTTGATCCCTGGGTTGGGAAGATCCCCTGGAGAAGGGAATGGCTACCCACTCCAGTATTCTGGCCTGGAAAGTTCCATGGACTATACAGTCACAAAGAGTCACAAAGAGTCACAAAGTCACAAAGGGTCACAAAGAGTCAGACACAACTAAGCAGCTTTCACTTTCAATGGGAGCTCATGTTTATTAAAATAATTATTTTTAAAAATAAATTCAACTTTAAAATAAAATTAAAACTAAAAATTAAACAGGCTCTTGTGGAAGAAATATATCTAGAAATTTTATCTAAATAGGGAAAAATGATTTTTCCTTGCATTTTCCAGTAATAGATAATGTTCCGTATGCACGTAGACCCTTAGATCTCATATTTGCATTTAGAATATGGGAGGAGACACAATGGTAAAAATATCAAGAGAGTAGCTGGGGCCTGGAAATACTTGCATCCTTCTGAGTCCAAGTCCGGTACATAAGTCTCCACTCAATAGAGTTCTTTTTTCTTTAGTTGAATGACCAAAGGATTATTTATTTTAGGAGGAAGGGAAATTTCTGTTTTATTATTCTGTTGTGGTATTGATTATTTCTTTTAAAAAGAATTCGGAGTTGATACAATTTACTAAATTGTATTCCTAAAATCATAAAAGAAGAATTTGCATGTTTTGAGTAGAAAATGTATGATATGTATGCATTGTTGAGAGGACTGTGGGGGAAACTACTGTTGGACCTTCAGAGGGGTAGTGAGAGGAAGTCTGGCAGAGCGGAGCTGAAGGTGGAAGATTCTTCCTCCTTCCATCTGCTGCCTGTGTCTTCTCAGACAGGCTCACCTCTCAGGATGGAGGAGCTGAGTTCAGCTGTTAGTCATAGTTTCTGACTTCCTAGGTCAGAATTCTCTTTAATGAAATTATTTTCTTCCCTTCACACTCCCTCTTCATTCTCCTGATACAGATTTTTTCTTCACTATACAAACAAATGGGTAGAAACTGGAGTGATTGTGACTCTCCTCTGCTCTTCTGTTCTTACACGCTCCCATTCTCTCACTCCACCTCTCTCTCAGGAGACACTTGAGGGATCTGTATCTCAGTGTCTTACCTCACACATTCAGTGGATTTATACTTCTTTCCATGGGATAGTCTATAAACAGAGATTAATAATAATAACAGCACATCTCCATGGAGGCATGCATCTTAGAAAGAAGATGGGTCACTACCTCTGACCTAGGGTTTCTTCCAACATTGTTTATGCCAAGTAGCACAGGGCATATAGAAATGTGAATAGTTCTTGAAGAACTTGCATAAAAGAAATCATGCTTGTTTCTGGTACCAAGAGATCAAGAGAAAATAAAAGGCACCAGATGCGTGTGTGACATAGAACCACTTCTGAATGGTTCATTATTAAATTTTATTTAATTCTTTGCTCATGATAGTGATACACAGGCCTGGAAGGATGTACAGCAAGGTTGTGAAGGAAGACAGTAACACTGGTCCCTTCTTCTTGGAGCACGCGTCTCTTTCTTTTCTTCTGTCATCTTTACTTCTGCAAGCAGCAATGAGATCCAGGTCTTATGCAGTAAGCAATCCTAACTTCAGATATATGGCACTCATTTTTACATCGACCGTTACCTTTTATGCACTCTCTCCTCATATCCACGCTACCATAGTGTGGAAATCTTTTTCTTGCTGTAAGAAGGAAACAGTGACTGAAATTAGCAATCTAACTGTGACACACTCATAATTTAAAAGGAGAATATCTGAGAAGAAAAGAGCATGTGATGTGGAATTCACTCAGTTGTGTCCGAGATGGGATTGTGTCATGACCCTGTAGACTGTTTCTCGCCAGGTTCCTCTGTCCATGGAATTCCCCAGGCAAGAATACTGGAGTGGGTTGCCACACCCTTCTCTAGGGTATATTCCCTACCCAGGGATGGAACCTGGCTCTCCTGCGTTTCAGGCAGACTCTTTACCATTTGAGCCACCAGGAAAGCCTGCAAAAGAGCATAGAATAGGACAAAAGAAGAAGCCGCCTTCTAATTTATGACTGTGAAAATCTTACTGAGGAAGTTTAAGTGAATGCACTGTCCTCTGATGCAAGGTAAATCCTGGATATCAAAAAGTGTCTTGGACTGCAGTTAGGTGTGCCAACTTGCTTTTTTACAAGTAACTGAATAGCAACAGTAGGATAGTTCCAAGTAACAGTAAAAGTGAAGTCACTCAGTCGTGTCCGACTCTTTGCGACCCCATGTAGCCTATCAGGCTCCTCCGTCCATGTGGTTTTCCAGGCAAGAGTGCTGGAGTGGATTGCCATTTCCTTCTCCAGAGGATCTTCCTGACCCAGGAATCGAACCCAGGTCTCCTGCATTGCAGGCAGACGCTATTTACCGTCTGAGCCACCAGGGTGTGCCAACTTGCTTTTTTACAAGTGACTGAATAGCAACAGTAGGATAGTTCCAAGTAACAGTAAAAGTCCACATAATTTATCTCTCACTCTCACACACATTTAGACTGAACACAATGGAGCAAAGCACAGTAATTGTGCTTTGTGAATTCTCCTTCTAGAGATTTCTATTGCAGCTAGATTTCACTTTTTTTTTTTTTAAATGGAAGGAGATGCAATGTTAGTTTGTCTGAATTTCTACAACTCTCTTGTATATTTTGAGACTTACTTCCCCCCAAAGAAATGAACTTATACATATGTTTAATGTCAGCACTTTTTTTTTTTTTAAAAGAAGAGTGACTAAAAGATGGGTCCTTTTTTGGCCATAATATGATTTTAAAAATTACAGTCCTCCAAGCTTCATGTTTTATCTTGTTGTTTGGAGGTTGACTCTCACTAGAAGTTGATTATTTAGGATAGTTGGGAGTACTCAGGGAACTGAGAGATGTTGGACTGATAGCCTCTAATATCCATTCTAAGTCAATCTATTTTAATTTCATATTTTACCTTATCTGCTAACCCACATACTTTCAGAAGCCCTTTATTTTGGAGACTTTTAAAACATTAACATCACTTTTGATAGGTATGCACCTTAAAATACAATGAGATTAAGAAGAAATAGCATGGGAGAATCCTAAATTTTAAGGTCAGACTTAAATATTTACTGTATATTCATGGTTTGAAAGCAAATAAATCTTGCCACTAGTTTCTGTCATTCATTAAGGTTTGGTGTCCAATAATTCCTTTAAAGCCCAGGTCTTTCTGTCTAGATACTCTGTCTATATTTCCAACAGTTGGTGGTGAGTGGTGATACTTATTAGTGGGTCCATAGACTTAAAAATTCTTTATTCATATTTTTGGTATAAATAGCTGATATAAAACCTACCTCTTCTATTAAAACTTAGCTGTCTTCTCACTATTACTGAGGCAATGCAGACTATGACACAGTTTATAGTCAAAAACGTTGCTCTGCACAAAGACTAACTTCTAAATATCACTATTCATTCAATAATTTTAGGGGAGTTATTATTACCAAGGCCATAAATGATTTGCCAGTGATAGAAACTTGAATTACGCTCATTTTGAAGGGATTTCTGTCACACTTAACCCCATTGTCCAATATGCCATCCTAAACTGAGCACATCCCCTTTTTCCCCTTGTTTTAACTTTTCTAAAAACACGACTGTTTTCTTTTTCCTGATTCTCCTCTAGTATGAGTATTCCTCGAGCTTGTGTCCCTGGGTCACTAGTACTCATCTTTGCAAGCATCTATCTGTTCATTCAACTCTTAAGTTCACTTCCTGTCTGACTCTGTGACAGCTCCCAGGGCAGGATTTCTCATCCTAAGAACTGTGGACCCTTTGGACACTCTTTGCTGTGGGATGTGATCCTCTTCAGTGAAGGATATTTAGCAGTATCCTTGGCCTCTACCCATTAGATGCCAGTAGTACCAGTAGTACAAACTAAAAGATCTCCAGACACTGCCTAATGTCTGCTTGGTGGCAAAGCTGCTCCTCATTGAAAACCACTATTCTACAAAGAGAGCAAACCTGAGAACACCAAGCAGGGAAAGGGGAGAGGATGACTTGGGAGACCGGGATTGACACATGTACACTACTTTGTATAAAATAGATAACTAATGAGAACCTGCTGTATGTCACAGGGATCAGTGCTCTACAGTGACAAGGCGGGGTATATGTATATGCATTAGGATTCACTTTGCTGTAGAGCAGAAACTAACACAGCATTGTAAAGCAACTACATTCCAATAATAAATAAATGAATAAATCCGTGAGTCCTTGGGGGTAAAAAGGAAAGAAAATCACTGTTCTAGCAATGTGGTGATAAGCCAAATGTATAGTGTCTCTGTCCTCAGATACACTGTTCAAATACTATCTTCTCTCTGAAATTTCTGTAGATCACTTTCAAGAAAGTCATCTCTCTATTGCTCTCACAGATTACTTCATAGCATCATTCATCTGGCATCTAGAGCATTTTCACGTTAAGGAATTTCTTTAAACAATATATAAACTTTACTTAATATTTTAAGCTAAAAACATGCATGACATCTCCTAAAGTATCTTTTCAACCCATAATTTTTTTTTTTTTCACTGACTTGCTATCTTATTTCTTAGACTATCATTAACCTTTTGGAAAACAGGGGGAAAATCATGATTACCGTTTTTTGTACAAAGCTATACCATCCTATGTCCAAAGTACATGGCAGACTTAAAGAAAAGTGATTGTTAGCAATAACAGAGTTTTGAACTTGAGCCTTTATAACCTCTAGAAAATGAAGAGGAAAGCTAAGTGACTTCAGTGGAAATTTCTCTGCATGGAAAATGTAAGGATTTTTTTCTAAATGCTTTTTCTGTTGGAGTGGAAATTAATAGTGTTTGTATCTGAATTTTGAGTAAGAAGTTTCACCATCTGAAGGTGATATACAAAAAAAACCACCGAGGAACTCTAGAATCATATATAAGACACTTAATTTTATCCAGTTTAGTTCAGCCACCATATGTTGGTTAACTACAAGGTGAAAGATAACATTCTTATTGCTTTATTGTTGTCTAAAAGTATCTAATTTTCACATATACACTTTCTAATTTTATGAAGAAAATATGTATATTGATATATTTCTTTTACTTTTATATTTTTATCACTAATGATAGAATTTCTTTAAAAGTTTGGTACGTGTGTGATTAACAATAATAATGGCCTTACTTTGAAACTACAAAAAAAATATACAAAAAGTTAATATCACTGATGTTGTAATCTATGCCACTGTATCTCAAGTGGTATATAATTTCTAAGTCTACAGAACACATAATTTTAAATTTGTTATAAATTAATGAATAATATTAGCCATTATTAGGAGCACCTGATATAGTTGTTATAAGGAAAAATTAATCCAATAAAACATAAAAACACTTGCCATAGTGATCTACTAATTTTAGCTAATGTTGAAATTAAAAGAAGAAACTTAAAAAGATTTATCCCATGTTAAAAGCTATATGCATCTGTGTAGAATTTCCTTTTGGTCCTTTCTAGATATGGAAAAAATTCAGAGATCCTTTTTCTAACAAGTTTTGCATGGAAGTAGAGGAAGTTATTTCCTAGTTAAGTTAACAATTGATTGTATTATTTTGTCACTTTCCTGATATTTGCCCCTATATAGAATTTTCTCACAACCTTTAAAAGATAATTTATCAGTTTATTATGTGAAATTTTTTTTATGAAATGACAAAAATGAAAATTGTCACAATGGACTTTATAATGTTCATAATGAAAGAATAAGTTAATTCATTCTTGTACATCTCTATTACAATTTCCACTTGTCCTAAAAATGTTAGCTTCTTACTACAAAAGAATATTTTCCTGAGAGAGTTAATTGAGCCTAATTTCAGTGCCAGAGTATAAATTGGACAGATTTGAGCTTACTCTTTCACTTTAAACTAAACTGTTTAAGGAGAAGGGAAAACTCAATGAGCTCTCCATCTCCAAAACTTACTATTTTATTTTTGTACAATTCATACTTACACATTAATTCAGGAAAAGAGAATCTTGTTAGATACCTGATGTGATGAGATAATCCTTGAGGGGGAAAATCTCATGAAAAATATAGCTCATGTACAAGTTATTACACTCAGCATTCATGTGATTTTAAGAAACGCCAACAAGGGACATGATTTGCCTGTAGTACCAAGGATAGAATGTTAAGAATGTCCTCCTAGACTGGGAGTAGACTGAAATAGCTTAAAAAGAAGAAAGAGGTAAATAGTTCTCTCTCTTATACTGCAGCAACTACCACTTACCAGTTGATTATGTCAAAGAATATGTTTTTCAGCAAGAATTGACTCTTGTTTCAGGATGAAGGTGATGAGACTAATGAATTGATCTTGCAGGTATTTTACACTTTTTATTTTGAAGTCATTTTAGATTTATGGAAAAGTTGCAAAGATAAGAGAGACCAACTTCCCTTAGGGTAATATCTCACCCATGGTACGTTTATCAAAACTAAAAAATTAATATTGCTGTAATACTATTAATTAAACTACATATTTTATTCATATTTCACCAGTTTTCCCACTATTGCCTTTTTTTTTCTATTGCCTTTTTTTATGTTCCAGTGTTCAATCCAGAGTACCACATTGCATTATCATAAAAATCTTTTAATCCTTATATTATCACTATAAGTTTAACAAGGAAAAACTGATGCTTCCTCAAATTCATTAGCACAAGTATGCCCATAACCATTTCTATGTTACCTGGTAGAATTGTGACCCCAAAGAGTAGAATAAAGAAAAAGAGATGAATCTTCATGGTAGAGAGTTTCTTAGGGAAAAAAGGGCCAACAGGTCTTCTTTTTCAAGTCAGATGTTTTCAAATAAGGAAACAGAGAAATCTTTTATTTATAGATTCTCCTGGGAAGTGGTTTAACTACTGAGGCTTACCAATAGCAAGAACATTTGTATGCTTGATTGAATAGTGCTATGTTCAAAGAACAAGGTCACAAAAATCATTATTAAATTTTTTCATAAAAGTAAAACCTACTTGTGTTACCCTAAATAGACTCTCATGAAAATACAATCTTTAAAGAACTTCAAAGGATATGTGTTTGGATTGCTAAAACAATCCAAAGTAAAAGCATGATAGTAATACAAATCCTCTATTACATGTTACACATAACGCTAAATATTCCAATGCTCTTAGTATTAAATTATGTCTCAATGCCCAAATTACGGGATTTTAGCTAAAAGTCTAAAGGAATTACATTTAAAAGTTTCTATTGATATCTCTTCTGTTAACAAATGAAATCAATGAGAACTAGGGATAGAGGTTGAATGACATTTCGATTCACATAATGTGTAATTATTTAAATTAACATGATCATTGTGGAGTTGCTAATGAGTATGGAAAATTACACAATAGGTTTTTAAGTATGAAATGAATTTCATATAATAAATCATCCAATTTCACAATTTTAGTTTCAATGGTTTTAATTCTGTTTATGGAACTAGAGGTGATTTCTGATCCAATTTGCACACTGCCCAGGTCTATTACTTCATATATGTGAGAAAGAGCTGGAGATATTACACAGCATCCAGAGCAATTAACTGATTCTATCCTATTACAGTCAAGAGAGTTTCTAGGATACTCGTTCTAAACTTTAGCTACATCTCAATCCCCTAGGGGGCTTATTAAAAACAAATTGCAAGACCCCACCTCAGCATGTCTGATTTAGTAAGTCTAAAATGGAGACTGACATATGCATTTCTAACAAGCTCCTGGTATGCTAATACTGCTAAAAGCCTCCACATATTACTCTAGGAAATTGGATCCCTACACTCTACAAAACATCAGAAAAACAAACCAGAGTCAGAATCTGTGTCATAGTTTGGTAAAGAATGTGAAGCTGCTTAGAGAGTCTAATCAAATCCTCTCATGTTGCAGTTAAAAAAATCACAAATTTAAAGAATGTGTCCCCTCCCACTAACCTCACCACCACATTAACAGGCCCCTGAATCATAATAGATGATTATAGATAAAAGAATGGCAAGGTTTAGAATATTTAAAAATGAATCTCTAGGAAATTCAAAAACAACAAGAAAGACCAAAAGTGAAAGTTTCAATCAGAGACACTTTCAAAAGCCTGACCTATTTTCTACAATAACTCTTAAGTTATTTAAACTTTTCTAACCACTGTCTTGTCAATCTGCTGATAGTAGGGATGAGATGAATAAATTATTATGAGATATGAAAGACATACAAGATTCCATAGGTGAATGATAGGCAATGGGGAAGGATACTGTATATCAAGGGTCCTCCTTATCCTATTCACTCCTCAGACAGGTCAAAGAAATCCTAAACACTCTTGCTCTGAAAACAACTGTCCATTAAATTAAGCGATAAAATGTACCACTTCACATTTGCCTTTCTGTAGTACTCAGTTATATGGCTTCTGACTGTCAGTTTATAGAAGGTGAAGAGCAGAGTACGCATAACTGGGACAGCTACAGGTAGCACATGGGGACAATCTTCTTCTTAAAGAAGGACTGGTGTGCAGAATAATAATCAGATTTTTTCCATGCAATTTCATTGAGCAAGGACATAACTTACAAAGCAGACTTTTAACCTATATTTTCTTCTGGCAATTTTAGTGTTTTAGCTTTTTATGTTTAGATTTTTGGCATATTATGAGGTGATTTTTATTTGTGGAGTGAGATATGGAATAGCATGGATAAATTGAGCCCAGCAAAAAGACCAATGCAGGGTAAGTGCAGAATACAACTTTAATGAAAATCAATTTTCTATCACCTAGTAGAACGGCCAACATTCACATCACTGACAACTTCTGGGACAATGTGGAGTCATGGTAACTCTTGTTCATTTCTGATGGGAGTGCAAAATGGAAATAGCCACTTTGCAAGACAAATTGGTGGTTTCTTACAAAAATAAACATATTCTTACTGTACCATCAGTGGACATGCTCCTTGATATTTAGTAAAAGAAGCAGAACATTTATGTCCATGTGAAAACCTTCACACAAATGTCTACAGTAGCTTATTCATCATTGCCAACATTTAGAAGCAACCAAGATGGCCTTCAGTAGGTAAAATGGATAAACTCTGATATATTCAGATAATGGAATTATGTTCAGTGCTTAAAACTAAATTAACAATCAAGTCATGAGAAGATATAGAGGAATTAAACATGTATTACTAAGTGAAAGATAGCTTTGCCTTATCATATAGGTATGAATATATATATATATATTCTATTGTTTTTTCCCAGAATTATGTACATACAAGGAAAATATTAAGATTAGAGATGCTGATAACAAGCTGATAGAATTATGTGATATGAGAAAATATCTTAAAAACACAACACAAAACAACAAGTTGCAATGATAACACTTCAAAGTTGTTATTATTATTACCATAAGCTGCAGAGATTTATCTTCTCTTTCTTCATTCAAATAGTTCCCTTCTATACTACCATTTGGAGTTATTTTTTCTCAAAAGACAGGCTATGTTACTTGAATTATTTTTATTTTTAGAATTCTATCAATAAACAGAGGAAAAGCATAATTAAGAAAGTTACAATGACTCCACATTTCAAAGCTCTTGCAACCATTTTCACTAGTTCCTGGGATAACACATACCTTCCATCTCTCATGAACTCTCTCTCCACTCTTGTCTCTTCTAAAAGAGTGCTTGATATTCATCACCAATCATTGACAGCATGCTTTTCATATTAAACATAGAATTGTCCCCAGAATTTCATTTAACACCATAGTCTGATGATGGAATTTTCTCATTCTATTGCTGTTGCCAAGTTCAAAGCTCTGTTCTGTACTCTTGATTCTTTCCTCCAGGTAGGCACAATGTTCATGAATGGTTCAGGTTGAAATGTATTTTATTTAGTCCTGTATTTATTAGAGATTTATGAACAGAAACACGAAGCTGTGAATGAAGTAATAGATGTAATGAAGTAGTGAAAGACCATTCATGTTGATCCTCTTTCTGTGAATCGGTCTCTTCAGTTATTTATACTTTAGGCTTACATTGTCTAATGCAGCAAAGCGATGTAAAAACATCACAATATACCATCCTAAATTCATTTTCACCACATTTATTTTTACAATGACCACCAAACATTATACACGCACGGGTCAGATTAAAGACAGGGTAGTGCTTTTTACTTCCAGCTGAAAAAAAAAAAAAACAGGGTGAACTGAATTAATAATCCAGGTAAGAAATACATGTATTTAAAAAAAGAAGCACAGGCCACAGAGGGGAGAAAAAGAAATTCTTTCATTTTTTCATTGGAATTTTTCTTCTCTGTATCAGAGCAAGTCAAGTAAATCAGAAAATATCTGATTCCTAATATAGATGTCACATCTCTACAAATTTTGATTGATTAGGTATTGACTCAATAAGGGATACATGGAAAGCCTGCAATTTATTAATACTTTTGTTCTCTAGAGCCACTAAATATGAGTGGTCCAACCAATCTCTAGATTGCTTTAGATATTGTCACCATTTTTGCAATATTATTTCTTCCAATTCAATAACACGGGTTATCTTTCCATTATTTTGTATCATTTCAATTTCCTTCATCAATGTTTTATAATTTTCAGATTATATAGGTCTATGACTGCTTTGATTAGTTTTATTCCTAGGTGTTTTTATTATTTTTGATGTGATATTAGTGATCAACCTGTTCAAATTGTTTCTTCTTGATTTATACGTTGGCACATTGTCTAGAAATCTGTCCATTTCTCCTAGGTAGTCTAATTTGTTGAAATATAACTGCTCATTATATGGTGTTATGACTTTTTTGTTTCTCTGTGGTATTCTCACTAACTCAATGGACATGAGTTTGAGCAAGCTCTGGGAGATAGTGAAGGACAGGGAAGTCTGGCATGCTACAGTCCATGGGGTACCAAAGAGTGGGACTCAAACTGAGTGACAGAACAACAATAACAATTGATTGATACTGTTGCTTCTTTTAGTTCTTATTTTGTCTGTTTAGGTCCTTTCTCTTTTCTTCTTGGTGAGCCTGACTAAAGGTTTATCTTTTCCAAAAAAGAGCTCTGTTTCATTAATCTTTTCCATTTTTGTGTGTGTGTGTGTGTCTGTGTTATTCATTTCTTCTCTGATCTTTATTATGTCCTTTCTGCTGACTTAGAGCTTAGTTTGTTTTTCTTTTTAAAATTCTCTTAAATGGTATGTTAGGTTGTTTATTTGAGACTTTTCACGTTTTCTGAGAAGGGCCTACATTGCTATGACTTTCTCTCTTAGAAATGCTTTTGCCGTATCCCATAGATTTTTAAAAATTGTGTTGGCATTTTCATTTATCTCAAAGTATTTTCTGATTTTTAAAATTTTTTCGTTGACCCATTGGTTTTTTTAGTACTATATGTTTCAGTATCCACATGTTTCGGTTCTTCCTATTTTTCTTCCTGTAATTGATTTCTAGTTTCATATTATGTGATAGAAAAAAATGCTTGATATAATTTATATCTTTTTAAATTTGTTGAGACTAGTTTTGTGGCTTGGTGTACAGTTTATCCTGGAGAATGTTCCATGTGCACTTACAAAGAATGCATAGTCTGCTGATGGAGATAGAATGTTTTATAGGTATCTATTAAGTCCAACTATTCTACTGTGTCATTTAAGACCACTATTGCCTTATTAATTTTCTGTCTGGATGATTGACTATTGATGTAAGTGGGATGTAAAGGCCCCTACTATTATTGTGTTATTGCCAATTTCTCCTTAAATCACTTAATATTTGCTTTGTACATTTGGGTAGTCCTATGCTGGGTACATACATGATTACGAGTTATCATGCTCCTTTCCCATATTTTATATTTTCACTGTCATTTTATATCTTCATGTTTGTCCTCTAGCTGTTCATTTCAATTATGGTGGCTTTTGCAATTTTTATGTCTTTTAATCTTCACACTAGCATATGAAAGTGGTTGATCATCAGCCCTTACTATACATTTGCCTTTCTTAGTGGTATTTTCCTTTTCCTATAAATTCTTACTTCTTTCTACTTAGAGAAGAAATTTAGGGTAGTTTTAGTATTGTTGAACTTTTTTAATATTGTCTTTTCTGAGAAGTTCTTTACCTCTTATTCAATTCTAAACAACAATCTTGCTGGATAGAGTATCATAGATAGCAAGTTTTTCCCTTTCAGCTCTTTAAATATATCATGCTACTCCCTTCCATCTGCAAAGTTTCTGCAGAAAAATAAGCTGAAAGCCTTATGAGAGTTCCTTTATGAATGATTTTATCTTTTCCTTGCTGTCTTTAGAATTTTTCATTTGTTTATGAAGAATAGACATTTATTTCTCCCTGTTTTGGAGGCTATCAGTTTAAGTTGAAGGCACCAGTAGATTTGGTGTCTGGTGAGGAAGTCACTTCTTGGTTCATAAATGACCATTTTCTTGCTGTGTCCTCAAAAGGAGGAGGGACTTGATTTCTCTCTTTAATTTTTGCCATTTTAATTATGATATGTCTTAGAATGAGTCTATTTGGGATCATCTTGTTTGGGACTCTCTGTGCTTTCTCTACTTGGTTATCTGTTTTCTTCTTTAGGTTTGGGAGGTTTTTAACTATAATTTCATCAAATACATTTTCAATCTCCTTTTCTCTCTCTTTTCCTTCCAGGATCCCTATAATGTGAATGTTGGTATGCTTGATGTTATACCAAAGATATCTTGAACAGTTTCATATTTTTAAAATGTGCTTTTCTTTTAGCAAAAGTCTCTGATTGAGTGATTTCCATTATTCTACCTTTCAGATCACTTATGCATTCTTCTGTATCATTTAATCAGCTATTTATTCCTTCTAGTGTGTTTTTAAATTTCAATTATTAAATTATTCATTCACAATCAGGTCTTTTGTATATTATCTAGTCCCTTGTTAAATTTTTCACTGTTCTTTCACCATCTATTCTTTTTCTTAATTCAGTTAGCATTCTTACTACTAATGTTTTCAATCCTCACCTGGTAAATTATTTATTTCTACTTTATGATTTATTTTTCACACATTTTCTCTTGCTCTTTCAGTTGAGACCAGTTCCTCTGCTTTCTCATTTTGCTTAACTTTCTCTATGAATTTAGGTGAAGCGATTACCTGCAGTGGTCCTGAAGGCATGTCCTTATATGAGAGGATCCCTATTCAGTTTACATGTGCCCAGGGCTTTGCTTGAAGAGGTAGATTTGATATAGATACAAATCAAATGTTTTCTCAGTGTGTGATGGTAGCTATCACCTTGGTAGGTAGCGGGGCTGGAGATGGAAGGAATAGAGCTGAAGGCAGGTGTGAAGCAGGGCTCTTCCTCTACTGAGTGGTATTTGTTGGCCAATCAGGGGTAAGGTTGGATCTCTAGTTGCTGAAGGTCAGGTCTGAGCTGGCTCCATTTCCTTTAAATATGTGCTCTCTGCTCTCCCAGCACTGAGATTCTTGCCCTAGAGGAAGGAGTGCTGAAGCAAGAGGGACTCATGCTTGCTCTTGGCTCATGACGGGACCCAGGCTGCAGCAGACGCTACAGACGGGTATCCAAGCTGCCTCCAAGGCACCACCCATGCACGTGCCAGAAACTATAGCCCTTGCCTTGCTCAGACGCAGCCTTGGGTCCAAGTCCTCTTTGTCCCTCACAGACAATCGCTCCCCTAAACTCCCCTGGCCCCACCCTGCTGTGAACCCACAGGGCAGGTGAGGCTTGTATGGGCTCTCAGCATGTATCGTGCACAAGCTGCGGTGAACTGCCTGCCGCTCTAATGCTCTGCCAGAGTACTCACCAAGAATGGCTGCCCTCACCCCACCCGGCTGCTAAGGTGCTGCTGCTGCTAAGTCGCTTCAGTCGGCAGCCCACCAGGCTCCCCCATCTCTGGGATTCTCCAGGCAAGAACACTGGAGTGGGTTGCCATTGCCTTCTCCAATGCAGGAGAGTGAAAATTGAAAGTGAAGTCGCTCAGTTCCGACTCCTAGGGACCCCATGGATGGCAGCCTACCAGGCTCCTCCGTCCATGGGATTTGCCAGGCAAGAGTACTGGAGTGGGGTGCCATTGCTAACGGTGCAAGTCACCTCTTATCCCGTGGCCCAGCTCTCTCCCCAGTTGTGGCGGCTCTAGGACTAGCGCCCTGCTGTGACGTGGAATAAGTGGCGCTGGGGTGTTCAGTCATCTCAGGCTGGGACGTATGCCAGAGTGGTCATGGGAAGCCAGGCAGCCACTGGAATAGTTCTCAATCCACCCTCTCCACTCTGGCTCCCGGGCAAGTCAGTATGGGCAAGGGATTCTCATGAGTGAAGTCCAGCCTTCCCATGGTCTTTCTGTTAGTCCCAGCGGCCCCCAAACAGCCAAGGAGGCTTGTTTTCCTTCTGTAGAAACTTCAGGCTGGAGTACCCAATAAGGGGTTTGAAATACTTCCTCCCCAGGGTAAATCTCCTCCCGTGTAATCTCCTTTTTCTTTGGAAACCCTTCCCGGGGCACTCATCACTTCTCGTCCTTTCCTATCCGATTCCATGTATATCTTTCTCACAGCCTTGCTTGTACAGGAGTCCTTCTGCCCGTCTCCAGTTATTTTTCAGTGAGGGTTGTCCCACATGTAGATGGCATTTTTGTGTGTTCACGGGGGGACATAAGTTCCCCTTCCTCCTACTCTGCCATCTGGATCCCTGAATTTCTGAAGACTATTTCTTTGGTTCTTCTCTCTCCCTCTACCCACTTATCTATCTATTCATTTATTGGCTGATTCAATAAATCTTATTGAGCTCCTACTATATATTGAGCACTATGGTAGGCTTTAGCAATGACACTCTGGCAAAGAAAAGAGAGACCCAGATATGAGTAAAGTCAACCAAAGACCTTATCACTAAGTCTTCTTCTGAATAATGTCACAAAGTAACTCTCTTTGTTTACCCTCCCACAGAAATTTACACTTGCATGGTGTTCATATCATTCTCGCTTTAGAAGGTATTTTGCTGAATAATAACTTAAATCATGATTGAGATAAAGATTAAAACAGAAAAAACATTTTTAAAACAATTCTTCAGCACCCAGTCTAGACTTTTGTTGCTCAGCTGCCTCTTCAAATTATCTTAATTATACCTTTCATGGCATTCATTAGAACACCTTAATTACTCTTTCTATTTGACTGTATCTTTTATATATGATAGCCAAGGTTATCAGAGTTACAAACAGTGGGCAGCAGTGATTAACAAAAACAAAATCTGCCAGTTGTCAGATAAAAGAAAAACTGAGACTTACTCTTAAGCTTAATGGTGCTAACAACACGTAAAAAAGTAGAAATTTGGAAGCAATGGTTAGAGCATTTTCCCTCTTGGAAATACTGAGGACATTCATCAAAAGTAATACCCTATGACTTAAAATAGGAGCTTCTTTTCCACTTTAAACATGAAATTCAGGGACTTCCCTGGTGGTCTAGTGGTTAAGACTCTGTACTTCCAATGTAGGAGGCACAGATTCAATCCCTGGTCAGGGAACTTAGATCCCACATGCGGCGTGGCATGACCGAAAAAAAAAAACCAACAAAAACAAGCCAAGAAATTCAGCCCTCATAAGCCTAGAAGATAAAGGACAAGAAGAGTTAAGTAAATGGGCTGAAAGCATCCTTAGGATATTTCCTTCATTCTGTTTGACAGATAGTAATTAAAATATGCAAGATATATTGTTTTTTTTTTTTTTTACCTTTCTGTTTTTCCTCTGTACCATATTGTGCGTTTTCAAATACTGTGGAGGAATTACGTGTCTCTGAGTGTAGTTTCCAAGCTTCAATAGACATGGGATTTTTGGTGGTGACAAAGAATTTCCAACAGACTTAGAGCCCACTGTAAAAGAAAAAATAACTTTAGAAGTTAAAAAATAATTTTCCAAAGTGAAGACATTCATGTACTTATCTTTATTTCATGGTCCTATATACTATAAGCGGCTTTAGAAAATGATAAATAAGTAGCACACATTTCTTTAAAATTGGGTTGAATCAGTAAATAAAAGATTTGGTTATTCCTAAGATACCTTACATGGCTATCATAAGGAGAAATAAATAAATGTAGACAAAAGGCAGAACAGATAAATTAATGTAGGCAAAAGGCAGAAGAGGTGGTAGCTATTACAATCATTATTATTAACAAGAAAAAACATCAGTGAATTTTGAAACTTATATAACATATATAATATCATAGAAAATTTCTAGAAATAGAGGGAATTTTAGTGAGCATATTCTAATAAGTTTTTATGAAGATGATGAAGGAAAAAATTAGTCATTTAAATTAATTGCAATCTTTGAGTTATATGGGTTATATTTTCAAGCTTATTTACTTTTCCACTTTTGTGAAGAAATTGTAAGCTAACATTTATTTTTGAGCATTAGAGCAAAGTAGCAATGAGAGAATAGGATACTTTAGATTTTTTTTTTGGTGATCATTTCTGATATCAATAGCGATAGATGTCTTGGTGTTTCAGGAAAGCAGCAAGATAAGGAAGAAGAATTCAACTGGAAGAGAGTAGACATGCAGCTAGTCTCATTTGTGGATATAATAAATGCTATTTGTTGTTGTTCAGTCTCTTAAGTTGTGTCTGACTCTGCGATCCCATGGACTGCTGCTGCTCCTTAAGTTGCTCTGTAGTTTGCTAAAATTCACGTCCATTGAGTCAGTGATTCTATCTAACCATATCATCCTCTGCTGCCCCTTTGCCCTTTTGCCTTTAGTCTTTTCCAGCATCAGGGGCTTATCCAGTGAATTGGCTCTTTTGTATCAGGTGGCCAAGGTATTGGAACTTTGGCTTCGCATTAGTCCTTCCAACCAATACTCAGGGTTGATTTCTGGATTGATCGGTTTGATCTCCTTGTAGTCCAAGGGACTCTCAAGAGTCTTCTCCTGCACCACAATTTGAAAGAATCAATTCTTTGGCACGCAGCCTTCTCTAAGGTCCAACTTTCATATCTGTTTCTGACTACTGGAAAAACTATAGCTTTGTCTATATACAACTTTGTCATTAAACTTCACATAACCTCTGTTATCAATACTATAAATATGTGGGATGAATAATTTCCAAACCTAAAAGCATTCCATTTCAATTTTAAAAAGTATATTAGTGTATATTAAATTTAGTAGAATTTAAATATTGAATAGATACACTCTTCAGGGACTGATGAGATCACAGTAAGTATTTTCTTCCAACAATTTAAAAACTTAGTGAATTACAGTGTTTATTGGTTCATGTCCTTAAAATTATCCAAATATTTTCTCATTAGGGGCTGCAAATAAATATAATGTTGTCCTGCTATGGTATTAATATGATTCTATAACATTAATGATATTTACTTAAAAAAAATCCTGATATCCCCCTTATTTAAAACTGATTCCTGGCAATAATATTCATTTTACCTGGTGGAATGAAGACATCAAAGAAGAATGAAATAGAGAAAAAGAGAAGGATCTTCATTGCAAATGATTTCTTAGGAGAAAACCGTCCACAAATCTTCTATCTTAACTCAGGTGTTGTTGAAAGAAGAAAGAAAAGAATCTCTGATTACTGAGGCTTATTACGGGTAAGAACATTTCTATGCTTGGTTGAATACTACAATGTTCAAAGATATTGTTGGTAGAAAAAAGCTGATGCTTTGCCACACAAAAATGCAATCTATTATGCTGATTCCTTTTGAGATCACTTTCTTTAAGAGACTTTTAACAGTTACAAGATTATGGCCATAAATTCCTATGTGACCAAGTTTGGAAATAAAACTTCAGTAATCATGTGACATTCCGAAGTATGTTTTGTAAATCACATATACTATTTTAATGTCAGAGGGTAAAAAATGAATTTCAATATAATGGGAAATTGAGAACAGAATTTTAGACTGAATTTACCACTGAGAAAATTTAATTTTTTATACATAAATGTACTGAATCCAGAGTGGTCAAGTGACTTCATAATACACATCATTTTATTTATAATATATTTGAACATAAATAATGACAGTATAATAATGTGTTTGGAAATTATTTGTACCCTGAAGGAAAGCCAGTCTCCTCAAGCAGGATTTATAAATTTCAGTGCATAAACAGCCTAGGTTAAAAAGTGAGATTGCATTTCTCTCTCTCTTTTTTTTCTGTGTAGCTTGGAGTTATTTCTGAACTCATCCACAAGTTTTCCATGGTTTATTATAGTAGATATTGAAGAAGAACAGCTGAAATTGTTCCCTAGCTCCCATAAGTAAAGGTTAGGAGCAATGGTCTATTGATTCTGTCTTATCACTCCCGAGAAGGGCACTAAGAATCAGTGTAGAAAAGAGTTCTGGTCAGCATTAGTCACCCTTGTTTTATAGCAACAGAGGCTTTTGTTATTAAAATACGTGTAGATATTTAGCATCTCAGCAAAGCTTCCTGAAAAACTAATAATGAGTTATGTCTAAGAATTGTTTCCTTCTGCAATCAATTTCTTCACTCTGTAAAACATGAATTAAAAATGAAGAACTATTTTTGAAAGCTAAGAACTTGCTTGGAAGCACATGATTGAGAATTAACATCTGACATAGATTAAGATCATTTAGGCCTAAATCTATGTAAGAATGACTGATTCAACAAAAATTAATCAAACACCTGCCGCTGCTGCTGCTGCTGCTGCTGCTGCTGCTGCTAAGTCACTTCAGTCGTGTCCAACTCTGTGTGACCCCATAGACGGCAGCCCACCAGGCTCCCCCGTCCCTGGGATTCTCCAGGCAAGAACACTGGAGTGGGTTGCCATTGCCTTCTTCAATGCATGAAAGTGAAAAGTGAAAGTGAAGTCGCTCTGTCGGGTCCAACTCTTCGCGACCCCATGGACTGCAGCTCCCAGGCTCCTCCTTCCATGGAATTTTCCAGGAAAGAGTACTACCATTACTGCTCTAGTTGCTGTAGCATATATGCGAGAAGATAAGAGTATTTGCTGTGAATGAGAATAAATACTGAGTCACTAAAATTCAGATTCAAGCTCTATTAAAATAACTTTTTGGTACTTTCTCTGTTATCAGAACTCCTGTAAATAAACATAAGAGCAGAGAAGAAAGGTCTCATTGATTTTCTATTTTATTCCTTTCCAAAGATGTTACAAATGTGTAATATCATTACCTTCCTTCAAGGATCACAACCAATTACAAATTTATCTTGGATATTTCTTTTATTAAATCTGGAGAAAAAACAGAAAAAATTATAACAGAACTGCTGATTCACTTAGGATACTTTGTAACCCAAAGTCTAGTCCCATGGAGAACATGGAAAATACTTATCTTTTTGACCAGGAAAGCATCATTTCATTCTTTCAATCTGAAAGTCCAATATGTTAAGCACATTCTACAGAATCTATATTACAAGGTAGAATTAGATGACTCCTTTCAACACATTATTTGGATATGAGAATACATAATTAAATTGCTTTTGTTTTACAAATGTGTGAAGAATTTTAAATCACAGACAAATGGATACTTTAGGTATGTTTGATTCATTGACTGGGAATCTCTGACCATCTTGTAGAAATTTTAGATATTTAGGAAAATAAATAAGATCTTATTACTGCTTTGAGAACTTCAAATTATTTTTCAAAATACATGAAAAATAAATGACAAATCAATAGGAAAAATGCCATTATACGAAAATAATTCTTGTTTGTCTTCTGAGTATATTTTCCCTGTAGCACAAAGTTCAACATTAAAGATTGTATATCACAACATTTCTAGGCTACGGATTTTGTGGATCTAGTAAGAAAGGCCTAGATAGCAGGAATTAAGGCAAAAACTAGTACATTGAGTGCATTAAGAAGCTTATTTTATTATGCGTCATTTTTCTCTTAACTTACTAATTCTCCTTTTTAAATTTAGAGAAGTAAATTATTACTGGAGTTAGTGATTTGGGGTCCACAACATTTAGGTTTATCAAAAACCATTCCTTGGATATTAAAATGCACAAGATATATTTGCTCTCTACTAATTGAGGAATAAGGTGAATTACTTCCTTTGGATCCTGAGAGTAACCTTTTTGGGAGTAAAATCTCCTCAATTCCCTTATTTTAAAATGATTTTTATTTTTTTAATCATCATAAAAATGAATTTTCAATTTTTCCAAATACTTTATGGGAAAGAAGCAAGAGGATAATAGCAAATCCAAACTAAGAAATCAACTGTAAAAGGACATCTATAAAAAGAGACATGGAAAATTTCAAATTTTAACAAGCTGCTTCTTTTTGAACTGTGGGGCCCAAACTATTCCACTATCTCTGTCCAAAACCCAAAAATCTATGAAAAAATTTCCTGCTGAGGACCCTCACTTGGCAGCCTGTCCCAAAGGCTCACTTGAGACCTAGGACATGACCATTCTCTCATGTCCAATTTTTTCCATTGTAGGAAAATGAGGATCCCAGGCTTCTCATAGGAAATAATTCAAGAGTCTGCCATTTTGAAAACTACTAGACTACAGGACCCTTGGAGGACCATCTAAATCCCTTCCACAAATCACATTAACAAACTGAAAAATAAAAACCATATCATCATCTCAACAGATGCAGGAAAAGGTTTTGACAAATGCAATACCCATTTATGATTTTAAAAAACCAAAAAACAACTCTCCAGAAAATGGACATAGAAGGAGCCTACCTCAACGCAATAAAGGCCACATATGACCGACACACAGCAGACACATTCTCAGCAGTGAAAAACTTAGAGCATTTAAAAAACTTAGAACAAGACAAGGATGTCTACTCTTGCCACACTGATTCAACATAGTTTTGGAAATCCTAGCCATAGCAATCAGAGAAAAAAAAAAAGAAAAGGAATCCAAGATGGAAAAGAAGTAAAACTTATTTTATGCAGATGACACAATACTATACACAGGAAATCCTAAAATGTTACCAGAAAACTACTAGAGCTCATCAATAAATTTGGTAAAGTTGCAAGATAAAAAATTAATACGCAGAAATCTCTTGCATCCTATTTTTACCAAAGGCATTTATGAATTTAGTAAAGGATTTCCTAGGGAATAATTTCATATATGAGCACTATTAGGCTGCTGAGAGAAAAATAATGGGGTAAGTGTCCTTTTCCTTCCAGTAATGCACAAAACTGTTCAGAGACTGCACACACCCCTCATCTGAGGACATTATTTAGAGCACCCCAAGAGACAGGTGCTTTGGTGGCTCAGACGGTAAAAGCGTCTGCTTGCAATGACAGAGACCTGAGTTTAATCCCTGGGTCGGGAAGATCCCCTGGAGAAAGAAATAGCAACCCACTCCAGTATTCTTGCCTGGAAAATTCCATGGATGGAGGAGCCTCGTAGGCTAAGTCCATGAGGTCGCAAAGATTTGAACAGACTGAGCGACTTCACTTTCACTTTCACTTTCAAGAGACAGAAAGCGTATGATATGAGATTTTCTTTTGGCATAGCAAGCAGACCGGTACAAAGGCTCTTGATTAAGATAATCTCAGTGTTCTCCTCACCTTGGCTAAACTGTAAATAAATTTCTTCCTGGCAGTAGGCCCCCAGTCTCCTTTTTCTTAAAGCATTTACTTAAGAAAACGTGCAATATAAATTCTTTTTCTTTGAGATGTAGATACTCTCCCAGACTCATCCTAGTTTTACAACCCCAGAATGTCTTTCTCAAGGACTTTTTCAAGAAATAGATGAGAGCCAAGGTTTGCTAACCTGTTAGGCTGGTGGGTAGAAAAAAGTAGAAAGATGAATATGCCCTCAGATTTGGATGGATTTTAGAGTGTTTACAAGTAAACAGACAATAAAGAATGCAATGTGTGTATTAAGTGACAGTGAGAACATATTCCAAATGATGAGAAGATATTCATGACTTCTCTATAACTTCATGGGAGGTGCAAATGGCAAGGGAGTGGGGAGAACACTTTTGGGATAGATGCTGAACAGATATAGTGTCATTGGAGAGAAGAAAGGGCAATTTTGCAAATGGTTAAGATAAATAAGAGGAAAGTAACCCCATGAGAAATAAATTCAAGGTAAAGGAAATTGCTTAGATTTGATACAGCAGAACAAAGCATACTTTAGGTGACCTTGAAGTGATAATGCTTTTCTGTGATCTTCAAACTGGAAACTGTGCTCATGCCAAGTATAAAGTGAAATCTTCAAGGCTGAACCCTCAAGAACATTCTGTAATATCAAGCATAGATAACACAACTAATTAAAGAGGGAAAGTTCTTACTGAACAACCTGTAACATTTCAACCAACCACAAGGCTATTTCAGGATAAACTGTTCATTAAAATATCACATGCCCTTTGATCGAAATCTATGCTCCACTGACACTCTAAGTACTGATAGTCATTAGTGATAAAATTTTATTACATACTGCAAATAATAAAAGTTATGTCTTTGTGTGAGACAAAAGAGGGGGGAAAGACAATCAAAGCAATCGGGGCCCAAAAACACAGAGGAAGAAAGAACTATGGTTTGGCTTGAAACCCTTGGTAATTAAACATTTCCTGACTTACAAAATTCATTAATATTTATGTCAGGAGTGAAAAAATGTTGCCTGTGGATTAGGGAAACATTGGAACATTTTTTGTGTGTGAAGCTAATATTTATCTGAGAATCTTCCTTATTCCTTTGTTCACTGATATAACTCCTTTTGGTTCAAGGTCACAGAAGCATGTGGAGTGGAGCTGTTCACCAGTGTATGGCTCCAGAATGTTCAGGTTAGAAGAAGAACCAGAACATGATTATCTTTTTTTTTTCTTTTTCCTTAACTATGTCACTGGGGGTTAAGGCAATGACTTCACTGTACTTGCATAAGGAAGCTACTCACCAAAACCTTTATTTTTTTCATTTAATATTGAGTGCTTTCAGAGGGAGAATGGAAAGCTTTGGTGAAAATTACATTTTCTTTTTAGTTATAGCACAACTTTATGTTCACAGTCCCAGAATATAAAATGTTAAAAAAAAAAAAAAGTTTATGTGTGTGCTCAATTGTATTCGACTCTTTGGGACTTCATGGACTGTTGCCCACCAGGCTCCTCTGCCCATGGAATTTTCCAGGCAAGAATGGAAAAAGTGGCAAGAATTCCTACTCCAGAGGATCTTCCCGACCAAGGGATTGAACCCTCGTCCCTTGCGTCTGCTGCATTGGCGGGCACATTCTTTACCACGAGTGCCACCTGGGAAGCCCCTCTCCCACAAAATATATAATCATCTTTTATACATCTTGGTATTCTCCTTGAATGTGGAGAATTAGCTAGAAAGAAGTCTAATGCCTCTTCCTTGCTCAAAAACTCTTAAAATTAAAAAAAAAAAATACTGGGCATCACTATGTTGAGTATTAGGTTTTCTCAGTGGCTCAGACAGTAAAGAATCTGTCTATAATGCAGGCGACAGTCAGGTGGGCTACAGTCCATGGGGTCACAAGTTGGATGCAACTGAGTGACTTTCATTTCACTTCTTCACATTGAATATTATACTAGACACTTTCCATGTGATCTGACATAACTTTACTGGGTGGTTATTGCTATCTTCATTTTAAAAAGAGAAGGTAAGCAGATTCATAAATGGTATATAATTTCGGTTCAGTTCAGTTGCTCAGTCGTGTCCGACTCTTTGCGACCTCATAAATCACAGCACGCCAGGCCTCCCTGTCCATCACCAACTCCTGGAGTTCATTCAGACTCACATCCATTGAGTCAGTGATGCCATCCAGCCATTTCATACTCTGTCATCCCCTTCTCCTCCTGCCCCCAATCCCTCCCTGCATGAGAGTCTTTTCCAATGAGTCAACTCTTCACATGAGGTGGCCGAAATACTGGAGCTTCAGCTTCAGCATCATTCCCTCCAAAGAAATCTCAGGGCTGATCTCCTTCAGAATGGACTGGTTGGATCTCCTTGCAGTCCAAGGGACTCTCAAGAGTCTTCTCTAACACCACAGTTCAAAAGCATCAATTCTTCAGTGTTCAGCTTTCTCACAGTCCAACTCTCACATTCATGCATGACCACTGGAAAAAACATAGCCTTGACTAGATGGATCTTTGTTGGCAAAGTAACGTCTCTGCTTTTGAATATGCTATCTAGGTTGGTCATAACTTTTCTTTTAGGTTATGCTAAATTCTATAACAGAGAAACCCAGATGTGTACAATGCCTTAAACATGATAGAAGTTTCTTTCTTTCCCAAGTAATGTCAAAATGGGTAACATTGATCTGTAGGGGGTGTATCTTCCAAGCTGTAGATTTTAAGACCCAAGTCCTATTCTCTGGGTTGGGAAGATTCTCTGGAGTAGGAAATGGCAACCCACTCCAGTATGCTTGCCTGGAGAATTCTGTGGACAGAGGAGCCTGGTGGGTTATAGTTTGTGGGGTCATAAAGAGTCAGACACGACTGAATAACTAACACTTTCACTTTCCTCTTCCATCTTAGGATTCTATTAGTTTCCAACAGGTGTGTTTCAAGGTGACTGAGGAAAGTGGAGGAGAAACAGACGTTTATATGGGCTGTTTTATGGAACAGTCCTAAAAAGATTACATGCTACTTCCTTTAACCAGAACTCAGTCAGGTGGGCATTTTTAATTCTAAAATAGGCTGAAATATGCCAATTGTGATATCAGAAGGAAGAGAAAATGAATTTGGGAACAGCTAACCAGGGAAGAGGGAGCCTGGTGGGCTGCCGTCTATGGGGTTGCACAGAGTCGGACACAACTGAAGTGACTTAGCAGCAGCGAACCAGTCTTAAGCCCAGTTAAATTTCTGGTCAGCAAGCATCCATTTACATTTTTGTCCCATATGTAGAACAGCCTCCCTGCCTTCCCAAAGGGGACAGCTCAAACTCTCATTTCAACCAAACAGCTATTGAAGAATACAGCATTTTCTAGTACTTTGCAATCCTTTCTCTCAGATCTAGATATAAGGTTAAAATATAAGTTATCTTCCAAGAGATAGGTACAAGAATAATCATGACAATATCATTTGTAGTAGAGTACCATTGGAGAAAATTTCATGGAGGAGAATGAATAACCTGTGGTCTGTTCAAAATGGCCAGTTAGTGAAAAGAACTCCAGCGACATCCAAAAATATAGATGAATTATGGAAATCTAATATACACGACTTGTATACAATTCTAACATTTGTGTTACAATATGCTGTGTAAAATATGGTAATATTGCACTGGCAGCTGGTATATGCCCTTTCTAGAAAAATACTCCTGCTATATTGAGCACCTTCTTTGAAAAGTTTACTTTGGGTAGGAATGTATTCTCTAAGTGCAAGTAAATGAAAGCACCTGCACAAGAAAGCAAAAATAATTTGTTGCTCCAGGAAACTGAGATACTGAAAGCCAGGCAGCAGACTGCTCCTGCCACAATGTGAATCCTCCCAGTGACTCCTAAATCTTCATTAAACTACTATACCTAAACACTACTTACATTGAGGTGAAGATTTTAGGGTAACCAAAGACAAAAGTCCATTTTAAACTGATAAATTATCAGAGCTGAGTGGCCCAAAGGGATTGACAGGCAATAGAGTTCCCCATTATCCATAGAAATGGCAATCATGAGACTTATTATGTGAATTAAAAAGAAAATATATTCTTTTTGTACATCTCAGTGTTACATGAGTAAATGTGTCACTTCATAAAACAGTAACAAGCAAGTCAATGAACTGTCAAAGCTCAGCAGTTTGGAAACTTCCTGAAGAATGTTTTTTAACCATATGTGGCCCCAAAGTTTATGAATTTCCACTCATTAGACTTTACTATGATTATTGTATTCAAAGTACTGGTAACAAATTTTTAAAAAATATGCCAAGTCTACCATATTTAAATAAATAAAAAAGAATAAAAGTAAGACAGTTATATTTCAATAAATAAAACAAAATAAAATATGCTTCCTTAAATAAAATTGGGTTTCCCAGGTGGCATTAGTGGTAAACAACCTGCCAATGCAGGAGATATAAAGACGTGGGTTCAATCCTGGGTTGGGAAGATCCCCTGGAGGAAGGCATGGCAACCCACTCCGTATTGTTGCCAGGAGAATCCCAAGGACAGAGGAGCTGGGCTACAGTCCATGGGGTCACAAAGAGACGGACATGACTGGAGTAACTCAGCATGCACATACAAGAATAAAGTTACATATTTTATTTGATATTTTTATTCTCAAATTGATTAACATACATAACAGTTTTTTCTTTTTAAGTAAAAAACCCTAGCCAAAGGAAACATCTTTTTTCAACAGAGGTTTCTGTAAGACCACTTCATACTATATTTATTGTTTCATGGGAATCCATGATGCTTAAAATCATTTAATTTCAAATTCAATATTATGTTCATTTAGTGTTTTAAGCTATATTCTTTACTATTTTCAATAATTTTCATCAGGGTTTGGCTTTAACAATCATCTTCTCTCTCGTTCTTTTATCTTGAATACCACTTTCTTCTTTAAATTAACCTTGTTTTCCCTGGTGGCTCAGAGGTTAAAGTGTCTGCCTCCAATGCGGGAGACCTGGGTTTGAGCCCTGGGTCGGGAGAATCCCCTGGAGAAGGAAATGGCAACCCACTCCAGTATTTTTGCCTGGAGAATCCCATGGACGGAGGAGCCTGGAAGGCTGCAGTCCACAGGGTCGCAAAGAGTCGGACACGACTGAGCAACTTCACCTTCTTCAAAGTAAGAAATAAGAGAAAATAATTTATTCAGTGATTATTCTGTGTAAGGTTTGGTTCTAGGTGTGTGTGTGTGTGTGTGTGTGTGTGTGTGTGTGTGTTAGTAGCTAGTCATGTCCAACTCTTTGTGACCTCGTAGACTATAGCTTGCCAGGCTCCTCTGCCCAAGGAATTCTCACCAAGCAAGAATAGTGGAGTATGTTGCCATTCCCCTTTCCAGGGAATCTTCTCAACCCATGGATGGAACCCAGTCTGCCACACTGCAGGCAGACTGTTTACCATCTGAGCCACCAGTGCTCTAGATAAGGAAGTATTAAAAAAAAAAGAAAGGAAAGCAAAGGTAGGGTTCATACAAACCTAGGCCAAACTTTAAATCATCTAACCACTGATATTAATAAAGATTTGTTAATATATTTTATAATAGCTCAGAAAAACACTTCATCAGTATTCAAGAAAAATGTCAGAATTCTAAAACCAGGAGGACTGAATCTCATCAATGGTTGCCTGAAACTATTTCTTCCTGTGAAGGAAGGCTTTTCCATATGTCTACCTCATTGTTTAAAAGTGAGCATTTAAAATTGTGAAACCTGAACATACGTTTCAAACAAAATACGTGATGGTCTTATGAAAAGACTAGGAATAAGGGAGCAAGATTTCTTGGATTGATTGTCCCGAGTCAAATATTGATGGAATAACAAAAGCCCTTTATCAGTTTTTTTTGACTCAATGACAATAAGTTGTTTTCCTTTTTTAACAGGGATATTGTGTTAATAATGACTTATGAACAAAAAACAATCTGCTGAAGATAGTTTGAAATATCTAGAGACATATTTGTGACATGAAATGAGAGTAAAGCTGTGTTTGCCCTTCATTTGTCAGAAAGGTCAAATGTCTCAGAGCATTTAATTTAAAAAGAAAAAAAAAGTGCACAAAGCACAGCACTATTTCACCAGTTGAAATGGCTCTGGAGTCTTCCATCAACCTCAGGAATTAGTTTCCAAGTGTTGCCTGCTTTCATTCAGTCTGCAACCAGCATGGAGCAGACCACCTGCTGTGAAATAAGGGTGTAGGGACCAACACTTATTATAGCAGTAGCCATAAGTTTATTGCTTATTGGTACTAAACTTAAATCTTTGTAATTTTGAATTACTGAGTTAGCTTAGATTTATGGAGATGCACAATCATTTAGAATGGCATTCATTCCAGAAGGGTATATTATCTAAACCAATTTTCTTATAGCGCTGCAATTGCTATGCTATAGTTACGGTTGTATCAGCATTTCCATTATAAAGTCCTATTTTCAGGGTTTTATAATTTGACCATAAAAATTCTCTCCTTGTTGAAACTTGGCAAACAAGGTTTGAGGCATAGAACTCAGTTTTTTTTTTTTTTTTAAATTAAAACAAAAAAAACCATACACACTTGTTTGGTCTATTCAGCCATTTTAGGCGTTAAGTCTGCAAACAACAAAAATACACCAACTATTTCTAGACAGATGGAAAGAACTGGGGAAAAGAACAATTAGTCAAAACACCAAAATGTAGAAATGGTCAATTTCTAACAGTTAGTTACATGTTAAATTCCTGCAAGGGTAAGAAGAACAATGGTCTGAATGGTTTGAAGATGCAAATGAAAATCTCAGCAATGCTAGTAGCAAACCAGGAATTGGGGCAAACCATCTCTAAAGATCAGATTCCTCATCTAGGAGGAGGACAGAATTATACTTCTCCTATAAAGGTATGAGAATCCAGTAGAAACAAAGTCTTTGAAATTGTAAAAGCAGTTTATAAGCATGTAATATTATTTCTTTGACAATAGCTTGTTCTTCTAAGCTTCCAAGTCTTAGTGTCCACTCTACATTTTAAAATTTATAACATGTGCATAGGTCTCCTCCAGATATATTGCAAACTCATGGAGTAGAGAATGTCTCTCTTTGTCTCCAAAGTGACACATAAAGTTATTTGTTGAATTCATGGGAATTAAACTGGTTTTACACCATCCTTTCACAACTGAAGAGTGGTTGCCTGACTGTATCTTCCATACAATCATGGTTTCTAGGTAGAATTAACCCACCCTAAAAACATGACTGCTGCCCTCTAGTGATCATCGGCGAACGTGCACATGGTTTACCATGGAAAGGCCAGAATCCTGACAGATTAATGGGGATTTATTGTTTATAATTTATAGAGTACATAAAACAAATCATAAGTCCTTAAGAGTCTAAAATATTCAGTAAAAAAAAGGGAAGGCATTTCTCAGTGTTGTATTAATGCAAATGTTGAAGAATGAAGGCTATGATGATGGACTGCTTAGGGTCAATCCTGACTCTACTGCTTGTCTGCTTTATATATTAGCAAGATACCTAGTAAGTCCTGAGACCTAATTTCCCATCTGTGAAATTGAGGGTAATAGTAACAATCACATTGAAGGTTATCCTAATGATTACAGGGTATTCCCTGTAATCATGGACATTTCAGTGATGTCCATGAAAACCTTCACTCCTATTAAGTATTAAACAAATGTTAGCTATCCTTATGTTGGACTTTCTGCTGTTTCATTGTGAGTATAATATTCTTTCCAAAAGTGTCATTCATAAACAATGTTTTCTTTAAACTGTTTTCTTTGAATACTTTGTTTAAACAAGCTTAAAGAAATTGAAATTTGGGGGAAAAAACCCAAGTGAATGTTTCTTTTACTATTTAAGGTATAAAATATAAGTCAGCTCTTAACCTTCAGGACACTTATGATTCTTTTGCTTATGATATAAAAATGTAATTAAGAATCATTAAGGCCCTGGGCTTAGCACTGAACAGAGTAAAGATGTGTACACTTTACAGAGTAAAGAAATGTACACTCACCTGGTACACAGACACAAAACACAGGCACTTTAGAGTTGGAGGCAGAGAAGGTGAGCGCTGCAAGAAGTGGGTTTCAATTCAATCACTGTGGAAACTTTAGAAAGCTCCTGTGCCTCAGTTTCCTTATCTACAGCAGGCAGAGGAATATTCATAAAGTATGTACTGTAGTAACTGGAACATTCTAGAGCTGAAACATCTAAGAAGTCCATCTCATTAGGACATGTCCATGGCAGTTACATAATCCCATCCATGATAGTCAGTGAGTGAAAAATTATGATTTTTATTTGCTGGGGGAGGGAAAAATTAGAATCAAATAACTTATAACCTTCAAAATGGACAGGAGGCCAACATTTTTTCTACTTTTTAAAGCTATCTCAACTTTCTGGGTCCTTTCACACTCAAAAGAGAATTATTTTCTATAGAATCTGTAGAAAGGTGAACTTTTTCGTAGTGGTCTACTTATGAGAGGGGTAAGTTCAGAGTGAACTGTCTGTGTGAGACAGTTGTTAGAAAGAAAGTGAGACACTGCTGCTGCTGCTAAGTCACTTCAGTCGTGTCCAACTCTGTGTGACCCCATAGACGGCAGCCACAGGCTCCCCTGTCCCTAGGATTCTCTAGGCAAGAACACTGGAGTGGGTTGCCATTTCCTTCTCCAATGCATGAAAGTGAAAAGTGAAAGTGAAGTCACTGAGTCGTGTCTGACCCTCAGCGACCCCATGGACTGCAGCCTTCCAGGCTCCTCCATCCATGGGATTTTCCAGGCAGGAGTACTGGAGTGGGGTGCCATTGCCTTCTCCAAGTGAGACACTATAATCTAGGAAAGCTGCCATTCTACAGGATATATACTAGAAAATTAGAATACATTGTCTTCCCTGAGTTAAGAATATTGATCCTAAATTCAGGGAAGGGGTACAATAAGTAGAGATATTATCTGGAAAGTGGCTTATTCCTTCTGGGATTTTGCTTTCTCTCACTTGGAAGGATAATCTGCCTAGGACTTAAGTCCTCAGAGACAAAGTTTCATGTTCCACCTGTTATGGGATAGGGATACATGGAAAAAGATTATATAAACAAGAAGAGTTATTGAGAAAGATGCGGGTGTGAAGAAAGATGAGAGAGAGTCTGAAGGGGATGGTTTGAGGATGACTCACCAAATAGTCCAGTGGTCACCTCCGTGGTTTACTTCAGTGAACTTCCAGGTGGCATACTCTTGGTTCTGCTTGGCAAAATTCAACAGGCACACATTCAATGTATGCTAAATTAGGTGACTGGAATTCAAACACAAATTAAAAATAGACCCATGTTCTCAAAGAGATTATGGTTTAGTGGGAGAAACTAACTCTGAAGATTTTAATAAAATACGATAAGGGCTTTCACAGACTATGAGCCAATAATACTTTGAGAATACCTTAGAGGGACAGAGAGTGTTGAGAGGAAGTCTAAAATATTTTCTGAAGGAGATTGTATACCTGAAAGTTTTAGTGAGAGCGATTTTTCAGCAGTTAAAGAGAGGCGCAACGTGTTACTGAGTGGAGAAATGAGTAAATGCTTTTTGTTAGTCTGCTCCCCCCAACCCTCCCCACCCCTTGTTCCCTCCTCCACACCCACCGCAGCCCCGTCACATCCCTGAGTATCTCTCTCTGTAGCATGCTGGGCTGGGTCTCAGGTGCACACACGTGAATGTGACTGGTATTTACTCACAATGAATCATCCTCATGTTGGATGGACCAGTCACAAAAGGTGGGCATAATAAGACCTCACTAGACTTTGTAAATACAGTTTAAAAGGTAGATCCTGATACCGTGTTGGAATGAAACCAGCAAGTCAGTCCACACTTGTTAGGATCTGGGCTACTTTCTTTGACAGAGCAGTAACCAGGAACTCTGTAGTGACTGACTACTCTTGAAACCGCGTAGTCACTGTTTCTGTAGTGTGTATATGGAAGTGAAAAAGATGCACTAGCAAACTGACCATCAAAGGGGGCAAGGTCGTCTGTAATGTAAACACAGCACAAACCTGGAAGCTTCAAGAGTTTATAACATCAGGCCTCTAATTCCACATAATTCAAGGAATCTAGTCTAGTGAGAAATTCTAGAAGAAGTGGTAGCGATAGGAGAATTGGTAGGAGTTAGCTATAGGAGTCAGAGAAGGCAATGGCACCCCACTCCAGTACCCTTGCCTGGGAAATCCCATGGGCGAAGGAGCCTGGTGGGCTGCTGTCAATGGGGTCTCTAAGAGTCAGACACGACTGAGCGACTTCACTTTCCCTTTTCACTTTCATGCATTGGAGAAGGAAATGGCAACCCATTCCAGTGTTCTTGCCTGGAGAATCCCAGGGACGGGGGAGCCTGGTGGGCTGCCCTTTATGGGGTCGCACAGAGTTGGACACGACTGAAGAGACTTAGCAGCAGCAGTAGCAGCAGCTATAGGAGTGACTGGGCTTGGGGAGGGGAGCCCCAAATGTGCCAAGCTACCATATGGATTATTCTGAATTAAAGTTTACTTGAGAAACAGTCTGTATAAGAAGAACACTCTGACCTACTTTGTTCCCACTTTGTTTTCAGGGGAAAAAAGCTCCTATGGGAATGCATCCTCCCTACGCTGGGAGGATGGAGGTCATCCTTATCACAGGGATATGGAATATGAGCCTGAGAAAGTTTTATAAGCAAACTTTGTTACTTCATTAATTTGCCATCCTAAGCAAAAACCCTTTTGATTTCAAACATAGTCATTATCTCCAACACCAGTGGGGTACAAAATATTCCTGTGTATTTACAGAGGAATACACTGGGTTACAGAAACAGAAGTGTCTTGGAGGCACCTGGATGTATTACCCACAGCTGAAGACAGACTAGAAAGAGATGTAGATTTGAGAACTGGGGAAGAGAGATTTTGGCATATTGAAGCTCATGGGGTCTCATCACTTTCATTGAAAGACTCACATCCCTAGTGCTGCACCTCTTCGCTCTACCAAGACAAACTTTGTCACCATCCTTCACTAACTCTATGTCCTTAGCCAGGCAATGTCATCTCATTGGACCTCAATTATCTGTAACCTAGCAGTAATCATACATTAGAGAGAGGGCCTATTTTGAGAGTTCTTAAAATATTTGTATATATTTTCCCCTAGCTGCTTCATAAGCTGTTCTAGTATTTTTCCAATTAGAAAGTCTTTTTTTGGATTTAGATTACTGATATCTCCAAGAACTCCTATTTAAAATAAAATTTCCTTGACATATAAGAATAACAGTTATAAAACAGTGCTTACTATGTCAGACACTGCCCTAAATAACTTGCATATTTTAATTCATCCAATCTCTTAAAAGCCCAGTAGGTAGGTACTATTTTTATTATCCATTTTAGAGATGAAAAAACTTGGGAAAGAAAAGTCAAAACACTTGATCCAGGTCTCACAGCTAGTGGTAGGATTTGAACCCTCACAGCCTAGCTCCAGAGTCTGTGTTACAGTATTAGTGTCTTTAGTCAGAGAAGGTGATGACACCCCACTCCAGTACTCTTGTCTGGAAAATCCCATGGACGGAGGAGCCTGGTAGGCTGCAGTCCATACGGTCATTGAGTCAGACACGACTGAGTGACTTCACTTTCACTTTTCACTTTCAAGCATTGGAGAAGGAAATGGCAACCCACTCCAATTTCTTGCCTGGAGAATCCCAGGGACGGGGGAGCCTGGTGGGCTACCGTCTATGGGGTCGGACAGAGTTGGACACGACTGAAATGACTTAACAGCAGCAGCAGTGTCTTTAGTAGGATAAATTGTTAATGAAGAATTAGTCAGATCTAAATGCCTGATAAGTGCAATCAACTTATAGAATAAGGTTTTTCCAGAATGAGATTCAGGGCTGATGAGCTGTAGTAAGAAGTAACGGTGCTGTGCTCTGTAATGCTCGATTAGGCACCATGTTTAAACTCCTGGATATTTGGGTGTAAAAGAGGATGTGCCTGGTGGAACGGGTATAAATAGGGACAAAAGAGTTACAAAGAAGGAGGAATCCATCAAAGACATGTTCAGATACTTTATTCTGACAGCATCTATCTGCCCCGAGTACTTCCATACAGTTATCGATACGTTTACCTGTTTGTATTTCCGCAGATAAGTTGCTTGCGTAATGTGGTACCAAGTTCTTGATCAATCTGTTGAAAAGTGAGTCTTTAGAGACAAAGAATCTGTAGAGCATTTCAAATATTTGATAGCACTTTCCCCTCCCTGCCTCCATTTGTTTTCATCTCGCTCATTTTATCTTGATGCTGTTGTAACAGATGCCGATGGAGTTTTTGACACTGAGAATGCCAGATCTATCATTAATGTGTTGCCAAACTGGGGAAGATTTACTAACAATATGTTTTGCCTGCATCAGTTCGCTTCTTTTAATAGAGAGACTCATTTGAATAACATCTGAATAAGGGAGTTAATAATAGTAGCCTAGAAGCGAAAGCCAGATTGGATTAATGAGCAACTGACCCGAATCTTCACCCTGAATTAAAATTGAATGGCATTAGAATAATTTTGGAGGCACAAAATGTTCTGTCAATTCTAAACCCTCCTTCCATCCTTTTCCTTCTTCCCCTCCTGCTACAATATTTTTAACACAGTACTTGCCTCTGCCCCTTCTGGCTTTATTTGGGAGTCTAAGAAAGAACGTATTGGATTGACATTAAGTTATTTCATAGTATGAGCAAAAATATTGTTCTGAAGTTGGTTACAAATTTTAATTCTTTAGAGATGATGTATTAAGTAGGTCATGCTGACATATATGTATATATACATATATATGTGTATATATATATATAATGGTTAAAATGGTAGGGGGAATTAAGAAAACAATTTTCTTTTTTTAAAATGCAAATATATAAGTATTTTACAATGTTATATTCAGTTTGTGGGTGGAGGGAGATAGAAAGAGAGAGAGGAGAGAAAGCAGAGTGAGGAAGAATCATTAGTGGTTAGCCATTCAGACTTATGTATTTGTAATAATGGCAAAAATTTGCTGTGAGACAGGATTGTCTTCTTTGAGAAACACACGTGAGCTTGTGCCTATCTAAATACAAAAAATATATATAAGAGGTAGAGGGGTCCAAGGAAGGCATGTGTGTCCGTGGCGGGTATTTGAAAGATTTACTTTACTTTATAGCTTATTTATCAGAATTGAATTTCTAGGTTTTGTTGTTGTTATTAATCTTTTTGAAGTGTTAACTACAGAACAAGTTAAAAAAACTTGAATGTCCACCATGATAAATGCGTGTAACTATCACTGAAATCAAAATGAGAAAACTGTCAGCATCTCAGCCATTCCCCCTTCTCCCCTACAAAAAGGTAATTGCTAGCTGACTTCAATTTCCATGGATTCTCTTTGTTTGTATTTTATATTGAGAAAATCAGACAATCTATAGTTTTTGGAGTACAGTATCTTTCATCCTGTTTGTGAGATTCAACCATGTTGGTGTGAATAATAAAATAGATCATTCATTCCCTTTCTCATATGTATGACTAGACCACCATTTATTTATCCATATTCTAGTTAAATAATTGAGTTGCTTATCGTGTGTAGCTATTATAAATAGTGCTGCCACAAAGATCATGTATGTCATTTTTGCTCAATGTATGTGAATTTTTTTTGGTACTTAAAATATGAAAAATAATTTCCACAAACTTAAGAAAATACTGTTCCTAGACTTCTGTTGGCTGGGAAATTCAAGACACTGTTTATAAACACACTTTGTGTCTAACTGCCTCTGATTTTTGTTTGTCATGAATTTGTCTATGTCAAAATCTCAAACTTCTCCTAGGAAGCACTTTGACTTTCTGAATTAAGATATGCTTTTTTCCAATTCCTGGATTTTACTTGAGTAGAGACCAAAAAATAGTTTTTACTTAGTATAAAAATGGTCATTAAGTGGGATTTCTGACATGTCAAAATCAATAAGTTAATATGCTTTAGTTTGAGCAAAATTAAGAGATAAAACAATAAATATTCACTTTCTTTGAACCCTGTACTTAGAAATCAAAACAGCAAGTCACTCTAAGAATTTTGTGAAATACTTATTATATTGGACTATAGTGCTGCACCAAGTGGCTCAATTAATCATTAGCCCATTGATGAAGAGGATATTCAAAATCAGCAGAATCAAAAAGAGAAAATTTATATAGCACAGTTATAAAAATTTTTAAATACAATATTGAAAGTACACTACATAAGGCAACTTCAAAAGCCTCTCCTGAAGAGAAGACTGAACACAGTTTCACTTTGTAAATTAAATTAAGATAAAACATAGACTGCAGGGAACATTCCAGTAGGATTCTGGGGTAGACTCAACCACTGTCATAAGGAGAAACTTATCCTTTATTTTTAAAAGTAAATTCAAGCCCATTTAACCAGAAAAAAAAATGTGAAATTGTCAATTTAGAAAATATTCAATGACGTGTGGTTAGACATTTCCAAATAGCCTAAAAAAGTAAATAGGCTAGAAATTAATATAGTTTATGGCTCTTTAAATAAAACAACCAAAAGGATCAATGATCTGTATGATTTAAGAGTCTAGAGATAAGAAAATATATTGTGTTGCAAGTAAAAAGCCTTTAAAAGAACCAATATTCCACATTGGCAAAATTAAAAAGGATAACTATTAAAAATCTGTCCAGTGATTCTGCTTCAAAGGAGTATAAGCATTCCAAAATTTTCTGTCCTTCCTCTAATCTAATAGATTGTTTATAATTACAGATGAGTAGCATAGCTTTCCTATTTTTATGAATATTCCTATATACACATCTAATCCCACTACTACAGAATATCAGATACTTGAGAGAAAAAATTTAATTATCTGAAAAGTAAAAAAAAAAAAAAAAAGATCGACTTTTAAGATTGAAAAAGGAGAAAGAATTTTACATTAAAGTAGAAATGACTAGTTTAGCCAGATTGTGAAAGAAAGATAATAAAAGACAAATTTGAGGGTATATAGTAAGTCATAAAAGCCTTGAGGGGAAATAAACTTTACCTTAGCTTAATCAAACCACTTAAGAACTAAAAATACCTACATATCAACCTCTAACCCATATTTTGAGGTCATTATCAGAAGAAAGTTTTGTATTCTCAGTGGTACAACTCCTACAAATATAATAGCTAGAGTTTGCTCCTGGATAAATTATCCTGCATGTCTGACACATAATTGGGCTGTAACTGATCTAGACACAAGAATGCCGATACCAGGTATGGCTCAGGAATTTATCACAGAAATACAGTGTTGGCAGCATCCCATGGGTCAGATAGCATGGATTAACTTTATATTGATCTCCTATAATCTTTTTGTTTTTTACCAACAGGAATATGTTAGCCCTTGCTCTACATATGTTAACTCAACAACGTGGCATGTGTAGAAAAACAACTGTCAAATAAAGCTTATCTGCTAGTTTAGCAGCCAAAATTTAGCTTCTTTACCTCCAAGCAAATACAAGCATTAAATCAGTCAAAATATCTTTAGATCTTGGATTCCTAGGTCTTTACATGTAATGTTACCATAGTAGTAAACCCCTACTCCTAAATAAAAACAACAGAATGTTTTTATACTAGTTTATTAACAAATTATGAAACATCACTGTATTCTCCCCTACTACCATTGGCTGTTGTTTAGTCGCTAATAGTGTCCAGTTCTTTGTGATATGTGAACTGTTGCCCACCAGGCTCCTCTGTCCATGGAATTTTCCAGGGAAGAATACAGGAGAGGGTTGCATTTCCTCTCCTCCAGAGGATCTTCCTGACCCAGGGATCGAACCCACAGCTCTTGCCACATTTCGTGCATTACAGATGGATTCTTTACCACTGAGCCCCAGGGAACACTTTTACTGCCATTGGCACAACACTCTTAACCAGGGGCTCTAGTTTCCGAGCTCTCAACCAATCCTCTTCTGAGGGGACAGAGGTGATGGATTAGTATTGTGTTTGTGTCTGAGAGTATGGTACCATGTATTGTCTGAGGTCTCCTTGTCCAGTTTGAAGTTCATGAGTTTTTCCTGACCTGGAAGAGCAGGGATGGCGTAACCACAAGGAGGTGTTTGGACAGCACTGCTCCAGCTTTTTCCGTATAAGGTGGGGCTGGAAGCAGGTGGACCTCTCTTGTCATTTGCATGTTCTTCTTCTGGTTATGATCCAGGAGGCTCAATGCTTTTGCCCACTCTGGTATGAAAAGTTTTGCTGATCTCCCTCCTCTCATGTGCAGGAAGACCGAAGTCTTTCTGTTCGCTTGAACCTTCCCTTGGTAATTGTCAATTTAGATTCTGTATGTCAGTTTTCATTTGCATTTTTAAAAATCTCTAACACTTCTATTTTTATAGCACTGTTGCTGCTACTCTGGGAAGGCAGAAAGGACCACTATCCAAAATCTGGTTTGGGTGTCTAGACTGATGTCACAATTCCCCTTCCCCTTAAAATAATATTCAGAGGTTTATTAGAGGACTGGAGTCTCTGGTGGGGGCAAGGCCTATCTCTCAAACAGGTCCAAAATAGCTGATGAGACCAAGGAAAGGAGAGGTTCAGGATTTTATGTGCAATTAGGGGGTGGTGCTGGGGTGAGGTTTCACTTACAAAGGGGCTTGCATGATTTCAATCTTTAACAAGTGACCAAAAAAAATAAAACAAGTGACCAAGAGGGAACACCTGGGGTTTTTTCAGCTTTCCCAAAAATGAGGCACAAGGGGAAGAGAGGGGGGTGAGCTTTGTAAGCTGACAGTAGTGTAACATTCACAAACAGAGTAGACCACTTGTCACAAGAATGTTCTGTGTGTCAGACATTGTTAAAAGCAATTAGCATATATCAGTGGACAAAACAGAGAACGACGCCTAGTATCATTGGACTTTCACTCTATTTAGGGAACACGGAACATGCACAGCTGATATAACATGTGAGTAAAACAAACAGGATGTTAGATTCCAGTGAACCATATGGGGGAAAAAGAGTAGAAAGAGGAAGAAGGATTAGGGAGCAGGGGGAGGGAGCAGAGGTGTAATTTAAAATAGAGTGGTTAGCTGTATGCGAGACAGAAAAGAGACACAGATGTACAGAACAGTCTTTTGGACTCTGTGGGAGAGGGAGAGGGTGGGATGAGTTGGGAGAATGGCATTGAAACATGTATAATATCATATAAGAAACAAATCGCCAGTCTAGGTTCAATGCAGGATACAGGATGCTTGGGGCTGGTGCACTGGGATGACCCAGAGAGATGGTACGGGGAGGGAGGTGGGAGGGGGGTTCAGAATTGGGAACACGTGTACATCCATGGCGGATTCATGTTGATGTATGGCAAAACCAATACAGTATTGTAAAGTAAAATTTAAAAAAATTTAGAACCAAGAATAAAATCCATGTAAAGATAGAAACACCTGGACACAATTGTAGTATTGCTAGTACATACGTATTTACATGCATGTAATTTCGTGCAGGAGGACTTAATGTCGCCATTAATTGGGAAAACTAAGGGACAAAAATAATGCTAATCAACGTAAAGTAAAAGTATGGTTTTGTGTTCAGATTAGATGTTCTTGTAACTTAGTTATTTAATAAAATTCATATGATTATTTTCTTTTCTCAAGAATAAAATAGAGTAGTTAGGATGGATCTCACTGAGATGGGGAAACTGAAACAAGTAAGGCAGAGGAAATCGTTAACCCAGCAGAACCTAAGGAAGACCCATGCAGGCAGAAGGAGCAGCCAGCACAAGAACCGTAAGGAAGCAGGGTACCTGCTGCAGTGCTTGAGAAACAGCAAGGAAGCCAGTGTAAAGAGGGACGTGTCAAGGGAGGAGGAGCAGAGGGAGGTTAAATCATAGGGGGAGAGGGAGACAGATTACGACAGACCTTACAGATCATGCTGAGAAATTACTGAGTGAAATAGGGAACAAGGAGGGAGTTTGAACAAAGGAATGAGATGACATGGTTTGTCTTTTAAAAAGATTCCTTTAGCTGCTGCCTTGAGAATAGACTGTAGGAGGGTAAGGATGGAAGCTGAGAGACCAGTTGGTGGTGGTTTAGTCACTGCCTCGTGTCCAACTCTTGCAACACCATGGACTATAGCCTGCCAGGCTTCTCTGTCCATGGAATTTCCCAGGAAAGATTACTGGAGTGGGTTGTCATTTCCTTCTCCAGGGGATCTTCCCAACCCAGGGATTGAACCTGTGTCTCCTGCACTGCAGGTGGATTCTTTACCGCTGAGCCACCAGGAAAGTCCTCGGGGACCAGTTAGGAGGCTATTAATACAATCTGGGTAAGAAATGGTTTTGACTCAGGCCAGAGTGAGAGTAGAAGTAGCTGAATTGTAATACGTATTTTAAAGTCAACAGGATTTATTGCCAGGACCTGGAAGGAATGTGAGAGGAAGATGGATCAAGGAAGACCCTGATGTTTTTTGCTTTGACAGCTGTGGACACCTGCTACAGGCGGAGCAAGTTTTTATAGAAACATGGGCATGGAGTCAAGGTCTGCCTCTCAGTACTCCATTCACAGCACAATTCTATGGAAAATTAAAATAGGTAATATGTATAAGGTGGAAACAAATTTTAAAATATAAACAAGTTATGAGTTGAGGCACAACTGGGGCAGAAGCAACAATGGTTCTATATGTGGACAACAGAGTGAAATTTACTGGTCCTTAATCTAGACTCTGCCTTTTTTATGGCAAAACAATTTTCAGTTGCAAAACTTATCTTCTCTAAGTTTCCTGTTATGCAAAATGGAATGAATATATAATTATCATGGATGAAGATGTTGGAACATAAAGACCTTAGAATTGGAGTTGAATTTGAGTCTTGCAAAATTCTTTACTCAATTAAGGTACTGTATTTACCTCTTTGACCTCAGTTTCTTTATTTGAAGAAAGATGTGTACTTTTTTGCAGCACATATACTAAAAAAAAAAAAAAAAAATGGAGCAAGAAAAATAATACCTAACTTGTGTTCTGGTTTTATAAAAGGCAGAGGAACCAGAGATCAAATTGCCAACATCTGCTGGATCATCAAAAAGGCAAGAGAATTCCAGAAAAACATCTATTTCTGCTTTATTGACTATGTCAAATCCTTTGGCTGTGTGGATCACAATCAACTGTGGAAAATTCTGAAAGAGATGAGAATACCAGCCCATCTGACCTGCCTCTTGAGAAATCTGTATGCAGGCCAGGAAGCAACAGTTAGAACTGGACATGGAACAACAGACTGGTTCCAAATAGGAAAAGGAGTATGTCAAGGCTGTATATTGTCACTCTGCTTATTTAACTTCTGTGCAGAGTACATCATGAAAAACACTGGACTGGAAGAAACACAAACTGGAATCAAGGTTGCTGGGAGAAATCTCAATAACCTTAGATATGCAGATGACACCACCCTTATGGCAGAAAGTGAAGAGGAACTAAAAAGCCTCTTGATGAAAGTAAAAGAGGAGAGTGAAAACGTTGGCTTAAAGCTCAACATTCAGAAAACGAAGATCATGGCATCCGACCCCATCACTTCATGGGAAATAGATGGGGAAACAGTGGAAACAGTGGCAGACTTTATTTTTGGGAGCTCCAAAATCACTGCAGATGGTGACTGCAGCCATGAAATTAAAAGACGGTTACTCCTTGGAAGAAAAGTTATGACCAACCTAGATAGCATATTCAGAAGCAGAGACATTACTTTGCTGACTAAGGTCCGTCTAGTCAAGACTATGGTTTTTCCTGTGGTCACGTATGGAAGTGAGAGCTGGACTGTGAAGAAAGCTGAGTGCTGATGAATTGATGCTTTTGAACTGTGGTGTTGGAGAAGACTCTTGAGAGTCCCTTGGACTGCAAGGAGATCCAACCAGTCCATTCTGAAGGAGATCAACCCTGGGATGTCTTTGGAAGGAATGATGCTAAAACTGAAGCTCCAGTACTTTGGCCACCTCATGCAAAGAGTTGACTCATNGGGGCAGAAGCAACAATGGTTCTATATGTGGACAACAGAGTGAAATTTACTGGTCCTTAATCTAGACTCTGCCTTTTTTATGGCAAAACAATTTTCAGTTGCAAAACTTATCTTCTCTAAGTTTCCTGTTATGCAAAATGGAATGAATATATAATTATCATGGATGAAGATGTTGGAACATAAAGACCTTAGAATTGGAGTTGAATTTGAGTTCTTGCAAAATTCTTTACTCAATTAAGGTACTGTATTTACCTCTTTGACCTCAGTTTCTTTATTTGAAGAAAGATGTGTACTTTTTTGCAGCACATATACTAAAAAAAAAAAAAAAAACTGGAGCAAGAAAAATAATACCTAACTTGTGTTCTGGTTTTATAAAAGGCAGAGGAACCAGAGATCAAATTGCCAACATCTGCTGGATCATCAAAAAGGCAAGAGAATTCCAGAAAAACATCTATTTCTGCTTTATTGACTATGTCAAATCCTTTGGCTGTGTGGATCACAATCAACTGTGGAAAATTCTGAAAGAGATGAGAATACCAGCCCATCTGACCTGCCTCTTGAGAAATCTGTATGCAGGTCAGGAAGCAACAGTTAGAACTGGACATGGAACAACAGACTGGTTCCAAATAGGAAAAGGAGTATGTCAAGGCTGTATATTGTCACTCTGCTTATTTAACTTCTGTGCAGAGTACATCATGAAAAACACTGGACTGGAAGAAACACAAACTGGAATCAAGGTTGCTGGGAGAAATCTCAATAACCTTAGATATGCAGATGACACCACCCTTATGGCAGAAAGTGAAGAGGAACTAAAAAGCCTCTTGATGAAAGTAAAAGAGGAGAGTGAAAACGTTGGCTTAAAGCTCAACATTCAGAAAACGAAGATCATGGCATCCGACCCCATCACTTCATGGGAAATAGATGGGGAAACAGTGGAAACAGTGGCAGACTTTATTTTTGGGAGCTCCAAAATCACTGCAGATGGTGACTGCAGCCATGAAATTAAAAGACGGTTACTCCTTGGAAGAAAAGTTATGACCAACCTAGATAGCATATTCAGAAGCAGAGACATTACTTTGCTGACTAAGGTCCGTCTAGTCAAGACTATGGTTTTTCCTGTGGTCACGTATGGAAGTGAGAGCTGGACTGTGAAGAAAGCTGAGTGCTGATGAATTGATGCTTTTGAACTGTGGTGTTGGAGAAGACTCTTGAGAGTCCCTTGGACTGCAAGGAGATCCAACCAGTCCATTCTGAAGGAGATCAACCCTGGGATGTCTTTGGAAGGAATGATGCTAAAACTGAAGCTCCAGTACTTTGGCCACCTCATGCAAAGAGTTGACTCATTGGAAAAGACTCTGATGCTAGGAGGGATTCGGTGCAGGAGGAGAAGGGGACGACAGAGGATGAGATGGCTAGATGGCATCACTGACTCGATGGACGCTAGTCTGTGTGAACTCCGGGAGTTGGTGATGGACAGGGAGGCCTGGCGTGCTGTGATTCATGGGGTCGCAAAGAGTCGACACGACTGAGCAACCGAACTGAACTGAACTGAACTGAACTGAACTTGTGTATATGTTGGGCTTCCCAGGTGGCACTAGTGGTAAAGAATCTGCCTGCCAATCAGGAGATATAAGAGACTTGGGTTCAATGCCTGTGTTGCAAAGATCCTCTGGAGGAAGGCATGACAACCCACTTCAGTATCCTTGCCTAGAGAACACCATGGACAGAGGAGTCTGGTGGGCTACAGTCCATGCAGTTGTAAAGAGTTGGGCGAAACTGGAGTGACTTAGCATGTATGCATGCATGTGTATATGTAAAGACTAGGAAAAATAATGTATTTGGCATAAAGTAGGTGTCCAGTCATTAGAAATTAATTATAATTTCAATTTTTGTTCTTTTATGTATTTATATTTCCATCTTTAAAAATGATTTAAGGAAAAAATAACTTACTGGAAAAGCAATATTCATAAGTTCCTATTATTCAGAATGCTTAATTTCTTTTTTGCAGTTCATTTGTGTACATTATGCATTTATTTATTTATCAAAACGTGGTTGCATATATACCATACTTTTGGTACAAAAGAGGTGAAGGTGAATATGGGTCCTGTCATGAAAGAACCCCTTACTCTCGCCACCAAATTTCCTGAAATAATTAGGATTCAAAATGGTTGATCTCTGTCCCATCGGGGGTCACTGTTTCACAGCTTTAAGCCTAATTCAATCCCCAGTTTCTTTGGTGTATATTGTGTTAAAAGAAAACAGATATTGGGACTTCCCTGGTGGTCTAGGGATTCAGAATCTGCCTTGCAATGCAGGGAACTCAGTTCAATCTGTGTCCCAGGCATTAAGGTCCCATGTGGCACAGAGCAACAACATCCAGGAGCCACAACTCGCTGCGCTGCAATAAGAGATCCCACACAATACAACTAAGACCTGATGCAGCTGATTAAATAAATAAATATTTTTAAAAATAATCGAAAACACGATTCTCGCCTCCATGTTGCTTAAAATAGCTTTAATTTTGGATGAAAGTCTCCAAGGAAAGCATCACTGGAAAGTAAATTAAGGCATTACCATGACTGTGTTAAGGGCAGCAGGAAAAATGCTCCACCTTAGAGACTTTTTCATTTTGATTTTATCATTATTAATTTATTCATCCAGCAAATATGTTTAGCTCAAAATGTGGTCTAAAGGATGTGCTTTATTGGGGGTCACAGAAATATAGGAAGACAAGGTTTTTTTTTTTCTTTTGTATAATTATTCTGTAATGTGATAAACATGGTTATAAAAGTATGGCCAAACATTTGCAATTTTAGGAGAAAAAGAACTGATTCTACCTGAGCTATTTGGTAAGATTTAATATAGGAGATTTTAAAGGATAAATCACAGGGCCAGGACTAGGATGAAATGATGCAGGCATTCACCTTGAGCGTAAAATTTAAGGAAAGTCAAATAATTCAGTAGTCAAGACAAATATTGCAAATTATGGTCCACAGGCTGACCATCTATTTTTGTAAGTGAAGTTTTATTGGGCTTTCAACAAATAAGAATGAAAGGTAAGGTTATTCTAAGAAGAGAAAATCATATGAGAAAACACTAGGAGACTTGGGAATGGTACCTGAGATATTTAAGAATGATAGATAGTCTTGTGAGGTTAAGAAGACTGTCTGAATAAAATGGTTGTTTTTCTGTTTGTTTTAATGTGAAATTCTAGATTATAGAGTCATTTCACCCTCTTTTAAAGTTTCCATCTTACTGGAAGCAATGAATTAGGTTAATTGACCTTGAAGTACTTGTGATCTATTTGAAAATATGATGGGCTTTAAATAATATTTGCTAAATTGAATAGTTTTCTTACTACTTTAAGAAGCCTAGAAAGAATGAAAGGACATAGGGAAAGAAGGAAGGTGTTGGAAAAGAGCAAAGAAAAAGGGTGGCAAGTGCTTAGAAGGCATAATTTTCTTACTGTACAAACGTGCTACTTACTCTACTGTGCATGAAAAAAAGTATAATGTGGGTAAAACAAGGAAAACCTCGTAGAAACCATACATGTAGCACTCAAGGGCTATGTGAGAAGACTGAAGATAGGTGGAACATATTTAAGTTTTCTTTTAAGAAATGAAATTCTGTACCTATTTGGGGAGTTTTTTGTTTTTAAAAAATTTCCAACTTCACTGAGGAATAATTGACACAAATTATATATATATATATATATATATATATATATATATATATATTTATGTTGTACAGCCTGAATTCTTAAGGAGTACATGGTGCTTTAATACATGAAAACCTTGTGAAATGATTACCACGATCAAGCTAATTAACACATTGGTCACCTCAGTAGTTACCATTTTCCCCACCCAATGGTGTAAGAACACTTCAGATGCACTTCCTTAGCAAATTTCAAGTACACAGTATAGAATTTGTAACTATAATCACCACACTGATCTGCAGAACTTACAAGAATCATCTTCTAACTGGAAGTTTGTATGCTTTAACCAACATCTCCCCTTTCCCCAGTTCTAAGCCCCTGGCAAACATTGTTCTACTCTCTAGTGGTATGAAGTCACACACAGAAAAATAGTGTATTATTTCACTTACCTGTGGAATCCAAAAAAAAGTTTATATGTATTTGAAGGGAAAATAATGCAATACCTATGATAGTATATGTTGATTGGAAGTATGTGCTGTGGGAATGGCGGAGAATGTTGGAAATAATAAGTAATTTGAAGCATATGTATAACATGAAGACAGATGGTAGTGTTCAAAAGTAGTATACCCGTTTCTGTACTATATGAAGATGAAGAACACAATTACAAGTTTTAAAATTTTATATGAAAGAAAGTGAAAGTGTTAGTTGCTCAGTCGTGTCTGACTCTTTTTGACCCCCATGAACTGTAACCCTACAGGCTCCACTGTCCATGGGATTCTCCAGGCAAGAATACTGGAGTGGGTTGCCATTCCATTCTCGAGGGGATCTTCCCAACCCAGGGATCAAACCTTGGTCTCCTGCATTGCAGGCAGATTCTTTACTGTCTAAGCCATCTGAGAAGCCTAAATTTTATATGAATGATATCAAATATATGTTTATTTGAATTGCATTTGGGTCTAGATGTGATTGGCTTCCCAGGTGACTCAGTGGGTAAAGAACCTGCCTGCAGTGCAGGAGACGCAGAAGATACGGTTCAATTCCAGGGCTGGGAAGACCCCTGATGCCAGGCACAGCAACCCACTCCAATATTCTCGCCTGGAGAATCCCATGGGCAGAGGAGCCTGGCAGGCTACAGTCCATAAGTTGCAAAGAGTCAGACACGACTGAAGTGACTGAGCACAGCACAGCTGTATGTGATTACATCTGCATTCGATTTTTTAGATCGTTACAGGTTCTTCCATAACGCTCATCAATAAACTTCAAGGTCAACAATGAGTTAACTTAAAATGTGAAAAATTCCTGGACTCAGGTAGAAATCCTTAAGAAAGTAAGGATATCACACCCTAAAATCTGGCCATGTCACCATTTAATGACTTCATACCAAAGACTTCTTAGGGTGTAAGGTCCCATCTAACAACTTAGGACCCAGACATAATATTGAAATTATAGTGTAGGTCATGCATCGATCTCAATTTGCCTATTGAGTGGCCTTCACTAAGCTTGTCTTTGCCCAATATACATTTGTTTAAAATCAGAATAATACAACAAACTTGAAAGCAATGTCAGAGACAGTAAGAAAGGCTATAGCTATCACCAAGCCCCATTATATGCTTCTTCACTTCCAAAAGTTTACAATAAAAAATAAGTTGTCATCAGATATAGCATCACAAACATTAACTATAGCCATAGGTGGACAGCTTTTCCTTTTTCCAGGTTCATCTTTATTTTCAACGACTAAATATGAACCACCAAAATGATGGTTTGGTTTCAACAACAAAGTAAAAGATGCCTAGAGCAATAAGCAGATTTTAATTCTTTTAAAATCTGTTTGTGAGAGATGTCTACAGAGACCTCATGAAACCCAGCAACATAAAAACATCATAGTCAGGACACAAGCACATTACCCATGGCCTTGGCAAGGCCTTCCTCACTGAGCGCTGAGAATCCCACTCAGAAATCTGGTCACAGGTCACTTGGACAGTGGTCACTGAGCTGGATTATTTTTTTGTTGGTTTATTTCCCCTTTCATTCATAATCCATCTGCTCTGGCTCTTATTTTTAGAGTCAAAGTATTCATATATACACTTACTTTTGCCATGATTATTATAATATTCCTTTAGCAGTTCATATTTTCCATATTCAATTATATTTATTACCTTATGCCATGACAGCCTTATGATGTAAGGGAGCTATCCATTACACTGACTGCAAAAGAACACATCCAGATTGAGAGGAAAATAAATAAATATTGTGTATCATTAGCAGGAAGTGGAAAATGTTCAGGTTCTAAACACACTTCCAGCCAAATCATCTTCAGCCAACAATTATTTATTTTTTTCTTGTCTGCTACTCACCCCCTCCTATCATGGTCTCTGGCTTCATCTATCATCTTTCTCCTCCCTTAATGATATTCCTCTCTTAAGACTTATAGATAGAAACACTATTTACCTCTTTAAGTTTATTCCTTCTTCAGCCAAATTCTCAAAAATGCCTGTGCTAGTCTTTCTTATTCAACCTTTTTGCTGCTTCTTTCAAACTCTTCCCTCTGATTTGACCAAATCAAACTGATTGAGTCTATTCTTGGGCAAAGTTTCTTACTTTAGGAATCTCTTCTTGACCTACTGTGTTCCCTTATGAATTCTGTATCCAGGTATTAATAGAATTCCTGTCACTTTCTTGGGGTTTATCATGCAGTCTAGTGTCAACGTGAGTATCTGTCAGAGAATGTGAAAAGCTGTGAGACTGCTGAGACCTGCATTTAAAATATTATGTAATGCAGGTGACATTATGGGTGCACCTGAGTGCCCAACTCAGGCTATAATGTGGACAAAATGCCCACTTCCGGAGAAGTACCATGGACTAGAGGAGAAAGGCTTCAGAGTTAGTCTTACCTATTCTTGCAGAACCATTCATTTATTCATTCAATTTTTTTGTTATATATTCTATGGGTTTTAAAAAAAATTATGTTTTTAACTGGAATATAATTGCTTTACAATGTTGTGATAGTTTCTGCTCTACAACAAAGGGAATCAGCTGTATGTATACATACATCCTTTCCCTCTTGAGTCTCCTTCCCATCCCTGCCCCATCCCACCCCTCTAGGTCATCAAAGCACTGAGCTGATCTTCCTATGATACACAGCAGGTTCCCATTAGCTATCTGTCACATGGTAGTCTGTATATTGGAGAAGGCAATGGCACCCCACTCCAGTACTCTTGCTTGGAAAATCCCATGGACAGAGGAGCCTGGTGGGCTGCAGTCCATGGGGTCGCTAAGAGTCAGACACGACTGAGCAACTTCACTTTCACTTTTCACTTTCATGCATTGAGAAGGATATGGCAACCCACTCCAGTGTTCTTGCCTGGAGAATCCCAGGGATGGGGGCGCCTGGTGGGCTGCCATCTATGGGGTCGCACAGAGTCGGACATGACTGAGGTGACTTAGCAGCAGCAGCAGCAGCAGCAGCAGTCTATATATATCAGTGCCACTCTCTCAATTCGTCCCCTAATTTATTTATTTTGGTTATTGTTTTTCACGTTCTTCTCATCTTTTTCTTTTATCTACTAGGGTCTTAGACTTAGTACTTTGTGAAGTATTTCACTTAGGAAGGCTCTCTGTCCAAGGGTAAACAAAAGTTTATGATGCACTTTTATTCATGGGAGGTTGAAGTGAATGATATAAGAGGAAATAGCTTGCTGATGTTTGGGTTCAGAGAACCTGACACCAATCAAGGTAATAAGTCTTTTACTTAGGTGTCATTTCATGTGACTTCAAGCATAGTGCTGCTGCTGGTAAGTCGCTTCAGTCGTGTCTGACTGTGCGACCCCATAGACGGCAGCCTACCAGGCTCCTCCATCCCTGGAATTCTCCAGGCAAGAACACTGGAGTGGGTTTCAAGCATACTAAATCTAAACAAATTTAGCAAATACAAGTGAAAAACTAAAACAGCTATAATTATACAAAATGGGATGCCACAAAGTTGTCTATGTAAATTGAAACTTGAGGGATTTTTTTCAAAGACTCTTAAAATATTTTTTTAATCAAATATATAATTACCACAAATTTGGATTCTGTTACACATTTAAAATGTATTTTAGAAGTGTGGGAAAGATCTGGCTTCTAGAGAAAGTCCTCTGACCTCACATCAAATCTGATAAAGACAAAGGAAAGAAAATCTACAAAACATAGTTCCAAGAATTAAAAATAGTGTAGTGTTCTTGCCGCATTTCAACAGAGATAAATGATGCCCAAAATATCAGTGCGAGCTTTCAGAATATCGTTGGATTTGAGTTTATTTATTAGCTTTCAAACATCCCAAAATAGTCATTTAAAATACCACCCCATTATTCATTTAGCTCAAAATTCTGGTGGGTGGTTCTTCTGGGCTAGTCAAAAGCTCCCGGTTTTGACTAGGTTAGTTCATTTACCTGTCTGTAGATGGCGAGTTCTGGGCCACACTCTCATGTCTGTTAGATGTCTGGCCATCATTTGGATCAGTTAACATGAACTTATTCACATTGTGGCATTTTTTCAAGAGCAACAAGAAAGGAAACTGCAAAACTTAGGTCTGAGTGTAGAAATGGCACAATCTCACTATTGCCAGTTCTGTTGGTTAAAACGATCAGAAGGCCTCCCTATATACAAGGAGTGAGGAAGCAGATTCTGCCTCTTTGGGGAAGAGTTGTAAAGAACTGTGAAAGCCATTTCTTTGCAATCTACCACTTAGGCAAGAGTAAAATAATAGCTGTTTGAAACAGTATCTTAGAGTCAAAAAGACAAAGTAAAAAAATGAACTTACAATTTCTTTTAAGATTTATAATAGCAGATAATTTGAAGGCTGAAGAATAGCTTAGCTATTACTATGGCTATTATGAAGCTATTGCCTATAAAAATTCTTAATAAGTAAAGTAGTATTCCCTAATAATAAACTGAATTTTATCATCTAAAAAGCTACAATAGAGTGGCACAATTCCTTCCATGGCCATACTGAAAAATGAGGGAAATAATTTGTTGATGTCCAGCATATACAATATTTTGTGACAGACGTCAAGTCTAAAATGGTAAATATAAATATTCCAATTTGAAACAGTATCTTAGAGTCAAAAAGACAAAGTAAAAAAATGAACTTACAATTTCTTTTAAGATTTATAATAGCAGATAATTTGAAGGCTGAAGAATAGCTTAGCTATTACTATGGCTATTATGAAGCTATTGCCTATAAAAATTCTTAATAAGTAAAGTAGTATTCCCTAATAATAAACTGAATTTTATCATCTAAAAAACTACAATAGAGTGGCACAATTCCTTCCATGGCCATACTGAAAAATGAGGGAAATAATTTGTTGATGTCCAGCATATACAATATTTTGTGACAGACGTCAAGTCTAAAATGGTAAATATAAATATTCCAAGTCTCTATCCTCAAAAACATACAGTCCAGTGGGTGAAACAGATAATAAACTAAAGAAATAAACACATATCTACTATCAGTGAAGACTGGTATGATGAAAACAATGAGGTTTTGGTGTAGAAAAGGAAAGGAAGGGAATGATACCTGCTTTATATAAAGTATTCCAGATACCATCTCGAGGAAATCACATGGTAGCCAAGGCTTAGATAAAGATTAATAATATTATAAATAATTCCACTTTAAAATACTATGTTCATTTGAATACTTAGAGTTATAGATGGTCATAGAAATGATCTAATCAAGTCCTTGTAGATGAAAAACATTTAACAGAAGAAATAATTTGCTCAATTAAACTTATGAGCTGAAAAAATTTCCTCAGTAGTTGAGAATGACTTGGGACCAGCCTCATTCAGGATGTGTCTTTATACCACTGTGCCCTCTTTCCCCTTATTCTTAAACACAATCCTGCAAAAAGATTTGTTACCCACTATAAGTTCTATAAATCCAACCACAACAGTAAAGAACATTGATTTCAGGGACTTTGTGGCTGGTGTTCCTCTTGGGGCAAGTGCAAACCGATAGGGGAGTTGAAGGAAAGCACAGTAGTTAAAATCCTTCAGTATAGGAGACATTTTGACCTGGTTAAATCCAGCTCTGCAACTTAAAAACTTCTTTCTGCCTCCATTTCAGAATCTGTGAAATGGGGATAAAAACATCAATACTTCTTTCATAGGACTGGTGTGAGGATTGTGCTGTGGTATGCTTAGTCGCTCAGTTGTGTCAGACTCTTTGAGACCCTATGGATTGCAGCCTGCAAGGCTCCTCTGTCCATGGGGAATCTCCAGGCAAGCATACTGGAGTGGGTTGCTATGCCCTCCTCCAGGGGATCTTCCCAACCCAGGGATCAAACCCAGGTCTCCTACACTGCAGGTGCCACAGTCGGATTCTTTACCAACTGAGCCACCAGGGAATCCCAGTGTGAGAATTAAATGAGTTAAGAACTGCAAAGCATTTAGAACAGTGCATGATACTCAGTACACCTGGATGTGTCATCGATTTTAGTCCTATGTGTATTCATGAAGCTCAAGGTTAGACCCTAAGTTACAAATAGCTGAGAAAAGAAGAGAAGCTAAAGGCAAATGAAAAGGAAAGATACCCATTTGAATGCAGAGATCCTTTGAATAGCAAGGAGAGATAAAAAGCCTTCCTCAGTGATCAGTGCAAAGAAATACAGGAAAACAATAGAATGGGGAAGACTAGAGATCTCTTCAAGAAAATTAGAGATAACAAGGGAATATTGCATGCAAAGATAGGCACAATAAAAGACAGAAATGGTATGGACCTTACAGAAGCAGAAGATATTAAGTAGAGGTGGCAAGAATACACAGGAAAACCTTACAAAAAAGATCTTCATGACCCAGATAACCACGATGGTGTGATTACCCATCTAGAGCCAGACATCCTATAATGTGAAGTTAAGTGGGCCTTAGGAAGCATCGCTATGAGCAAAGCTAATGGAGGTAATGGAATTCCAGTTGAGCAATTTCAAATCCTAAAAGATGATGCTATGAAAGTGCTGCACTCAATATGCCAGGAAATCTGGAAAACTCAACGGTGACCACAGGACTGGAAAAGGTCAGTTTTCATTCCAGTCCCAAAGAAGGGCAATGCCAAAGAATGTTCAAACTACCACACAATTGCACTCATCTCTCACACTAGCAAAGTAATGCTCAAAATTCTCCAAGCCAGGCTTCAACAGCATGTGAACCGTGAATTTCCAGATGTTCAAGCTGGATTTAGAAAAGGAAGAGGAACCAGAAATCAAATTGCCAACATCTGTTGGATCATCAAAAAAGCAAGAGAGTTACAGAGAAACATCTGCTTATGCTTTATGGACTACACCAAAGCCTTTGACTGTGTGGATCACAACAAACTGTGGAAAATTCTTCAAGAGATGGGATACCAAACCACCTGATCTGCCTGCTTAGAAATCTGATTATGCAGGTCAAGAAGCAACATATGGAATCAGACATGGAACAACAGACTGGTTCCTAATTGGGAAAGGAGTACGACAAGGCTGTATATTGTCACTGCATATTTAAATTACATGCAGAGTGCATTATGCGAAATCCTGTTCTGGATGAAGCACAAGCTGGAATCAAGTTTGTCGGGAGAAATATCAATGACCTCAGATATGCAGATGATACCACCCTTATGGCAGAAAGTGAAGAGGAACTAAAGCACCTCTTGATGAAAGTGAAAGAGGAGAGTGAAAAAGCTGGCTTAACACTCAACATTCAAAAAAGTTCATGTCATCTGGTCCCATCACTCCATGGTAAATAGATGGAGAAACAATGGAAAAAGTGACAGACCTGGTTTTCTTGGGCTCCAAAATCACTGTAGGTGGTGATTGCAACCATGAAATTAAAAGACACTTGCTCCTTGGAAGAAAAGTAATGACAAACCTAGACAGCATGTTAAAAAGAAAGACATTACTTTGCCAACAAAGGTCCATCTAGTCAAAGCTATGGTTTTTCTAGTAGTCAGGTATGGATGTGAGATGTGGACTATAAAGAAAGCTGAGCACCAAAGAACTGTTGCTTTTGAACTGTGGTGTTAGAGAAGACTCTTGGGAGTCCCTTGGACTGCAAGAAGATTCAATCAGTCTATCCTAAAGGAAATCAGTCCTGAATATTCATTGGAAGGACTGATTTGAAGCTGAAACTCCAATACTTTTATCACCTGATGGGAAGAACTGACTCATTGGAAAAGACCCTGATTCCGGGAAAGATTAAAGGCAGGAGGAGAGGGGGACGACAGAGGATGAGATGGTTGGATGGCATCACCAACTCAATAGATATGAGTTTGAGGAAGCTTCGGGAGTTGGTGATGGACAAGCCTGGAGAGATGCAGTCTATGGGGTCACAAAATGTCAGACACGACTGAGCAACTGAACTGAACTAACTGAATGTTAGAGTCCAGCAATGTGTTCATAACGGTCCACTTTGGAAAAAATCACCAACTCAATAGATATGAGTTTGAGGAAGCTTCGGGAGTTGGTGATGGACAAGCCTGGAGAGATGCAGTCTATGGGGTCACAAAATGTCAGACACGACTGAGCAACTGAACTGAACTAACTGAATGTTAGAGTCCAGCAATGTGTTCATAACGGTCCACTTTGGAAAAAAGAAATAAATCAACTAATGGAGGGATTAGAATTAAGAAAGTTTTGACATCTCAAAAAATAGCATGGGAGCAAATTGCCAAAAATTTTCTCCTTGAGCTGCAGCGAGATTGAGCTGCAATTGAGCTCAATTACCAATAAATAAATTTAAAAATTAATATCAAATATATTTATGTTTCATAAGTCCCATGTTGAAATTTCAGGATTTGGAGGCACGGCTGATGTTAATGAAGATGTTTCCCTTATTTTCTTTTCTCTAGTGTCCACCCTGTTTACTCCTCTGAACCCTGCTGGGCATTTAGTGTAGGGAGAATAATTACATAGAAAACTACCAAAGGATCATTGTTCCTAGGCTCTATAAGACTGAGTGATTGACACCTATCATTGATTCACATCCTGATCCCCATGAGGACATTTTGGCAACCATATGCATGGGGGTGGAGTTCAATGTATCCTGTCTGTCCCTGACCAACACACACACACACACACACACACACTCAGAAGCTACAAATGCCCATACCGCATATGAATGTCTGGGAGCTGTCAGAAGTACACACTGAGATACTACAGTATTTTACACTTATGATAATATGTCACAGGGTTAACGTAAGAAGTCAGCATGTGTCACTCATTCTTGACTTTGGTAACAAATTCTATCATCCCAACCACACATCTTGTCACTTTTTCCATGCTGTTCTTGTTCTTTCCATGCAGTGGCTTATGTTGCCACCTGACCATAACACTCCAAATTATCATATAATTCCTCTTCAAGAGTCCCCAGCATTCCTTCATTTCTGAGTTGTGCAGTCCATGTCTGGTTAATCATAACATATATCTTCAAGAGCCTCCAGTCAGTTTTGATTACCATCTGCTGCACATTTGAAAGTCATTCCTGTAGTAGAGTAGCCAGACTGACATGTGTTATACTCAAACCTTCATGTTAAGGTGAAGAAGCTAGTTTTGATAAACTTAATTCAGAAGAATTCTTTTAAAGGGAGATTACCCATGGCTACATATATATTCATCATTTTAATTAGTTTACCCCTTTGTTCTTTTATTAGTTTTTACTCCTTCTTAGAACTCTTATGTCAATTATGTTTTTTAATAAAATTTCTAGAGAGAAATATAAGAAATACAGAGGATGAATAATGGTGCTCTGTTACCACTGGGAAGTCACTGAAACACTATAGCACTGTAGCTTGAAAGGAGAGAATTTGGATGTTTGAAGAAAATATTGAGACTTTCTGAATTTACCTATATCATCCTGAAAGGGAATTAAAAAAAAAAGAACTCATAGTCATTTCATTAGTAGTTAGTTCATATGGTATTGGCTTGGGTGGATGAGATACAATTTCTATCCAAATATTCTTATCTTAAACATTTATCATAGGATAAAAGGTTAGTTTTGATAAACTTAACTGTTTATATACATATATATAAAACTATAGATACTAACTATAATTATAAGGTAAAATATATATAGTAACTATACATATATATACTAACTATAATATACACATACTAACTATAATATATATGGTAAAATAATTAATTGTGATCACAGTTATTTATGCAGTTTGTCCAAGTCACTGTTATCCCAGTCATTAGCATCCTCATCAGCATCAGCCTGGGATAAACAGAAGGCACTCAAGCTTTAGCTCTTTTGATCACTGTCTTAGTCTGTTTGGCTGCTTGGACAAATTATCACAGGCTGGGTAGCTTATAAACAGCAGAGGTTTATTCCTCACAGATCTGAAGGCTGAAAATCCAATATCAAAGTTAAGGCCCTTTTCAGGGTCACAGTTTTCTCTTGTACACACTCACATGGCAGAAGAGGTGAGGGAGCTCTGTGGGATTCTCTTCCATCAGACCACTAATCCCATTCGCGAGTGTCATCCTCATAACCCAAGTACCTTCCCCAAACCTCACTTTCTAAAACCATCACATGGGGCAGTAGGATTTCAACACATGACTTTTGGAGGACACAAACATTCAGCCATAGCAATCATCCTCCAAGTTTTATTCAGATACTATTTATGTGTGAGGACACAAACATTCAGCCATAGCAATCATCCTCCAAGTTTTATTCAGATACTACTACTTATGAAGCATTGTTATACATCCAGGGGATCATATAGAAGTGTCTATGATAATTTCTGTCCTGAATGAATTCCTGACTCTAACTTAAAGTAAGGAATCAGATCAAACAAATCAATACTGACAACACTCAAGCTGCGCAGAGGCCCTTCAAACAATAAACATCTTCACAGAACAGGAACCTCCTCTAGCAACTCAGTGTAATGGACTTTGAAGATTTTGTTTTGGGGTCTCTCATTTTCTTCATGATTCATAAATATGAATTTAATATCTACCGTGTGCCAGACTGTGCAGAGTTTCAGTCCTTCCCACCTCCAATCGAATCTTTCCTGGGTACGGAGTCATTCAGAGCCTTGGGCAGCCTGAATTCAACTAATGAACGGAAAATTAACATAGTTCACACTCCGTAATGAAGAGGCAACTCCAAGTTATATTTATACAATGAGTAATTTGAAGATTTTGTTTTGGGGTCTCTCATTTTCTTCATGATTCATAAATATGAATTTAATATCTACCGTGTGCCAGACTGTGCAGAGTTTCAGTCCTTCCCACCTCCGATCGAATCTTTCCTGGGTATGGAGTCATTCAGAGCCTTGGGCAGCCTGAATTCAACTAATGAACGGAAAATTAACATAGTTCACACTCCGTAATGAAGAGGCAACTCCAAGTTATATTTATACAATGAGTAGGGTGGGGAAGTGGCTCATAGGGGTTGTCAAGGACTCTCATTTTCCATGAAGTCCAAAGCTTCAAGAACAGTTCACCTCAAATAAAAACTTCCTCCTTCATTTCAGCAGACACTCCCATCCATAAACCTAGAATTTAGTAAGAGTAGGTACACATATACACCCATGGTTGATTCATGTCAATGAATGACAAAAACCGCTGCAGTATTATAAAGTAATTAACCTCCAATTAAAATAAATAAAAAAAAGAGTAGGGATAAAATGCAATTTTTACAAACCTCTTTCTTTGATGAGATTTCCAGTTTCCTTTCCTGATGTCTCTTGAAAAGCAGCTCCTCCAAGTCTTAAAAGCAGGAGTTGTATGTTCAAGGGATAAACTGACAATTTAGAACTTCCATTGTTATTATAAAAATAATAATGATTTGCTGTCTCAACTCTTGCTTGAAGTGGAGAAACAGATTGTTGGCCCGTGCCCAGTTCCTATGGCCTTGTGCCTGCTGATAAGAGTGTGTTATAAACTTTCCAATTGTTTTTCTCTACCAGGGTGGAAAGCTGAGGTCCAATTCACTGAAAAATGTAGGTGAATTCAGTTGAAAACACAAGGGCATTTAAGCTTAATTTTGGTGATGGTAAAAGGAAAGATTCAATAATGGTGTCCTATATTTTAAATATTTTAAATTTTCTTGTCTTTGCAGAGAGAGGGGATACTCAAGAGCTAGGATTTTCACTATGCATTTAAATGTGTATGTAGCTATGAGAAAAATATTGCAATGAAATTTATGTTATCAGTATTCATGGTTAAGGGATCACTGTGAGTAGCATTCTAAAATCAAATATTTTGGGGACAGTTGAGCGTTGCATGTTAAAAATAAGTAAACATGTAAATGTTGGTCAAGTAATATTAAAAGAGCAAAGAAGAAGCAGGCTTTTACAGAAATGTGATGCTTTACCAAAGTTTGTCTAACCATGAACCACAAATCATTAGGTTTATTTAAAATAAGCTTTAGAAATGGAGGCTTGGTTTCCAAAGTGTTTTGTTTTGAATTTATTATAATTAATCTCATTTTGTCATTTGTATGACACATTTTCCCAAAGGATATCAAGATACTTAACAAAAGCTAGTAGTGATGGCAAAATAGCATGATAATTGGTGTTAAATGGATCATTTGTTAAAGTGTTTCACTACACTAGTTCATCTCTCCAGCTTCATTCTCTTTTTTCCTGCTCCCAAATGATGCCAATTATCTAAAATTCTGAATAATAATTTATTAACCTTCACTGTCACCTTATTAACTTGGTTCTTCCATTCTCTTTGCAAACCATGCATCTCACTATTATCTTACATTCAGCAATACTTTTAATTATAAAATAATCATAGGTTGTAAAAATACCTATCAGTGTCCACTACTAACATAAAATCTAAATGCAATTCTGTCTTCTGTAGATCCTTTTAACATAACTTTGTTTTCTATCCACTTTTTACCCTTTGGGAGGGGTAAATATTTTTCTCCTTTGCACTAATAATAGATTATTTTATGGAATCAGATGGTTTTTCTGTGATTTTTGAGACATAGGTCAGGGTCTTACTTTGTGTAAACTGGCGTTTTTGAATATGCTATCTAGGTTGGTCATAACTTTTCTTCCAAGGAGTAAACGTCTTTTAATTTCATGGCTGCAGTCACCATCTGCAGTGATTTTGGAGCCCAAAAAAATAAAGTCTGACACTGTTTCTACTGTTTCCCCATCTATTTCCCATGAAGTGATGGGACCAGATGCCATGATCTTCGTTTTCTGAATGTTGAGCTTTAAGCCAACTTTTTCACTCTCTTCTTTCACTTTCATCAAGAGGCTTTTAAAGTTCCTCTTCNACGTCTTTTAATTTCATGGCTGCAGTCACCATCTGCAGTGATTTTGGAGCCCAAAAAAATAAAGTCTGACACTGTTTCTACTGTTTCCCCATCTATTTCCCATGAAGTGATGGGACCAGATGCTATGATCTTCGTTTTCTGAATATTGAGCTTTAAGCCAACTTTTTCACTCTCCTCTTTCACTTTCATCAAGAGGCTTTTTACCTCTTCTTCACTTTCTGCCATAAGGATGGTGTCATCTGCATATCTGAGGTTATTGATATTTCTCCCGGCAATCTTGATTCCAGCTTGTGTTCCTTCCAGTCCAGCGTTTCTCATGATGTACTCGGCATAGAAGTTAAATAAGCAGGGTGACAATATACAGCCTTGACGTACTCCTTTTCCTATTTGGAACCAGTCTGTTGTTCCATGTCCAGTTCTAACTGTTGCTTCCTGATCTGCATACAGATTTGTCAAGAGGCAGGTTAGGTGGTCTGGTATTCCCATTTCTTTCAGAATTTTCCACAGTTGATTGTGATCCACAGAGTCAAAGGCTTTGGCATAGTCAATAAAGCAGAAATAGATGTTTTTCTGGAACTCTCTTGCTTTTTCCATGATCCAGCAGATGTTGGCAATTTGATCTCTGGTTCCTCTGCCTTTTCTAAAACCAGCTTGAACATCAGGAAGTTCACAGCTCATGTATTGCTGAAGCCTGGCTTGGAGAATTTTGAGCATTACTTTACTAGCGTGTGAGATGAGTGCAATTGTGCAGTAGTTTGAGCATTCTTTAGTATTGCTTTTCTTTGGAACTGGAATGAAAACTGACCGTTTCCAGTTCTGTGGCCACTGCTGAGTTTTCCAAATTTGCTGGCATATTGAGTGCAGCACTTTCACCGCATTATCTTTCAGGATTTGAAACAGCTCAACTGGAATTCCATCACCCCTTTCACCCTCTTCTGATGTCTATGTTAGAAGCTTTCTCTGTCCCTTTTCATACTTTAATAAAACTCTGTTACACAAAAGCTCTTGAGTGATCAAGCCTGGTCCCTGGTCCCAAAGTTAAATCTTCGGAAATCACAAATCTGACATGGTTCACATAAACTATCACTGGAAAAGGGGAAACTGGAGACAATAAAAAGATCAATGGTTGTGGACTTCCTAGTGGTCCAGTGGCTAAGACTCTGTGCCCCTAACTCAGGGGATCTGGGTTCAGTCCCTGGTGAGGAAGCTAGATCTCACATACTGCAACTAAGAACAGCACAGCCAAATAAATATTAAAAAAAAAAGAAAAAAGGTCAATGGTTGCTAGGAGTGAGGTGAGGGGTGGAGGTGGGATAAATAGGCAGAGCACAGAGAATTCTTAGCACAGAGAATCTATTCTGTGTGACTATAATAATGGATACATGTCATCATACATTTGTCCAACATCATAGAATGCATAATTCCAATAGTAACACCTAATGTAAACTATAGACTGTGGGTGGTAATGGTGTGTCAATGTACTTTAGTTGACTATAACAAACGCACTACTTTTGTGCAGGATGTTGACAGTGGGGAGGCTGTGCATGCTCTGGGCAAGGAACTTTCTGTACTTTTGATTCAGTTTTGCTGTGAACCTAAAATTGCGTTAAAAAATAAAGTCTTTGAGCTGCTTTGTATCTTTGTCAAAAATCAGAATGGCTTCTGTTGGTCTATTTCTGGGTTCTCTGTTCTGTTCCACTGAGCTATTTGTTTATCTTTCTACCAATACCACATAGCCTTTATTACTATCATCTTGATTGTTGTTTTTGTTTAGCTGATAAGTCATTTCCTACTCTTTACACTCTATTCCCTGGTGGCTCAGAGGTTAAAGCGTCTGCTTCTAATACGGGAGACCTGGGTTCGATCCCTGGGTTGGGAAGATCCCCCGGAGAAGGAAATGGCAACCCACTCCGGTATTCTTGCCTGAAGAATCCCATGGATGGAGGAGCCTGGTGGGCTACAGTCTACCGGGTCGCAAAGAGTCGGACACGACTGAGTGACTTAATTTACTCTTTACAACCCCATGGACTGCAGCCTGCTGGGCTCCTCTGTGCATGGGATTTCCCAGGCAAGAATACTGGAGTGGGCTGCAATTTCCTTCTTCAGGAGATATTAATAGGAATTGTGTTAAACCTGAATATTAATTTGGAAAGAATTGTCATCTTTACTATGCTGAGTGTTCTGGTACACAAATACAGTATGTCTCTACATTTATTTGGGTCTTCTTTGATTTCTTTCATCAGGATTTTGTAACTTTGGCAAACAGATCCTGTACATGGTTTGCTCAGATCTTACCTGAGTAATTTCCTTTGGCATGATTGTAAATGGTATTACATTTTAAATTCCGGTTTCTTTATGTTTATTATTAATACACAGCAATGTGCTTATTTCTTTGTGTTGGTCTTATATTTTGCAAATTGCTAAACTCATTTGTTAGTTCTAGGAGTTGTTTGTAGATTCCTTGAGATTTTCCATCTGTACAATCAAGTCATCTACAAATAGGGATAGTTTTATTTCTTCCTTTCCAATCTGCATGCTTTTCATTTCTTCTTTCAGCCTTATTGCAGCTGTTACAGCTTCTGAGGTGCTGCTGCATAAGGTGGTGAGAATAGACATTTTGCCTTGTTTCTGATTCTAGAAGGAAATCTTTCAATCTTTTACCATGGTTAAATTTAAAATTTCAGTTTTGCTAAAGCGCTGTTATAGGAAGTTTCTTGAGAGATGAGGAAAGGGATATCTCTACATCTCACACACATGTCATACTTCCCAAGCTATGCTGTCACCCGGCTCTGTGCTTTTAGTCTGACACACTCTCTGGTATGTTCCATTGGTTTCCTCTGAGTTCTTTAAGTCAGAGTCTTCACATTAAGAATTGGACTATCAAGAAGTAGACAACTCTTGGCACATTCTGTTTCTGTAGCAGTGTAGAAAAAGAAAACAGTTTCTATCCAGACCTTTATCACTCTTGCTGGAAATCTTCACCACTGAGCATTGACATAGTCAAAGCAGAAAATAGGCTTCATGTCCCAGTTTTCCTAAATCCAGGGCTACAGCTTGGAGAACACTCAGAGATGGGAATCTGAACAGTACCAAGGAAAATGTTCATATGGGATCAAATAATACAGGGAAAGTAAAGAAGGCAGCAGTAGGAGAATATGAATGTTCAACTATGTATATCCAAGGACTTCCCTGCTAGCCCAGTGGTTAAGACCCCACGCTCCCATGCATGCATGCATGATAAGTCAGTCCAGTTGTATTGAACTCTGTGCACCTCTAGGGCTGTAGCCTGCCAGGCTCCTCTGTCCAAAGGATTCTGCAGGCAAAAATACTGGAGTGGGTTGTCATGCCCTCCTCCAGGGGACCTTACCAATGCAGAGTTCAATCCCTGGGCAGGGAAATAGATCCCACTTGCCACAACTAAGTGTTCACACTGCTGCAACAAAGATCAAAATCCTGCATGCTGCAACTAAGACCCAGTTCCACCACATACAATTTTTTTTTAATATGTATATCCAACGTGTGTGTGTGAGAGAGAGAAAGAGAGATTTGGGACACAAGTATGGAGTTTATTCTTGACATACACTCAAGGGAACAGGGAAACTAGAGATCAAATAACATCAGTCAGTGTTAATGGTAACTGAAGAACTTACTTTACTTTAATTCCATCCAACTATTCTTAAGACAGAAACTCCCCCAGGAGGAGGTTCTTGCTTCTCAGGTGTTTCCTGAGAGGTGAGTGCCACCTCTCCCATGCTCAGGGAGCAGTCCTGGGGTTCCCTTTCTCCTCTCCAGTGGTGGCAGTGCCTATTCAGCCAACAAGTATCTACACACTTAGGACTGTAGGATGGAGTGATTGACATAAGCCCTGAGAGGCAGAGAGTTCTGCAACATGGACCAGCAAGCCACACCATGGCTGAGCCCTCATCTGCATCAGCCCTAGGGGTAGGAAAATCTGAGCACCAGAGAAAGGAAGCAAGGTACAAGCTCATATAATCAACTAATGAAAGCTAGTCCAGAATGTTGAATCCTAGTTTTAAGGATGGGGATGGAGAAGGATGGAGACCAGAACCCACCTTAGGTCATTTGAAATTGTTATTCAAAGCTAGAAACATGATTGGGACTTACCAGATTGGGTATAACTGGGACTTACCAGGTTTAGTATAGCAGTATTCTGGCAGTGGCAGCAGCAGAAACCCAATTGTCTTACTTTCCTCTTAACCTCAGCCCCAATCTGCTCCACTCTAGTCTAAGAGAAGACAAGACTGTGACCCACCTTTCTACTCTTGCCTTTCCACTCTGTCTCCATCTCCTGGTTTGTTAAGCCTTCATTGTAGCTGGGATGAGAATGCTGCCATGACCTTTTGGAGACCCAGTGATGCAGACTCTGGTTGGGAGTGTATTAACCATATTTTCTTATTTTCTGTGGTCCTGGTGCTCTGGCATCTGGCTCCTCATTGCCCCTCCCAGGGTGAGCCAGTTCTTAGAAATAGCAAAGAACTCCATTCAGAGGGTATCTTTCAGATGCAAAAGAACCAATCCAAAGCCCATATCAGCACCACCGCCACCAGCACCCGCCCTCAACCACCATCTTTACTGAACTCTCATGTGCCAAACTAGTATTTCTCCTGCCCTAATCACCCCAGGGTCAGATACCAGACAACCAATGAAAGCCAAAACACCACAGAGATGGCTGAAATCATTCAAACTAACCAATCGCCCACTCCTTCCCATGGAAACCACAATAGAAGCTTTTACCTGCGATTCCCCCTCACTCCTGCCTCCTGACCAACCCTGGTGTTTCCGCATGTGGCCCTGCATGATGTGGTGTAACCAGTCCTCTTGAGAACTGGGAGTAATAAACTATCTTTTCTTTCTTTCTTTCCTTCTTTTCTTTTCATGTTTGGTTGTTTGTTTTTTTTTTTTTTTTGCCGCACCAAGCTCCATGAGGGATCTTAGTTCTCCAATCAGGAATTGAACCCAATCAGGAATTGAACCCAATCAGGAATTGAACCCACATCCCCTACAGAGGAAGCACGGAGTCTTAACCACTGGACTGCCAGGGAAGTCCCCAAACTATCTTTTCTTTTCTTTTTTTTTTTTTTTATTTCTTTATATTTCAATTTTTATTTTTTAAATTATGAAAGTATGATACCAAACTATCTTTTCAATAGCAATCATCTCCTATCTTTAGGCCTCATCATGCCTAAAGAATAGTAAAACCTACATTTTAAAAACAGAAGAGAGAGGTGGGAAGTGCTATGGGAGAGAGAGGAGAAAATAGAGGAGAGGAAAGGGGGAGAAATTGGAATTAAGGAAGTGTCACGTCTGCATTTGCCATCTTCCTCCTCTCTCCTCCCTCCACCATTCCCCTGGGCTTTATCTCATTATAGACAATGAATGATCTTTGAACCTAAAGAATGAGGTTTCCCATTTGTATGAAAGACAGGAGAGAAAGTCTTCAGTCAAGGGTAGGTGTGGTTACCAGTTAGGGAACTTGACAGAAAGAGTTATGAGCAGTAGATGATATCTGAGAAAGTTGCATCCCATGTCCAGGTTCATTTATACAGCCTCAGGCATGAGGGGAGAGGGTTTGCCCTTGGTTAAAACAGAGCCCAGAGAGAAGCCCTGGTACCTCAGCCAAGTCTGTGAATTTCTTTAATCATCCAGAAAAGATGTTTGGAAGACAGTGGAGAACTTTGAGGATGCTGCAAACATTTTACTTTGGGAAAGTGTCATGCGAGTGTATGCTCCTTGGTTCTTTGTCTCGTCATGACAAAGATTTGGAGCGGCGGACATTAAAGCCCTCGGCACGTCACAGCTCTCGGGTCTTGGACAAACCGTGTTATAGCTCTTAGGCAAATCAGTGTTACAGCTCTATTTTATTTAGAAGATAGCAGGAGAATCCGTCCTCGAAGCATGAGTGCATGCCAACCCAAAGACTTGAAAAGAAGAGAGTGGAGGAGCGCGTCGGGGAGGGAGAGAGAGAGAAGGGAGAGGGAGAGAAAGAGTGGGAGAGAGAGAGAGAGAAAATGCTTTGGCTCCTCCTTTTATATGTTTCTTTCCTCCACCTGGGCCTGCCCTATGCAAATTGGGCTTAGCCAGGAGTGCTGTTTGTTCTACCTGAAGTCCTCACTCAGGTCCTCGGACCTTCTTTTGTTCTATTTTTGAGGGCTTTTCCCTTCCTTGTCTTTTAGCCACTGCCATTTTGGACTCCTTTTCCCTATTCTACCTACCTAACAAAAGTATAATGACATTTTGGCTGGAGTAGAGCTAGGACTTAAGTGTGTTACTTAAGTATATTGTTTTTGGCCACACCACCCCTAGTTGTCCTCTCGGTCCAGGGACGAGACACAGCCCAGCCACTCCCTTTGATTTGCCCTCATTGTAGGAACCCCTGCGGTGCAGGAAGGAGGGAGGACCAAGCCAGACACATACCTGTGAGATGGACTGCCTGAAGCCCTGAGGAAAGATGGACTAGAAAGGAAGACAGTGAGAAAACTCACCAGGAGTAGAAGAATTCTGTCAGAGGGATCAATGTCAGCCTGGGAGCAGGGGGTATCTGAATCAAGAAGTGTAGTTGATTCCAGATCCAGAGTGATACTGTTCTTGATGTCCCTGGATTCAGCACATACACACCCTTCAGTGCCTAGGTGTTCTGGGACAGAAAGCACAGGGAAAGAAAACACATAGGAAATTCCTTTGTGGAGATGGAAACAAAGACTATTTTCCTTCAGGTCAGGGAGGAAGAAGAATGTAGAGGTGAATGGGCCATAAGAAGGGACAGTGGCACTGTGGTGTCCTGGGGATGAGGTGGAGGTCACCAGAAAACCAACAGAATCCACCCAGCACCAGAGCAGAACTGCACACAGAAGCTCCGATTTAAGCTGCAGGACATTGTGACCCTAATAAGCCTCCACCCCCACCATCCTCAGCTCGAGATGCCTAATGGGAATAATGAGGAGAGGACATCACAAGAAAGGCCAGGCATTAGATATGGAGATTTTGGCTTTTCCAGTGCTTATGACTCACCATCACTCTTCTTCCTTCTTTCTCTCCCTCCTTCATCCTTTCTTTCTTCTTTCCCCCTTCATCCTTTCCCTCTTCTCTCTTTATCTCTCCAATTTCTCTTTCTTTTTCCTCTTTCTATTCCCCTTCCTTTCTCTCCATACTTTTCTTCTTTCTTTCTTTCATCTCTCTTCCCTTTCTCTAACCAAACATCCATTACACATTCATGCTGTTCCTGAATATTTGCTAGGCTTTGGCAAGCACAGAGATAAATTTGTGGCAGAAACCTGTCTTTATCCCTTCTAGCCATCCGCCCCAAGGGACTTGAGTGTGAATGGACAACTGTAACTCAATGGTTAATAAAGGCCTCAAGGAACCCAGGATTAGAAACACCTAAGAAAGTGTTGCTGCACGTGAGACTTGAAAGGGTGAATAGGAATTAGGCAAATGAAAAGGAGGGCAGGAATGGGGGTTTCAGACATCCCTTAAAAAGAGCATAGCAGAGGCCTGCAGAGACTAGATCTTGGGGGAACCCCAGATAGGGCAAGTAGATGTAGTTCCCCCAATATCTCTTTTAATCTCACAAATGACACCCAGGTTCAGTGGTCTTGGAAGTGTGGAATGAGATCACTGTCAAGTGGGAGAATCTCTCACTGCTCTTATATTCTCAATACTGTCATCACTTAAAAACAGGTTTTATCATCAAAACAATATTTTTGCCACTTGGAAACCACGTCACCATTTCCAACATCAGAATTCTTGACTTTGAAATCTTGCTGGTGTGCTGTCTTCTTACATGCACGTCTCTGCAGCCCCTAATAAGGTTACACTTTTGTCCCTTTAGAAGATTTCTGTGGGCAGTCTGACCACTGGCTATGAAACAGTACTACTCACTGTGGGCTAGTGTTGGTCCATTAGCATTTGTTATAGGTCTTCAAAGAGATTAAGTACAGAAATTGAGTGTTTAGAAGCTTTTGTAAAAATTTAACGTTGATGTGACATCCAAGCACATAATTTTTCATTTTTTAAAATTTTGTTTTACAAAATCATTGGTTCATGAGGGATTCGAAATTTCGTATAACAACAACAACAAACACCAAAACCAGCCAGTCCTTTAAGGCAGACAATGGCTCCAACAATGACGATTCAGGACCGTGGACAGCACCTCATTCAGTCTCCCAAACCCTGAGTCCTCATCATCCCTGCTCCCAGCTCCTGGTGAATGCCCTTTGTGAACAACTAGTTTCTAAATCCAACTGCTGCTTTTCAGTTGTTGTCTTAATTGACATTTCTAAAGTGTTTGCCTTTGTTAACACTTGCATCTGCCATTTTTGTTAAAGACCATTCCCAGTGAAGGAACAAAAACTTTCCCCTAGAATTATCATGGGCCACACTGCTAAAGTGAGGGGACAATTTCTGGTAACTTAAACATATCATTAATCTTAAAATACTGTATTGACATTGATCATTTGCTTTTTAGTGGGCTATTAGAGGGAAGGAGACAGGTTTTATTCATCTTTTTGTCCAGTATGCATCGTAAGGTCTTGCCCAGAGCTTGTGTGAGCAAATGTCTGCTGCTTATCAGCTGGATGACCTTGGGCAAGTACTACTCAACTTTTCTTTGCCACTGCTTCTCCATCTGTTGAATTAGAATCCCATTAGAGTCTACCTTATAAAGTTTCAAAAATATTAATTTAGTTAATACACTTAAAAGTGCTTAAAACAGTGGCTGGCACAGAATAAAAGAATATTATTATTTTCATCATTATTTTATACTGCTGAATAAACCAATGAGTATGTATTATTACCAAGTACGAGATGGTGGAGAACTTCATCCCATCACCTGGATAGATTACTGCTTTATATTGATGCTTGGGTCTACACTGCCTACTCAGGGCCCTGTGAGCTTTGGAATTCTTGAGATTTGCTATTCCTGGATCCCTATCCTGTCACGCTGGCCCCATTCTTCCACATCTTTCAGTTGTATATTCCCTTTCCTTTTCCAGTTGCATTCCTGATGCCTTCTTTCACTCTGCAGGCTCACCCACAATCTCTTCTTTTGGTCCCACTGGATAAAGGTCCCACCTGTGCAAGTGGGCCTGGCAGCTCCTGACCCCTCAGTGATTTGGCCCAATTTACCTCCTCCTTCCCATAAACTTTCTAGTACCTAACCTGTCTACTGCTGCTAGGTAATTCTAGGTCTTTCCACCTAAGTGGTTCTTGCTCCCTTGCTGCTCAGGGAGATTTAACCATTTTTCAGAGCTCGAGTTAAACTTGAGTGTTTGCTAAGCAGCTTCAGTCGTGTCCGATTCTTTGAGACCCTATGGACTGTGAAGAAGGCTGAGCGCCGAATAATTGATGCTTTTGAACTGTGGTGTTGGAGAAAACTCTTGAGAGTCCCTTGGATGCAAGGAGATCCAACCAGTCCATTCTGAAGGAGATCAACCCTGGGATTTCTTTGGAAGGAATGATGCTAAAGCTGAAACTCCAGTACTTTGGCCACCTCATGCGAAGAGTTGACTTATTGGAAAAACCCTGATGCTGGGAGGGATTGGGGGCAGGAGGAGAAGGGGACGACTGAGGATGAGATGGCTGGATGGCATCACGGACTCGATGGATGTGAGTCTGAGTGAACTCCGGGAGTTGGTGATGGACAGGGAGGCCTGGCGTGCTGCCATTCATGGGGTCGCAAAGAGTCGGACACGACTGAGCGACTGAACTGAACTGAACTGATGGACTGCAGCCCACCAGGCTCCTCTCCCGTGGGATTCTCCAAGCTAGGATACTGGAATGGGTTGCCACGCCCTCCTCCAGGGGATCTTCCCGACCCAGAGATTGAATCTGTGTCTCCTCCCTCTTCTTCATTAGCAGGCAGATTCTTTACCACTGCTCCACCTGCGAAGCCCTGAGTCAAACTTACCCTTCCATAAAAGGGACATTTCTCCCTCCCTTTCCTGAACTACTATCTCAGCCTCTAAGTTCCACAGGGCTTGTATGCAGTTCTCATTCTGTCTCACCATTCCGTCTACCATCACTTCTAACTTCCTTGAGGTTGAGGTGCAGTCACCCATCTCTGGCAACTGCTCTGCAAGTTTCAGAGGGCAATCTCCTTTCTTCCTCTCTTTGCAGCTCAGTTACCACATCAAGGTGGCGCTAAGAGCATCTGCTTCTTTGGGTTTCTGCGAGCATTAAGCGAGGTAAGGCAAGGAAAGCGTTCTAGAGCGCCTCACTGGCAGGCTGGGAGCTCGCGTGGCCCACTCGCAACACGGGTTCGCGGGAACGCGCCTGGGGCGGGGCCGCGCTGGCCCTCCTGGGATTCACAGTCTGTGCGCTAGTTCGCAGTCTCCGCAGGCGGGACGCAGACACCCTTGGGCTCGCCTGGGAAAGTGGCCGCGGGCCTGCGGGACACGAGGCCCTGGGCCCCGCGCGGTGCCGGGCTGGGATGGAGCCGAGCGAGGGCAGCAGGATTGGCCCTGCCGCTGCTGCTGCGGTAGCTGCTGGCGCTAGCGGGCGGCGAGGGCACGTTCTACCTCGAGGTCCGTGAGCTGGAGAAGTGCTTCATTCAGGAGATCCCCGATGGCACCGTGGTCATAGGTGCGCGCGCGCCGCCAGTCCCGTCCTTGCCCTACCCACACCCAGAGCCCTGAGAGGGAGTGGGAGATGGGGCCCGAGGGATCAGCTCAGGCCCCGGGGAGGGCACGGATGGGAAAGAGGCGGACAGCTGCGTGGTCAAAGCACCTCTCCATTGCCTGTGCAGAGGTTGGGAACACGGAGGAGGCAAGACTGATCCAGATCCGGGTAACAGCAGAAAAGCAGGGTTGGAGAGGGGAAGAGAGAGGCAGAGGGCTGTGGTCAGGCCCCACAATCAGACCAGATCTTCCTGTTCCTCCGCCCACTACCACCCCTGTGACCAAAAGTCCCTGGTGGCCTCTCCGTCACTACTGTGGATGGAGATGCATCCAGGCTACCTCTCCATTAGGTAACTACAAGACCGAGCTATACGACCCTGCTATGGAAAAGTACCAGCCCTCCCCGCAGTGGATCAATTTGTTCGTGTTTGTGAAGGACCCTGAGAACAAGGTGAGGCAGGCCTTGACTCCATGCAGCCCCGCCCCTTCACCCGACCCCTGCCCTCCACGGTCTCCAGTGTCAATGCCTAGTCCTCCCTAGCCCTCTGTTTCTTAGACGAGGGACCATCTCCTCACAGGCAGGAGGGCTCAAGGAAGGCCACGCTCTTTGCAAACTGTAGAGTACTGTGTATTGGCAGTGCTGGGACCTGAGATTTTCGAACCCGGACCGATGCCTTTTCTCTCACATCCTCCTTCCTGGTCTGGCCAGTGAGGGTCAGAACCTGGGATACCCCCAGAATTCCTCTCTTAGAAGCAGGTTTCTGGGCCATTTCTCTGTGCTCACCAGAAGCTGTTTCTGTTAGAATCTGCTGGCCCAGCAGATGGCCCTCGGGGCAGCTTCACCTTCACCTCCCAGTCTCCAGGAGAGCATGAGGTCTGCCTTCACCTCAAGTCCATCCAGTTCGCCCTCTTCCATGATGGCAAACTGGTGAGTATGGAGGGGAATGTCACCAGTCCTCAATGTCTCAGTCCCTGGGGTGAGAAGTGTTCTGTAGGTGGTGCCTCTCGATGAGGTCTGGACTTTCCACGAAGTAAGCCTACAGAGAACAGTTCCTGAAGAATGAGAGGGGACCAGGAGGGAGTCACTTGGACTTAAAATCATCCCTAGTTCCCCTGCCATCTCTAGAATGAAGCCCAAGCTTCTAATGTGAGATTCAGAGCTGTCCAGCAGCTGAATGCTCCCAGGCTCTTCGTTACCACCTCCCACTGACACAGATCTCCTCGAAGTGGGCTGTCTCAAACACTGAGTCACACCTTGGTTTCTCTGCACATTTTGTTCAGTCCCTTCTGTCTTTTGGACTTGGAACTCCATGCAAGCAGGGCCTTGATCTGGGATTTTGGCACCTGGAGCAGGGCTGTTCCCACATCACTGAGTGTGAGGAAATGAACTGCTCAGTTCAGTCAGGCCCGGCCTAGTGTGTGGAAGCTGGCTTTCCTGCAGGTGCTCCCTGACCTCCAACCCTTGGCTCCTCTGCTCCTCAGGCCATTCACTTGGACATGCAGTTGGGTGAACACACCCATGATTATACGGGACTTGCAGCCAATGACAACCTGACCCTGCTGCATCTGCACATACAGCAGCTGGTAGAGCAGGTGGAGAAGATCCAGAGGGAGCAGGAATACCAGAGGGTGAGAGGCTGGCTGGGCCCAGTTGGGACAGCAGACGTGTAACCTCCCAGGGAGTGGCTCAGCTTTTCCCCTGGAGGTCTGTTCTGTTCTAGCAACATGACTTCCTCCTTCTCCCCTTCTTATAGCGGCGAGAGGAGCGCTTCCGACAGCCCAGCAAGAGCACCAATCAGAGGGTGGTGTGGTGGTCCATCCTGCAGACCCTCATCTTTATGGCACCAGCATTTGGCAGATGCAGCACCTCAAGAGCTTCTTTAAAGCCAAGAAGTTGGTGTAAATCAGCCTCGGAGACCAGAGGCCTGGCCTCCAGTCCATCCCCTGCTGCTGAACGATGGGAGGTGCTCTGGCCTGCTCTGTCTCCTGACTTCTCCCATCCTTCCCAACCCTGAGGGATTTCCTTGTTAACTGACGGGGAAAGAGGACCTCTTTCAGCTGGTTTTCTCAGTTGGGATTTGGGAGGGAATGAGTTTCCAGCTGGAGACACGTGGGTGGGAGGAGCTGCTAGCTGAGCAGGAGGGTGGTGTTATCCCCACTCCCATGTTAATTAGGATGAGTGAACTATCCCAAGATGGAGAAAATAGGAGTAAATATAAATTATAACTGTCCAATTTTCTGAGCTAAACATTTATTGCCTCCTATGCTACAATTCATTCTATATGGCCAATCAGATGTTTAACATGTGAGGCTTTGGTGGGAGATTGATCCCAAAGTGGATGAGGTGAAAAATGCTTTTATCCCAGAAGCATTAGCAACATGTGGAACCTTTTCTAGAAAAGTCCAACTTGGGCCCCTCTTTTGGGTAACCTGAGTGCTGGTGGTAATCGTGTGCCCATTGCACCTTCTCTCTCTGGGCTCTAGTCAGGCTCATGTGCCACCTTATTCCAATTACTTGGACTGCTGGGTTCTTCAAGGAATCTGATGTGCCTCCTGTGGTCTTGCTTTTTTTCAGTTGACCTCTGTCCCTCTGTGATTCCATTGGCTTATCTTTTCAGGAGATGCCTGAAGTTCCAAGTCACTGTTTCCATTACATTCAGCATCTCCCGTAACTCAACCTTCACAAGTGCACACAGGTATGCTTGCGTTCGTGCTAAGTTGCTTCAGTCATGCCCAACTCTTTGCAACCCTATGGACTGCAGCCTGCCAGCCTCCTCTGTCCATGGGATTCTCCAGGCAAGAAGACTGGAGTGGGTTGTCATGCCCTCCTCCAGGGGATATTTCTGACCCATGGACAGAACCCACTCTCTTATGTCTATCTGCATTGGCAGGCGGTTGTTTACCACTGGCACCACCTGGGAAGCCCTGGCACATAGGTACAGATGCCCCCCATTGCTTCTGCCTGATGTAGTCCACATTTTACCAAGTCCTATGCGGGTGGTCCTGTTGCACCATAGTCATCTCTCATGTGAATTTGACATTTTCTGTTATAAAGAAATTCACTAGCTGGCATTTCAATAAATTCACGTCCAAATTGTCAAGGCCAGGAGTATTAATAAGAGAGACTTCCCATGGAGAGGGGCGGCTGTGATAGCCCTGGCCCCTGACAGAGACTCACCCTCCCCTGGGATAATCCTGAGGGTGACTACAAGCCTCAGGGGTGTTGCTCACTTGTGTGTCTGGCCACAGTTGGCCTCAGAAAATATGAATGAGGCTTAACTGAAGGCTGGGGGCAGGGACCACTGGAGAATAACCTCTAACCATAGAATGTGACCTTAGGCTCACTTCCCTCATCTGAAGTTGGTGGGGCTGGGGATGGGGAGGGTGCTCTACTCTCTGCTGCAGGGGAAGGAAAGTGACCTAGATGGGCACATTCTTGCCCATGGAACCTGCAGTGTAACACCAAATGAGTCAGGATATTGGACAAGATATAAGTGTGATGCATGCTTCTGAGGAGGAGGGCATTGGTTTAAGGGCAGCATTTCAAGGGTCCTGGTCTAACCTAGTTAGTCATAGAAGGGTGCTTTTCAAAACTCAAACTCAAGATAGATGTTAGCTGGGGAAAGACTGTTCTGGCTAGAGAGAATAGCAAATACAGAAGCCTAAAACAAAAAAGAACATGGCTATTTGGGGAAACTGAAAGGAGGCCGCTATATCAAAATCCCAACTCCAGAGAGGCTGCCTGCAGCTTGCTTTCCAAGTTATGACTTCATGTCTAGGACTTGCCTCTTCCTCATGATTAACCCTAGAATGACCACACACTTTTCAGAGGGACTCCGTCCTCTCCGGACATAGGTGAGACCTTATCCTGTCACTTCAACAGAGAACAAGTCACAAAACAGCAACAGTGAAGGAGCACACAGAAGAGCTGCACACACAGTAGAAGGGACTTCTTTGTGTCAGCCTCCTCATCCATTTCCACACGGAAACTTCACAGTCACTCTCTGGAGGAAATGGCACATGTCCCTGGTTTAGAGAAGAGAGCCAGCTAGTAAGGGATGGGCCATTCTGAAATGGGGCAAATTCAACTCAGTTCTTGGTGTTCTTTTTTTCTGTTCCGGCTTCTCTGTTCTGGCTACTTTTCTCCAGGTAGAGGAAAGATCCCATACAAAGAGGTAAGAGCTGGTCGTTTGAATTTCTAGTTTATTTTGGCTGCCTTTTTTTTTTTTTCTTTGCATTTCTTTTCCATGGGGATGGTCTTGATCCCTGTCTCCTATACAATGTCACAAACCTCATTCCATAGTTCATCAGGCACTCTATCTATGAGATCTAGACCCTTAAATCTATTTCTCATTTCCACTGTATAATCATAAAGGATTTGATTTAGGTCATACCTGAATGGTCTAGTAGTGTTGCCCACTTTCTTCAATTTAAGTCTGAGAAAAGGAAAGATATAAGCATCTGAATGCAGAGTTCCTAAGAATAGCAAGAAGAGATAAGAAAGCCTTATTCAGCGATCAGTGCAAAGAAATAGAGGAAAAGAACAGAAGGGGAAAGACTAGAGATCTCTTCAAGAAAATTAGAGATACCAGGGGAACATTTCATGCAAAGATGGGCTCGATAAAGGACAGAAATGGTCTGGACCTAACAGAAGCAGAAGATATTAAGAAGAGGTGGCAAGAATACATGGAAGAACTGTACAAAAAAGATCTTCATGACCCAGATAATCATGATGATGTGATGACTAATCTAGAGCCAGACATCTTGGAATGTGAAGTCAAGTGGGCCTTAGAAAGCATCACTACGAACAAAGCTAGTGGAGGTGATGGAATTCCAGTTGAGCTGTTTCAAATCCTGAAAGATGATGCTGTGAAAGTGCTGCACTCAATATGCCAGCAAATTTGGAAAACTCAGCAGTGGCCACAGGACTGGAAAAGGTCAGTTTTCATTCCAATTCCAAAGAAAGGCAATGCCAAAGAATGCTCAAACTACCGCACAATTGCACTCATCTCACATGCTAGTAAAGTAATGCTCAAAATTCTCCAAGCCAGACTTCAGCAATATGTGAACCGTGAACTCCCTGATGTTCAAGCTGGTTTTAGAAAAGGCAGAGGAACCAGAGATCAAATTGCCAACATCCGCTGGATCATGGAAAAAGCAAGAGAGTTCCAGAAAAACATCTATTTCTGCTTTATTGACTATGCCAAAGCCTTTGACTGTGTGGATCACAATAAACTGTGGAAAATTCTGAAAGAGATGGGAATACCAGACCACCTGACCTGCCTCTTGAGAAATCTGTATGCAGGTCAGGAAGCAACAGTTAGAACTGGACATGGAACAACAGACTGGTTCCAAATAGGAAAAGGAGTACGTCAAGGCTGTATATTGTCACCCTGCTTATTTAACTTCTATGCAGAGTACATCATGAGAAACGCTGGACTGGAAGAAACACAAGCTGGAATCAAGATTGCTGGGAGAAATATCAATAACCTCAGATATGCAGATGACACCACCCTTATGGCAGAAAGTGAAGAGGAGCTAAAAAGCCTCTTGTTGAAAGTGAAAGAGGAGAGTGAAAAAGTTGGCTTAAAGCTCAACATTCAGAAAACGAAGATCATGGCATCTGGCCCCATCACTTCATGGGAAATAGATGGGGAAACAGTAGAAACAGTGTCAGACTTTATTTTTTTGGGCTCCAAAATCACTGCAGATGGTGACTGCAGCCATGAAATTAAAAGACGCTTCCTCCTTGGAAGAAAAGTTATGACCAACCTAGATAGTATATTCAAAAGCAGAGACATTACTTTGCCGACTAAGGTCCGTCTAATCAAGGCTATGGTTTTTCCTGTGGTCATGTATGGATGTGAGAGTTGGACTGTGAAGAAGGCTGAGTGCCGAAGAATTGATGCTTTTGAACTGTAGTGTTGGAGAAGACCTTGAGAGTCCCTTGGACTGCAAGGAGATCCAACCAGTCCATTCTGAAGGAGATCAGCCCTGGGATTTCTTTGGAAGGAATGATGCTAAAGCTGAAACTCCAGTACTTTGGCCACCTCATGTGAAGAGTTGACTCATTGGAAAAGACCCTGATGCTGGGAGGGATTGTGGGCAGGAGGAGAAGGGGACGACCGAGGATGAGGTGACTGGATGGCATCACGGACTCAATGGATGTGAGTCTGAGTGAACTCCGGGAGTTGGTGATGGACAGGGAGGACTGGCGTGCTCCGATTCATGGGGTTGCAAAGAGTCGGACATGACTGAGCGACTGAACTGACTAACTGACTAGCTTGAAAGATTTGAGCATAACCTTACTAGCATGGGAGGTGAGTGCAATTTTACAGTAGTTTGAATATTCTTTAATACTGCTTTTCTTGGGAATTGGGATGAAGATTCACCTTTTCCAGTCCTGTGGCCACTGCTGGATTTTCCAAATTTGATGACATATTTAATGCAGTACTTTGATAGCTTCATCTTTTAGGATTTGAAATAGCTCTGTGGAATTCCATCTCCTCCACTAGCTTTATTGGCAGCAGTGCTTTATAAGTCCCACTTGACTTTGCATTCCAGGATGTCTGGCTCTGGGTGAGTGACCACATCATGATTATCTGAGTCATTAAGATCTTTTTTGCATAGTTCTTCTGAGTATTCTTGCCATCTCTTCTTGATCTCTTCTGCTTCTATTATGTCTTTACCATTTCTGTCCTTTATTGTGCCATCTTTGGATGAAATATTCCTTTGACATTTTCAGTTTTCTTGAAGAGATCGCTAGTCTTTCCCCTTCTGTTGTTTTCCTGTATTTCTTTGCATCACTCACTGAAAAAGGCCTTCTCATCTCTCCTTGCTATTCTCTGGAACTCTGCATTTAGTTGAATGTACCTTTCCCTTTCTCCCTTGCTTTTCACTTCTCCTCTTTCCTCAGCTATTTCTAAAGCCTCCTCAGACAACCACTTTTGCATTTCTTTTCCTTTGGGATGATTTTGTTCACTGCCTCCTGTACAATAAATATTATGAACCTCTGTCATTGTTCTTCAGGCACTCTGTTTACTAGATCTAATCTCTTGAATCTATTTGTCACCTCCACTGTATATTCATAGGGGATTTAATTTAAGTCATACCTGACTGGCCTAGTGGTTTTCCCCACTTTTGTTAGTTTAAGCCTGAATTCTGCTATAAGGAACTCACGATCTGAGCCACTGTCAACTTCAGATCTTGCTTTCGCTAACTGTATACAACTTCTCCATCTTCAGCTACAAAGAATATAATCAACTTGATTTTAGTATTGCCCATTTGGTGATATCCATGTGTAAAATCATCTCGTGTGTTGTTGAAAAAGGATGTTAGGCTATGACCAGTGCATTCTGTTGGCAGAATTCTGTTAGCCTTTGCCTTGCTTCATTTTGTACTCCAAGGCCAAATTTGCCTTTTACACCAGGTATCTCTTGACTTCCTATTTTTGCATTCCAATCCCATTGATGAATAGGATATCTTTTGGGGGGTTAGTTCTAGGAGGTCCTGTGGTCTTCATAGAATTGATCAACTTTAGCTTCTTCAGCTTTGGTGGTTGGGGCATAGACTTGGATCACTGTGATGTTGAATGGTTTGCCTTGGAAATGAACAGAAATCATTCTGTCATTTTTGATGTTGCACCCAAGTACTGCATTTCTGACTCTTGAGGGCTACTCCATTTCTTCTACATGATTCTTATCCACAGTAGTAGATATAATGGTCATCTGAATAAATTCACCCATTCTCATCCATTTTAATTCACTGATTCCTAAGATGTCAATGTTTAACTCTTGCCATTTCCTGCTTGACCACATCCAATTTACCTTGATTTGTGGAGCTAACATTCCAGGTTCCTATGCAATACTGTTCTTTTCAGCATTGGGTTTTTCTTTCATCACCAGACACCCACAACTGAGCATCATTTCCTTTTTGGCCCAGCTGCTTCATTCTTTTTGGAACTATTAGTGGTTGTCTTCCGCTCTTCCCCATTATATATGGGACACCTTCCAACCTTGGGGGCTCATCTTTCAGTGTCATATCTTTTTGCCTTTTTCTGCCCCTCATGGGGTCTTCATGGCAAATAGACAGGAGTGGTTTGCCATTCCCTTCTCCAGTGGATCACATTTTGTCAGAATGCTCCACTATAACCTGTCTGTCTTGGGTGGCCCTGCACAGCATGGCTTCATTGAGTTATGCAAGCCCCTTTGTCACAACAAGGCAGTGATCCATGAAGGGGGAATATACTTACTGCAAGTTAGACAACTAGAAGTAGGCTGTTATCAGAGGCTGCAGATGGGTGACCTGAAAATATATTGTTTATCTTTTTTTGGTTAATTTTTTTCCAAATTATTTGACAACAGTAACAGTATCACAGTTTCTGTAATATAAATTTTGGGATATATTGGATAGGCAAACTGGTTGGATGAAGGAGCTTGGAGCTATTTTGTAACACTTGACTTGACATAAATATGAGAAAATGTCAATTACACATATCCAGGAGGCATGATAAAGATTATCAGGAAGGAGTGGGCCTCTCCTCCTGAAGAACACTGTCTTAGACAGTCACCCATAGATATGAGAGGTTTTGTGGAAGTCCAGGTTTCCAGAAGAGAAATTCCAGCACATAGTTGGAGCATAAAAATATACATTTGAACACAATGGAGAGGCTGAGAGGAACAGTTTAACTGTACCTGCATTGCTTGTCCTCCAAACTGACACACCTCATTGCCAAGGAATCATTTTCTTGGCCAGGATTTCTCCTGCAGGTTAAAGTGAGAGTGTGTGAATGAGCATCTAACTTCCCCAGCACTGTGGGATTGTGCCAAAGAAGCCATTTCTCTCTTGTTCCATCCAGAGTACTGAGTTTGAGCTACATGACTGGGGGTGGAAAGAGGCTAGGAGAGAACAGATAGAATTCTCAGAGGACATTAAAGGGACGTGGATCCTACTGAATGTCACGAACTCCATTTAGAAGTCTGCCCACAAGCTGCTGAGGACACACTCCCCCCAGATGACGTACAGGTACTGCCAGTGGTCCATGTGCCTCGTCTACACACCTCCACCCTGTGTCTTACCTCCCTGCATGCACTCCTGATGGTGATGAGAATAAGCTCAGGCAGAAAACGGTGGGCATGTGTAGAAAGCTGGCCTAAATCTGCTGGCCAGGGAGAGATCACAAACTTGAGCTTTAGCTGTACCCTTCAAAAAGCAAAAGGGAGTCTGTCAACCTCTGGTCTGGTGCCAGGATGGAGAGAAGCTTAAGATTTCTGCCACAAGAGGGAACGAGGACTATTCCCTATGGACTAGGCATATCCATAGTAGGTCTGAGGAAACCTCAGAATTCCCAATAGGGCTGACAGAAGGTATTTCTCTCCCCAAGTCAATGCATAAAGACTGGAGGAAGTGACTGCTACTTCAAAGGTAAAGACAGCATCATGAGACTTTAAGGAATATGAAAATTCAAGGATATATCATACCACCAAAGGATCCTAATAATCTGGTAACTGATACCAAAGGCATGAAGACCTACAACTGACCTGATAAAGAAGTCAAAATAATTGTTTTAAGGAAGCTCAATGAGCTGCAAGAAAACATAGAAAGATAACTGAACAAATCAGGAAAATGATGCACAAACAAAATGAGAACTTTAAAAAGAGAAATCATACAAAATAACCAAACCAAAATTCAATACAAAGACGACAAATGAGTGAAATGAAAAGTGCAGTAGAGAGTATCAGCATCAGAATGGATCAAGAAAAAAGGATCTGGAATTAAAGACAAGACCTTTGAAATTATCCAGTCAGAGGAAACAAAGAAAAAATAACAGAAAAGAGTGAAGAAAGCATGTGTCATCCATGGGATAATATAAAAAGAAACAACCTGCAAATTTTGAAATTTCAGAATGAGAAGGTGGAGGTGGACAGGAAACTTACTTTAAAAAAATAATGGCTAAGAACTTCCTAAATCTGGAGAGAGATTTGGCTATCCAGTTTCATGAAGCTCATAGGTTACCAAACAATTTAATGAGATCTTCTCTAGGACATATTATAGCAAAATTGTCAAATTTTTTTAGACAAAAAAATAAGTGCCAAAAAAAAAAGTTTGTAACTTATAAAGGAATCCTCATAAGACTATCAGAGGATTTCTCAATAGAAAACGAGCAGGTCAGGAGAGAGGGAGGTGATATTTTCAAAGGGCTGGAAGGATGAAACTGCCAAATGAGAATACTCAGTATGTCAAAGTTGTCCTTCAGAGATGAAGAAGCAGTAAAGACCTTCCCAGACAAAGCTGAGGGAGTTTATCACCACTAGACAGTAGATGGGGAAACAGTAGAAACAGTGTCAGACTTTATATTTTTGGGCTCCAAAATCACTGCAGATGGTGACTGCAGCCATGAAATTAAAAGACGCTTCCTCCTTGGAAGAAAAGTTATGACCAACCTAGATAGCATATTCAAAAGCAGAGACATTACTTTGCCGACTAAGGTCCGTCTAGTCAAGTCTATGGTTTTTCCTGTGGTCATGCATGGATGTGAGAGTTGGACTGTGAAGAAGGCTGAGCGCCGAAGAATTGATGCTTTTGAACTGTGGTGTTGGAGAAGACTCTTGAAAGTCCCTTGGACTGCAAGGAGATCCAACCAGTCCATTCTGAAGGAGATCAGCCCTGGGATTTCTTTGGAAGGAATGATGCTAAAGCTGAAACTCCAGTACTTTGGCCACCTCATGTGAAGAGTTGACTCATTGGAAAAGACCCTGATGCTGGGAGGGATTGGGGGCAGGAGGAGAAGGGGACGACAAGGAGGAGATGGCTGGATGGCATCACAGACTCAAGGGACGTGAATCTGAGTGAACTCCGGGAGTTGGTGATGGACAGGGAGGCCTGGTGTGCTGCGATTCATGGGATCACAGAGTCAGACACGACTGAGAGACTGAACTGAACTGAACTGATACAACTGAAAGGCTTCCCTCATGGCTTAGCAGGAAAGAATTTGTCTACCAGTGCAGGAGATGCAGGTTCGATCCCTGGGTTAGGAAGATCCCCTGGAGAAGGAAAAGGCAACTGACTCCAGTACTCTTGCCTGGGAAATCCCATGGACAGTGAAGACTAGCAGGGTACAGTCCATGGGATCTCAAAGAGTCAAACACAACTTAGCAACTAAACAACAACAACAAAGTACAATTAAAACTAATATTTAAAAGCCTGGACATAGTGCTGTCCAAAGTTCTACTCTGAAATTTGTGACATAAAGTCTTACATTTCTTAGTACACATTCTAGTAAGAGTGAGTTTCAATCAACATAAGGAAAATACAGAGACTAATCAAACAGTATCAAGCCCCTGTAAGTCTTTATGGCATTCACGGAAAGTCTTTAGGATTTATTTGTAAATATTCATTTATTCGTTCTAACTTTTCCACTATGCATCTGTTTTCTCTATCCAATACCAAAATACATGCACACAAACTCCCAAAACTGTATACTGTTAGGCCAGATATCTTAAATGCCTACAGGGCACTAAAAGAAAAGCAAACATTTTATTGTTCCACAAGGATGCTGACATGCACTTAAAGCAAAACAGACAAAAAAAATTAGGGGTGCTTGAGAGTTATTTATGTTTGAATAGAACTTTCTGCTATGTTAATTCTGAAGTTCATTTCATATAAGACCCATATGAAGTGAACAAACACAAGTAAACAAATTATTTTCTATATAATTCATCTCTAGTTCTATGATTCAATACCAAATATTCTTCAAATTTATGAAGGTTCCCTTTTAATTACTGCTTCCAAACTATGGACTCAACTCAGTACTGTTTCCGAATAAAGATTCTCTTTGTATTTCATATCATTGAGGTAATTCAAAATATAAGATGGTTTCTTGTAGTAATTTTTCTGGAGATTTACTGGATTGTAATATCTCACATGCAAATAAATTAGTGATCCAAAAACTGCATTGCTGCTTCTTTGCTGCATTATGTAAGGTGAGCCAAAGTGGGAAATTACATATATTTTTCCAGATAAATCCTTTTAACACCCTCAAATAATCATGAGAACAGCAACAAAAACAAAACAAAAAGCCCAAACAAAAATCTGCATTGCAGTTGCTAACTTGAACCATGCCAATGAACATTCAAAAGATTAATCAAAGGCTTGACAGTTGTTAACAGTTCAACATGGTTCCCACAATTATCCAATTAAACATAAAATGCAAATAGGAGAAGTCTTATGGGTTCCATAGAGCATGAATATCAGGCTGCTTCAGAAAACTATTAACTGTAATGTACTGTTTGCTGAGTCAGAAGAAAGTGAAAGGAGGACCAGTCCATTTATAGAGGAAGGCAAGCAGTAGAAAAATAGAGTGGAGAGACACATAACTCAACTACTCTTTATGTGGTCATATAAACACAACAGACAGCGGTAAAATCCAGAAAACAAAATTTAAGTAACAATTATTGTAAAACCAAAAGAATGCAAAGCAATGACTTTACCCTATAATTCCTACTGGCTGCACTGTACCCACAGCATACTTCAACCACACTTCTCTAGCTTGCTGCTAAGTTAGAAACATGGATGTAATTATAGTTGTTGGCTTTTGACTCTGTCTATAAACCATGCAGAGATAAACTGCTATTAGTGAACATACCAACTCCATATAATTGTGTTTTGACATTATAGGTAAAAACAGTGAGAAGAAAAACTAACCACAGCAATTATAAACAGCATGTTCAAGGGCACGGCAGGTCACTTATGACCTTCACTGAATTGCTGTAATCCCTAAGCTGCATTTTCACACATTCAGATGCACACGCGCGCGCGCACACACACACACAGGTGCATGTTCCACACCTGTCTTTCTTAAGGAAACAAATTAAGTGAACATAAAAACTACTAAATTATGTGTTCATAAATACCCAAAGGAATACAAAATATGCACTGCATGGGTCAGATATCTGTACTTTTTATAAAACGGTATTATATTTTAAGAAGCCAAATTAAATTTTAGAAGAAACATTTTGTGGTAAGTGTTGCCTCTAAAAATATTCTATTTTGCAGCTCTGTCTACTCAGGGGAAAAGAAGGATTGAGGCAATCTGATTCAGTATCAAAACTTCTGCTACTGTATAAGCGGGGTTTAGGTTGCCTTTTTTGGAGAGTAGTTTTTAAATGCTAAATCTATCTACTCACGCTGATAACATTTTTGTAACAATGATCCAACTATTTACCTCATTTCATTGGCTACAAGCAGAACTATTACATCCATTTCTTTTGTTTTTATATGATGGTGACTGCAGCCATGAAATTAAAAGACGCTTCCTCCTTGGAAGAAAAGTTATGACCAACCTAGATAGCATATTCAAAAGCAGAGACATTACTTTGCCGACTAAGGTCCGTCTAGTCAAGTCTATGGTTTTTCCTGTGGTCATGCATGGATGTGAGAGTTGGACTGTGAAGAAGGCTGAGCGCCGAAGAATTGATGCTTTTGAACTGTGGTGTTGGAGAAGACTCTTGAAAGTCCCTTGGACTGCAAGGAGATCCAACCAGTCCATTCTGAAGGAGATCAGCCCTGGGATTTCTTTGGAAGGAATGATGCTAAAGCTGAAACTCCAGTACTTTGGCCACCTCATGTGAAGAGTTGACTCATTGGAAAAGACCCTGATGCTGGGAGGGATTGGGGGCAGGAGGAGAAGGGGACGACAGAGGATGAGATGGCTGGATGGCATCACAGACTCAATGGACGTGAATCTGAGTGAACTCCGGGAGTTGGTGATGGACAGGGAGGCCTGGTGTGCTGCGATTTATGGGGTCGCAAAGAGTGGGACACGACTGAGCGACTGAACTGACTGACTGAACTGAGACCTGTCTTGCAAGAAATGCTGAGATGAGTTCTTCAAGAAAAATGAAAGGAGACTAATTAGCAACATGAAAATATACAGCATACTGATAAAGACAAGTATATAGTCATGGGATCTCCCTGGTGGTCCAGTGGTTAAGACTCTGCACTTCCAATGCAGGGGGTGTGGTTCTGATCTCTGGTCAGGGAACTAAACTCCCACATGGTGCACAGTGCAGCCAAAATTTTTTAAAAGTAATTAGTCAAACTCAGAATACTCTAATAGTGTAATAGGGTGATATAGTAACCACTTTACTGTACAGGTTAAAGGACAAAAAATTAAAATAACTGTAGCTATAATAACTTATTAATGAATGCTCCTGCTGCTGCTAAGTCACTTCAGTCGTGTCCAACTCTGTGCAACCCCATAGATGGTAGCCCACCAGGCTCCCCTGTCCCTGGGATTCTCCAGGCAAGAACACTGGAGTGGATTGCCATTTCCTTCTCCAATGCATGAAAGTGAGAAGTGAAAGTGAAGTCGCTCAGTCGTATCCAACTCTTAGCGACCCCATGGACTGCAGCCCACCAGGTTCCTCTGTCCATGGGATTTTCCAGGCAAGAGTACTGGAGTGAGGTGTCATTGCCTTCTCCATATTAATGAATATGCAGTATTAAAACATTTAAATTATGACATCAAAAACATAAAAGGAGGGGAGAAAAATAGAGTAGAATTTTTATATGTGATTTAAGTTATCAGGGGCTTCCCTGATGGCTCAGAGATTAAAAGCGTCTGCCTCCAATGTGGGAGACCCGGGTTCGATCCCTGGGTTGGGAAGATCCCCTGGAGAAGGAAATGGCAATCCACTCCAGTATTCTTGCCTAGAGAATCCCATCACAGAGAAGCCTAGTACATTATAGTCCACGGGGTCGCAAAGAGTCTGATATGACTGAGCGACTTCACCTTCACCTTAAGTTATTATCAGCATAAATAGACTGTAACATCTATAAGAAGTTTTATGTAAGGCTAATGGTAACCACAAAGCAAAATCTATAGTAGATATATGCAAGGTAAGTGTAAGGAAATCAAAGCATATCAGTACAAAAATTTAATTCACAAAGAAAGGCAGCAAAAGAGGAATAAGGGAACAACAAAACATTTAGAAAACAATAAGATGGCATTAGTATTAAATTCTCCAATCAAAAGGCATTGAGCAGCTAATGGATAAAAAGAACAAGACTCAAATACATGCTGCCTATAGGAGATTCATACCAGCTTTAAGGACATACATAGGTTTAAAGGGAAGCAATGGAAAAAGATACTCCTTGCAAGTGGAATTGAAAAGAGAGCAGAAGTAGACATACTTATATAATATAAAATATACTTTAAAACAAAAACTGTAACAAAAGATGAAGAAGGTCATTATATAATGGTAAAGGTGTCAATTCATCAAGAACAAATAACAATAAGTGTATATGCATCCATCACTGAAACACCTAAATATATTAAGCAACCACTGATAGATCTGAAGGGAGAGATAGACAACAATACAATAAAAGTAGGGGACTTCAATTGGAGAAGGAAATGGCAACCCACTCCAGTGTTCTTGCCTGGAGAATCCCAGGGACGGGGGAGCCTGGTGGGCTGCCGTCTATGGGGTCGCACAGAGTCGGACGCGACTGAAGTGACTTAGCAGCAGCAGCAGGGGACTTCAATATCCTACTTTCAATGATGGATAGATCATCTAGACAGAAAATCACCAAAGAAATATTGGACTTGAACTACGCTCTAGACCATATGAACCTAAGAGACATATACAGAACATTCTACCCACCAGAAAAGAATAGACGTTCTTCTCAAATGCACATGCAACCTTCTCCAAGATAGATCAGGATAAGCCACAAAACAAATCTTAGTGATATTAAAAAAAATTGAAATAATACCAAGTATCTTTTTCTTTGGAGTTTACAATGGAATGAAACTAGAAATCAATAATAGGAGGAAAGCTGGAAATTAACAGATATGTAAAAATGAAACAACATACTCCTGACCAACCAATGAATTAAAGAAGAAAACAAAAGGGAAGTTGTAAAAAAAAATCTTGAAATAAACTAAAATGGAAAAACAATATACTGAAATTTATAGAATCAACAAAAGCATTTCTAGGAGGGAGGTCTATAGTGACAAACAACTATATGTAAAAAAAGAAAAATCTCAAATAAACCACCTAGCTTTACACCTCAAGGATCTAGAAAAAGAAAAAACTAAGCCCAAAGTTAGCAGAAGTTAGAAAATAACAGAGATCAGAGATGAAATAGAGACCAGAACAATAAAAAGATCAATAAAACTAAGAGCTATTTGTTTTTAAAAGATGAACAAAATTAACAAAGCTTTCGCTAAACTAAGAAGAGAAGATAAAAATAAATGAAATCAGTAATATAATGAAAGAAGAGACATTACAACTGATACCACAGAAATACAGAGGATCAAGGAGGCTACTATGAACAGTTATATGTTAGAACTGGACAAAAACACCTAGAAACATACAGCCTACCAAGATAGAATCTTATGAAAGTAGAAAATCTGAACAGAATGATACCACAAGTAAAGAGAGTGAATCAGAATCAAAATTCTCCTAACAAAGTAAAGCTCAGGATGAGATGGTTTCCCTGGCAAATTCTACCAAACATTTAGGGAAGAGTTGATATCAATCCTTCCAAATTCTTCCAATAAATTGAAAAGGAAGAGGAAAGAACACTTCCAAATTCATTTTATGAGGCCAGAATTACCCTCATACCAAAGCCAGATAAGGACACAAGAAAACTATAAACCAGTATCCTTCATGAATATAGATGAAAAATTCCCCCCCAAAATATTTAAAAATTGAATTCAACAGCTCATTAAAAGGATCATGCATTAAGTTCAAGTGGGGGAATGCAAGGATAAATATGCAAAGCAATAAATATGATACACCACATTAATAGGATGAAAGTTAAAAATCATGATTACCTCAATAGATGCAGAAAAATTTTACAAATATAACATTCTTTCTGATTAAAAACTCTCAATTAAAAAAAAAAACTCTCAATAAATTAGGTATAGAAGGAACATATCTTAACATAATAAAGTCTCTATAGAAGCCCAGGGCCAACATCACACTCAGTGGTCACAGGCTGAAAGCTTTTCCTCTAAGATCAGGAATAAGACAAGGGTGCCCCACTTACTTGGGAAAGGAAATGACAACCCACTCCAGTATTCTTGCTTGGAGAATCCCATGAACAGAGGAGCCCGGCAGGCTACAGTCCATAGGGTCACAAAGAGTAGGACATGACTGAAGCAACTTAGCACACACGCACACCCCTCTCACTACTCTTGTTCAACATAGTCCTGGAAGTCTTAGCCAGAGCAATTAGGCAAGAAAAAGAAAAGGCATCCACACTGAAAAGGAAGGAGTTAAATCATCTTTGTTTGCAAATGACATCATCATGCATGCATGCATGCTCATTGCTCAGTCAAGTCCAACTCTTTGAACCCCATGGACTGTAGCCTGTCAGGCTCCTCTGTCCATGGGATTCTCTAGGCAACAATACTAGAGTGAGTTGCCATGCCCTTCTCCAGGAGATCTTCCTGACCCAGGGATCGAAACCAGGTCTCCTGCCTTGCAGGCAAATTCTTTACCATCTGAGCCATGAGGGGAGCCCTGATACAATCATATATATATACATATATATGTATACATATACATGTATATTACATATACATACATGTGTGTATATGTATATATAAATGCTAAAGATTTCACACACATGCACACAAAGTGCTAGAACTAATTGATGATTTAGTACAATTGCAGGATACAAAGTTCACATATGGAAATCAGTTGTTTTTCTATACACTAATAGTGAAATATCTAAAAAGAAATAAAACAATCCCATTCACAATAAAATAAAATATTTAGGAGCAAATTCAGCTAAGAAGGTAAAATATCTGTACACCAAAAACTATAAGACTGATGAAAGAAATTGAAGACACAAATAAATGGAAAAGTTCCCCAAGTCATGGATTAGAAAAATTAATTTTGTTAAAATTTTCATACTACACAAAGCCATTTATAGATTCAATACAACATCTATCAAAATTCCAAAGACATCAGAGAAATGGGGGAAAAAATCCTAAAATTTGCATGGAACTACAAAAGACTGAATAATCAAAGCAATTCTTAGAAAGAAGGACAAAGCTAGATGTATCACACATCCTGGTTTTAAACTATAACTACAAAGCTATAGTAATCAAAACAGTATGGTATTCTCATAGACCAGTGGAACATAACTCAGAAACACACCCTCACATATACATTCATCTTATATTTGACAAGAGAGCCAGGAATACTCAATGGGAAAAAAAGCTGTCTCTTCAATAAATAATGATAGAAAAACTACCAGCAGAAGAATGAAATTGCAACACTGCTTTATACCATTCAGAAAAAGTAACTTGAAATGGATTAAAGATTTAAACATAAGACCTGAAACTGTAACACTCCTAGAAGGAAAAACTTCTTGACATTGGTCTTAACTTTTTTTTAATATCACATCAAAGGCACATACAATAGAAACAAAAATGAGTAAGTAGGAGTACAGAAAACTAAAAATCTCCCACACAGCAAAAGAACCAATCAACAAAATGAAAAAGCAATTCATGGAATGGGAGAAAGTATTTGTAAGTCATGCATATGATAAGGAATTAATATAAAAATATAAGAAATTCAAACAACTCAAGAAAAATTGGATTTAAAAATAGGCAGAGGAACTGAAAAGACATTTTTCTAAGCCAACAGGTACATGAAAAGAGGCTCAACATCACTAATTATCATGGAAATGAAAATCAAAACCATGATGAGATATTACTGCACACCTGTTAGAATGACTACAATTAAAAAGATAAAAGATAAGTGTTGGAGAGGATGTGGAGAAAAGGAATCCTTATGCACTGTTGGTGGGAATGTAAACTGGTACAGTCACTATTTGAAACAGTATCTAGGTTCCTCAAAAGATTAAAAATAGAACTACCATATGATCTAGCATTCCACCTTTGGATACATATTTAAAGGGAATAGAATTACCATCTTGTAAAGATATCCACACACACACCCTCCATGAACACTGCAGCATTATTCACAATATCAAACACATGGAAACAATCTTAAGTGTCAGTCTCCAGATGAATGGATAAAGAAAGTGATACGGACTGACACTGGTGGCTCAGTCAGTAAAGAGTCTGCCTGCAATGCTGGAGACCAGGGTTCAATCCCTGGGCCGGAAAGATCCCCTGCAGGAGGATAAGGCAACCCACACCAGTATTCTTGCCTGGAGAATTCTGTGGACAAAGGAGCCTGTCCATGGGGTTGCAAAGAGTCAGACATGCCTGAGCAACTAACACTAGATGGAATGACACACAAATACTATTTAGTCATAAAAAATAAAGGAATTCTGTCATCTGCAACAACATGGATGAACTTGAGGTATTATGCTAAGTGAATTAAGTCATAAAGAGAAAGACAAATACTGTATGATCTTACTAAAATGTGGAATCAAAAAACACTGAACTTATTGAAACAGAGAGTAACCAGAGATTGTGGAATGAGGAGACTTGACATGTTGGTCAAATGATACAAATTTGCAATTAGAAGAAGAATAAGTTCTGGGGATCTAATGTATAGCATGGTGACAATAATTTACAATACTATATTGTATACTTGAAATTTGCTAAGAGAATAGACCCTTAAATGTTCTCACCATACAGAAACATGCACACACAAAAAGATGATAGGTATATGAAGTGATGGATGTGTTAATTAACTGTAATATGGTTACCATTTCATAACATATACATATATATCAAATCATCACACTTGCATTTTAAACTTATACAATATTACACAATGTTATCTGTCAATATATCTCTCAATCAGTAGGGTTGGCAGTGATTTCAACTTTTATACATCAAAGGATACCATCAAGACAGCCTGGAGTCTAGTCTGGATAGAACTTATAAAGAATTCTTACAACTCCACAACAAAGAACAAACAATCCAATAAAAATTAAGTGGGCAAAAGATTTGAGTAGAAATTTCTCCAAAGACTGTACAATAGCCAATAAGCATATGAAAAGATGTCCAATATTATTAGCATTCTGTTCAGTTCAGTTCCGTTCAGTCACGCAGTCGTGTCCGACTCTGCGACCCCATGAATCGCAGCACACCAGGCCTCCCTGTCCATCACCAACTCCCGGAGTTCACTCAGATTCACGTCCATCGAGTCAGTGATGCCATCCAGCCATCTCATCCTCGGTCGTCCCCTTCTCCTCCTGCCCCCAATCCCTCCCAGCATCAGGGTCTTTTCCAATGAGTCAACTCTTCACATGAGGTGGCCAAAGTACTGGAG
>SJXQ01001377.1:386096-408936 GCA_006408695.1 Aepyceros melampus | reverse complement strand
AAGTAAGCGCTCCTCACGGTGTCCTGTCCTCTGCCCCGGGTGCTGGGATGCCAGTGGAGGGGCTGCCCGCCCAGCGCCTCTCCGTCCATCCTGCTGCTGTGGCGGCCAGAGGCATTGCCCACTGCCAGCACCCAGGCCTCAGGGTGGGGCCATCCTCAGGCCGGACGCTGGGACGGCGCTCTGCTCACTGCACTGGCCAGGGGACATGCTCCCAGCGACCACCGAGTCTGGGGGCCCAGAGGGCGGCTTCCTGAGCACCCTGTGGAGCCCCTGTGCTGTGGGCACGAGAGTAGCTGCGTCCAGGGTGTCGTGATCCCGGGCTCTGGGCTCGTGGCTGGTTCCCTGCGGCTCGGCCAGCGTGGAGGGCAGGGTGGGTGCTGACGCCAGGAGGAGCGTGGCCTGGGTCACCCTCCCTGTGCTCCCCCAGCGGCCCGAGCGGGCTCCCTGTGGCAAGCCATGTGGCCTGCAGCATGCTGCGGGGGAGGCGTGCCTCCTCCCAGGCACAGCAGCCTGTCACAGTGTGTCTGCTCTGGGCGGGAGCTCCGCGCACAGCCGGGCAGGAGGAAGCTGGGCTGAGGGCCCAGGCATGTCCTGCTGCCTCTCCCACCTGGCTGCTGGGCAGACTGCTCTCATGGGCAAGATTGGGGTCTGGAGGCCACCCTTGGGGCTCAGGGAGCAGTGGGAGGCGTGCCAGGCCTGGCCAAGGTGGCCTTGGGGGCAGAGCCCCTCGCCGTGGCAACCTTCTGCAGGGGCCTCCCAAGTGGTCCAAGTGCAGCAGCCACCCCAGCACCGGGGTCGCAGTCCCACCAGGCTGCAGTCAAGGGCCCGGGGCCCGGCCGGCCTCCCTGGTCACAGCTCACTGTGCTTCCCCGCAGGGCAGCCGTGCAGAGGGTGGTCACCGCCATGAACCAGATGGACCGTAAGAAGCACGAGAAGTTTGCGAACCAGTTTAACTACGCCCTGAACTAGAGGGCCAGGCCTGTGCACGGGGTCCTCGTGCCATCCGCGCCTCCTCGCTGGGCACGGGTGTGGCAGCCATCTTCTAGGGCCCGGCGCGCACTCTAAGCCAAGCGCCCCAGAGGTGTGGACGTTCCTGCCGCGGGGACCTTAGCCAGCGCTCACGGCCCGCCCGCCTGGTCACCTGGGGTGGATGCGGCAGCCTGGCCACCAGAGGGCGTCTTGCACGGCTTGGGCACTTTGTGGCGTGGCGCAGGGTTGCTCAACGCCCAGGATGAATGCAGCCCCGCCCTGCCCCAGCCTTCTCCACTCCTCTCCGGGTTGCCTGCTGGGCACTGCCTGTGCCTGGCGCCACCGCCCCACCGGCCTCCTCCGCGCAGCGCTGCGCCCTGAAAGCCGCCCCCTGGTGCTGTCAGCGCGCCCTCCTCTCAGTCCAGACGGCGCTCCGCTGTGTGAGCAGATCACGCTTACCCTGCATTGCGGACTCATGGGTGGTTTGCACTTTGGGACCACGAATACTGTTAGGACCGTTCGTGTGCAAGTTTTGCATGGGTGTATATTTTCATTCCTTTTGGGTTTATGCCTAGAAATGAAATGGATGGGTTGTGTAGTAACTCTGTGTTTAACTTGCTGATGAATTGCTGAAGTGTTTTCCGAAGCAGCTGCACGCATACATCGGGTGCTCCTGCTCTCGCCAGGCTTGCTGCCAGCCTCTGTGATGCTAGCCTTCTGAGTGGGTGTGAAGTGGCATCTCACTGTGGTTTGACTTGCACTTTCCGAGTAATGAATGATGGTGAGCATCTTGGCGTTCAGTTGCTGAGTCTCGCCCGACTCTGTGGCCCCAGGGACCGCACCGTGCCAGGCCTCCCTGTCCGTCACCATCTCCCGGAGTTCGCCCAGACTCATGTCCAGAGAGTCACGATGCTGTGCGGCCACCTGTGCTGAGCGTCTTTCGTGCTTGTTGGTCACTGTTTACCTTCTTTGGAGAAACACCAAGGTCTTTTGCCCATGCCAGTTGGGTTGCTGATTTGAGTTGTGAGAGCTCTTGATGTATTCTAGATACTAGACCCTCATGGGGTTTGCGACTGCTTCCCCCACTCTGTGTTCTCATTCTCTTAGTTTCTCTGAGACACAGAAGCTATGAATTTCCATATCCTACATCTTTCATTTTGTCCCTTGTGCTTTTCATATCATATCTGAGCAGCAGTTGCTGAATCCCAAGCATGAATGTTACTCATGTTTCCTTCTAGGAGTTTAATGATCTTGGTCTTAAACTCAGGTCTTTGGGGTGGGTCAGCTGGTTTGAGTTAATTTCTGTCTGTGCATCATTGGTGTGGATATCCAGTTGTCTCAGCATCATTTATTGGAAAGATCGTTCATTCTCCCATTGAATTGTCTTGGTACCTGTATTGACTGTGAGTTGCCCCTCAACGCCTGAATTCGTTTCTGGAGTCTCCCTTCTGTTCCCTGACCTTGTGTTGCTACTACGCAGCCTTACCTGATGTAGCCTTGTGGGGAGTTTTGAAAGACTGCACCTTTGTTCTTTCTAAACATTGTTTTCACTGTTCTGGGTCTTTTACATTTCCAAATAAATTTTAGGATGAGCTTGTCAATTTCTTCAAAAAAATAAAAAGGTATCTGAGATTTTACAGATTGTGTTGACTCTTATACGAGGATTTTCTTCAACAGAAATACTTTGGAATCCCACATAAGCTGTGGTTGGGTGAATCCTTGGGGGCAGAACCACAGAGGCAGGGTCAGTGGGTACCCACAACCCCCGTGATATCAGAGGTCAAACAGAATGTCGTCTTAATGTTAAATGTTATACTTGGTGAACTTAGAGCATCTTTGCATATACGTAGGTTTTCTTTGTATGTTCACGATTTTGTAGTTTTTCGTATACCAAGTTTTGCATTTGTTAAATTTATTCTTAAGTGTTTTATTCTGTTTGATGCTATTATAAATGTAGTTCTCTGAATTTCATTTTTGGATTGTTTGCTACTAATACCTAGATATTACAACTGATTGTTTTACATTGATGGCATATCCTGAAAGTGCTCAGCTCACTTAATAGCTCTAACAGGGCTGTGTGTGTGTGTGTGTGTGTGTGTGCCTTACTAGCTCTAACAGGGCTGTGTGTGTGTGTGTGTGTGTGCCTTACTAGCTCTCACAGGGCTGTGTGTGTGTGTGTGTGTGTGTGTGCCTTACTAGCTCTAACAGGGCTGTATGTGTGTGTGTGTGTGTTCCTTACTAGCTCTAACAGGGCTGTATGTGTGTGTGTGTGTGTGTTCCTTACTAGATCTAACAGGGCTGTGTGTGTGTGTGTGTTCCTTACTAGCTCTCACAGGGCTGTGTGTGTGTGTGTGTGTGTGTTCCTTACTAGCTCTCACAGGGCTGTGTGTGTGTGTGTGTGTGTGTTCCTTACTAGCTCTCACAGGGCTGTGTGTGTGTGTGTGTGTGTGTGTTCCTTACTAGCTCTAACAGGGCTGTGTGTGTGTGTGTGTGTGTGTGTTCCTTACTAGCTCTAACAGGGCTGTGTGTGTGTGTGTTTGTGTGTGTTTAGAGGCCTTACTAGCTCTAACGGCTGTGTGTGTGTCTGTGTGTGTGTGTGTTCCTTACTTGCTCTAACAGGGCTTTGTGTATGTGTGTTTGTATGCCTTACTAGCTCTGACTGGGCTGTGTGTGTGTGTGTGTGTGTGTGTTCCTTACTACTCTCACAGGGCTGTGTGTGTGTGTGTGTGTGTGTGTTCCTTACTAGCTCTCACAGGGCTGTGTGTGTGTGTGTGTGTGTGTGTTCCTTACTAGCTCTCACAGGGCTGTGTGTGTGTGTGTGTGTGTGTGTTCCTTACTAGCTCTCACAGGGCTGTGTGTGTGTGTGTGTGTGTGTGTTCCTTACTAGCTCTCACAGGGCTGTGTGTGTGTGTGTGTGTGTGTGTTCCTTACTAGCTCTCACAGGGCTGTGTGTGTGTGTGTGTGTGTGTGTTCCTTACTAGCTCTCACAGGGCTGTGTGTGTGTGTGTGTGTGTGTGTTCCTTACTAGCTCTCACAGGGCTGTGTGTGTGTGTGTGTGTGTGTGTTCCTTACTAGCTCTCACAGGGCTGTGTGTGTGTGTGTGTTCCTTACTAGCTCTCACAGGGCTGTGTGTGTGTGTGTGTGTGTGTGTTCCTTACTAGATCTAACAGGGCTGTGTGTGTGTGTGTTTGTGTGTGTGTAGAGGCCTTACTAGCTCTAACGGCTGTGTGTGTGTCTGTGTGTGTGTGTGTTCCTTACTTGCTCTAACAGGGCTTTGTGTATGTGTGTTTGTATGCCTTACTAGCTCTGACTGGGCTGTGTGTGTGTGTGTGTGTGTGTGTGGATTCCTCAGGATTCTGTGTACACAGCGCCGCGTCACCTGCAAGAGGAAGCTGTGTTTCTTCCTTTGCCGTTTGGATTCCTTTTACCTCTTTGTCTTGTCTGGTTGCCCTGGCTGGAGCCTCAGGGCAAAGCCCAAGAGCTCTGGAGAGAAGAGGGGTCCTCTTCTCGTCCCTGATCTGAGGGGAAGAGCTTCTGGTCTTTTCCCACAGAGTGTGGCAGTGGCTGGGCTCTTTGTAGACGCTACGCAGCAGGGTGAGGATATTCCCTTATGTTCCTAGTTTGTTGAGTGTTTTGTCATGAAGGGAGCTGAACTTTTGTCAAATGCACTTTTTACATCTATTAAAATGATTATGTGGTTTCTAGCCTTTATTCTGTTGATTGGTGATTACATTAACTGCTTTTCATATATTGAACCACCCTTTAGCATTCATGGGGTAAACCCCACAGGATCCGTTCAGTCGTTTGCATGTTTCTAGAAATCTGCCCGTCTTATCTAGGCTATACATACAGCTGATAGTATTCCTTTATAATCATTCGTGTTTCCGTAAGGTGGACAGACTAGAGATCTCTTCAAGAAAATTGGAAATAGCAACGGAACATTTCAGCCAAAGATGGGCACAATAAAGGACAGAAACAGTGAAGACCCCATAGAAGTGGAAGAGATGGAAAGAACACACAGAACTGCACTGGCAGAGGCCTTAGCGGCCCGGATCACCACGACGGCGTGGCCACTCAGCCAGAGCCGACATTCTGGGCGGTGAAGTCAAGTGGGCCTTAGGAAGCACTCCTGTCAGCAGAGCTAGTGGAGGGGATGGGATTCCAGCAGAGCTATTTAAGATCCCCAAAGATGATGCTGTCAAAGTGCTACCTCAACATGTCAGCAACTTGAAAACCCAGCAGTGGCCACAGGACTGGAAAAGGTCAATCCTCACCCCAGTTCCCAAGAAGGGCTGTGCTGAGCAATGTTCAAACCACCGGGCAGCCACTCTCATCTCCCATGCTAATAAGCTAGTTCAGTTCAGTTCAGTCGCACAGTCGTGTCCGACTCTTTACGACCCCATGAATCGCAGCACGCCAGACCTCCCTGTCCATCACCAACTCCCGGAGTTCACTCAGACTCACGTCCATTGAGTCTGTGATGCCATCCAGCCATCTCATCCTCGGTCGTCCCTTTCTCCTCCTGCCCCCAATCCCTCCCAGCATCAGGGTCTTTTCCAATGAGTCAACTCTTCGCATAAGGTGGCCAAAGTACTGGAGCTTCAGTTTTAGCATCATTCCTTCCAAAGAAATCCCAGGGTTGATCTCCTTCAGAATGGACTGGTTGGATCTCCTTGCAGTCCAAGGGACTCTCAAGAGTCTTCTCCAACACCACAGTTCAAAAGCATCAATTCTTTGGCGCTCAGCCTTCTTCACAGTCCAACTCTCACATCCATACATGACCACAGGAAAAACCATAGCCTTGACTAGACGGACCTTAGTCGGCAAAGTAATGTCTCTGCTTTTGAATATACTATCTAGGTTGGTCATAACTTTTCTTCCAAGGAGTAAGCGCCTTTTAATTTCATGGCTGCAGTCACCATCTGCAGTGATTTTGGAGCCCAAAAAAACAAAGTCTGACACTGTTTCTACTGTTTCCCCATCTATTTCCCATGAAGTGATGGGGCCAGATGCCATGATCTTAGATTTGAAACAGCTCAACTGGAATTCCATCACATCCACTAGCTTTGTTTGTAGTGATGCTTTCTAAGGCCCACTTGACTTCACATTCCAAGATGTCTGGCTCTAGATTAGTTATCACATCATCATGATTATCTGGGTCATGAAGATCTTTTTTGTCCAGTTCTTCCGTGTATTCTTGCCACCTCTTCTTAATATCTTCTGCTTCTGTTAGGTCCAGACCATTTCTGTCCTTTATCGAGCCCATGTTTGCATGAAATGTTCCCTTGGTATCTCTAATTTTCTTGAAGAGATCTCTAGTCTTTCCCCTTCTGTTCTTTTCCTCTATTTCTTTGCATTGATCGCTGAAGAAGGCTTTCTTATCTCTTCTTGCTATTCTTTGGCACTCTGCATTCAAATGCTTATATCTTTCCCTTTTCTCCTTTGCTTTTCGCCTCTCTTCTTTTCACAGCTATTTGTAAGGCCTCCCCAGACAGCCATTTTGCCTTTTTGCATTTCTTTGCCATGGGCTCTGTACTAATGATTATATAACAACAATGTATCTTGCTTGAGAACATGTTTCTCCTTAACAAGAAACTTCTGACTAATCTTGTTATCTTAAAGAGGTATGTTGTGGGAGTGGGTCTGGTAAAAGTATATAAGGCCTTGCTAAGGCTAGCGAAGGGGGCACTCTCTGTCCCCCTTCAAATGTTGGAAGGTTCCTCTGTCTTTTTTCACTGTAATAAAACTTATGCCACACAAGAGCCCTGAGTGATCAAGCCTGGATCCCTGATCCCGAAGCTAAATCTTTGGAGATCATGAATCTGACATCATTCACTGTAAGCCATCATAACTCTCACACCCACACATGACTACTGGGAAAACCATAGCTTTGACTCTACAGACCTTTGTCGGCAAAGTAATGTCTCTGCCCTCCCTGGCTTCTGCTTTTAAGCAGATACAACAACCCTTCCCTTTGGTCAGATGCTGAGTCTCTTCTCCTGGGATGCTGGCTTGTGAGTCCTGCCTCTGACGTCTGCTGGGGACTCACTGGGTCAAGGCCAGAGGTTTGCCTAGGACTGCGCTGCTGCTTGAAATCCCCGAGACACACTAGAGGCCCCTCCTCCTTCAGGACAGTCCTGCTGCCCAATGCCCAAATTGGAGGGGTTTGCTTCTCCCAGAAATAAAAAGGCAGGGAAGCAGGCTCCAGTGAACAAGTGTCTGTGAGCTCACACTTGTTGCTCCACACGGGGTCTCTGGCCTGGCCTGGCTGGTGAGCTCAACCTCGCCCTGCCCCAGGCAGGAGCCTCTCTGAGCCCTCACCTGGATGCCGCAATGCCATCCCCGAGCCCCAAGGACTTCGTCCTCTCTCCAGCTGCCTCGTCCCCGCTCCGCCTTCACTCGCTCACCTGTGGAAGCTCCACCTGGGATGGTGGCCCCCACCAAGCTCTGTCACCTCCCCGGGCCCACTGCCCCTACTCAGGGAGCTGCTGCCTCTCCTCTGTCCTCCCCCAACAGTGGAGTCTCAGGGGAGTCAGTGGGCCGCATTCAGGCCTGCTCCCCACTGACCACTGTGTGGCCCTGGACAGGCTGTGGCCTCCTTGAGCCAGGCTGTCCTGCTGCTCCCCCGGGCGTTCCTGGGAGAGGCGGTGGCAGTGGAGCCAGGGCGGTGGAGGGGGCTCTGGTTTTGTCCTTTCTAAGGCGAGGTCGGGGTCAATTACCAGCATCTCCGGAGTTCAGCTTCCTGCCTGCATCACAAGACCATTGTGGGCAATGACAGGCGATGCTTGAGATCCTGCTGGCTTGATACCCGAGGGACTCCAGAGCCGCTGGCCCTGGCGCCATGTTCCCTGCCAGCCCCACCCTAGCCCCATCACTCATTCCTGCCACCCCGTATACCCCCGTCTCTGAGCTGCCCCTCCTCTATGAAGACCCCAGGAGCCGAGAGGGGGCTTGTGGCCAGAGGCTTCCGTGCAGCACAGACAGCATTTGCTCCTGTTGGTCCTTTTAGAAACAGAGGAGGGAAGAGATGGGGTGGGGAGGGGGTGGAGGAGGAGAAATGGTCCCCGAGCTTGGACACTGCCTGGGTTTGGTCCAGCAACTGGATGACCGTGTCCCCCTAGCTCATGTGTGTCTCCTATACAACCACGTGACTCTGTCCCAGAGCTGTGCCTATGTCCACTGCTGCTGTCCCGAGGGCCAAGTAAGGTCCTTGGGTGCTGGAGGGAAGGGCCTATGTGGGTGATGCCAGGACCCACAGAGCTGAGTTTGCAGGCTTCAGATTAGAAAGTGGAACCCAGGGAGGCAGGCTGCAGAAATAGTAACAAAAGCAACAGGCCATGCTGTTCTGTGTGGACAAGCCTGCCTGGCTTTCTGAGGGTGGGGACCCTTCCCTCCCCAGTCAGACCCTCAGGGACACTCAGGGCCACTCCTGCACAGGAACTCATGATTCAGAGGGAGGGACAGTGGCCAAGGTCTCGGAGTCACGGTGCTGCCTGCAGGGCCTCTCAGAATGTAGACGGATGTTAATATTCTCTTAGTCTCAACCCAGCACTGGGAAGCTATCAGATCTAATGTCTTAGGGCAAATGGAGGGATTCCATGTTTTGATGAATGAAAAAGCAAAATGGCTGTCTGGGGAGGCCTTACAAATAGCTGTGAAAAGAAGAGAGGTGAAAAGCAAAGGAGAAAAGGAAAGATATAAGCATCTGAATGCAGAGTGCCAAAGAATAGCAAGAAGAGATAAGAACGCCTTCTTCAGCGATCAATGCAAAGAAATAGAGGAAAAGAACAGAAGGGGAAAGACTAGAGATCTCTTCAAGAAAATTAGAGATACCAAGGGAACATTTCATGCAAACATGGGCTCGATAAAGGACAGAAATGGTCTGGACCTAACAGAAGCAGAAGATATTAAGAAGAGGTGGCAAGAATACACGGAAGAACTGGACAAAAAAGATCTTCATGACCCAGATAATCATGATGATGTGATGACTAATCTAGAGCCAGACATCTTGGAGTGTGAAGTCAAGTGGGCCTTAGAAAGCATCACTACGAACAAAGCTAGTGGAGGTGATGGAATTCCAGTTGAGCTGTTTCAAATCTTGAAAGATAATGCTGTGAAAGTGCTGCCCTCAATATGCCAGCAAATCTGGAAAACTCAGCAGTGGCCACAGGACTGGAAAAGGTCAGTTTTCATTCCAATCCCCAGAAAAAGGCAATGCCAAAGAATGCTCAAACTACCGCACAATTGTACTCATCCACACGCTAGTAAATTAATGCTCAAAATTCTCCAAGCCAGACTTCAGCAATACCTGAACCATGAACTCTCTGATGTTCAAGCTGGTTTTAGAAAAGGCAGAGGAACCAGAGATCAAATTGCCACCATCCGCTGGATCATGGAAAAAGCAAGAGAGTTCCAGAAACACATCTATTTCTGCTTTATTGACTATGCCAAAGCCTTTGACTGTGTGGATCACAATAAACTGTGGAAACTTCTGAAAGAGATGGGAATACCAGACCACCTAACCTGCCTCTTGAGAAATCTGTATGCAGGTCAGGAAGCAACAGTTAGAACTGGACTTAGAACAAAAGACTGGTTCCAAATAGGAAAAGGAATACGTCAAGGCTGCATATTGTCACCCTGCTTATTTAACTTCTATGCAGAGTACATCATGAGAAACGCTAGATTGGAAGAAACACAAGCTGGAATCAAGATTGCCAGAAGAAATCTCAATAACCTCAGATATGCAGATGACACCACCCTTATGGCAGAAAGTGAAGAGGAGCTAAAAAGCCTCTTGTTGAAAGTGAAAGAAGAGAGTGAAAAAGTTGGCTTAAAGCTCAACATTCAGAAAATAAAGATCATGGCATCTGGTCCCATCACTTCATGGGAAATAGATGGGGAAACAGTAGAAACAGTGGCAGACTTTGTTTTTTGGGGCTCCAAAATCACTGCAGATGGTGACTGCAGCCATGAAATTAAAAGACGCTTACTCCTTGGAAGAAAAGTTATGACCACCCTAGATAGTATATTCAAAAGCAGAGACATTACTTTGCCGACTAAGGTCCGTCTAGTCAAGGCTATGGTTTTTCCTGTGGTCATGTATGGATGTGAGAGTTGGACTGTGAAGAAGGCTGAGCGCAGAAGAATTGATGCTTTTGAACTGTGGTGTTGGAGAAGACTCTTGAGAGTCCCTTGGACTGCAAGGAGATCCAACCAGTCCATTCTGAAGGAGATCGGCCCTGGGATTTCTTTGGAAGGAATGATGCTAAAACTGAAGCTCCAGTACTTTGGCCACCTCATGCGAAGAGTTGACTCATTGGAAAAGACTCTGATGCTGGGAGGGATTGGGGGCAGGAGGAGAAGGGGACGACCGAGGATGAGATGGCTGGATGGCATCACGGACTCAATGGACATGAGTCTGAGTGAACTCTTGGAGTTGATGATGGACAGGGAGGCCTGGCGTGCTGCCATTCATGGGATCGCAAAGAGTTAGACACGAATGAGAGACTGAATGGACGGAACGAACGAATGAATGAAGATAATGCAACTATGCATGTGCTGAAAACTTTTCATTTTAGGACACTTTCCCCATCATGGAGCTTTCCTGGTGACTCAGACAGTTAAGAATCTTCCTGGAATGCAGGAGACCCAGGTTCAATCCCTGGGTTGGAAAGATACCCTGGACAAGGGAATGGCTACCCACTTCAATATTCTTGCGCAGGAAATTCCATGGCCAGAGGAACCTGGAGGGATACAGTCCATGGGGCCGCAAAGAATCAGACACGACTGAGCAACTAACACTTTCCCCATCACGGTAACATTAGGTTGAACTGTAGTATTTTTAAGTGGGAATATTTGGGGATGGGGGCTTCTTTGTTTTTGTTCAGGTTCCAGTAGGACAGGCCCCTGCAGCGAGGGGCACCCAGTTTGGACTCTCCCCCCTCTGGTCCCCACAATGCTCTGTTCCTTCTGGCTGCCAGGAAGAGGCTGGATGCCTTTCTCTGGTTTCTTATCAGCCCACCATCCATTTCTTGGCAAAACTCTGTTATCCTTTGCCCTGCTTCATTTTGAACTCCAAGGCCAAATTTGGTGGTTACACCAGGTATCTCTTGACTTCCTACTTTTGCATTCCAGTCCCCTATATGAAAAGTACATCTTTTTTGGATGCTAGTTCTAGAAAGTCTTGTAGGTCTTCAAGAGTTTTGCCAAGGGAACACACTGATCATAGGAAACACCCTCTTCCAACAACACAAGAGAAGAGTCTACACATGGACACCACCAGATGGTCAAACTGAAATCAGATTGATTATATTCTCTGTAGCCAAAGATGGAGAAGCTCTTTACAGTCAGCAAAAACAAGACCGGGGGCTGACTGTGGCTCAGATCATGAACACCTTATTGCCAAATTCAGACTTGAATTAAGAAAGTAGGAAAACCACTAGACCATTCAGGTATGACCTAAATCAAATCCCTTATGATTATACTGTGGAAGTGACAAATAGATTCAATGGATTAGATCTGATAGAGTGCCCAAAAAACTATGGACAGAGGTTTGTGACATTGTACAGGAGGCAATGACCAAGACCACCCCAGGAAAAAGAAATATAAAAAGGCAAAATGGTTGTCTGAGGAGACCTTACAAATAGTTGAGAAAAGAAGAGAAGCTACAGGCAAAGGAGAAAAGGGAAGATATACCCATCTGGATGCAAAGTTCCAAAAAATAGCAAGGAGAGATAAGAAAGCCTTCTTCAGTGATCAATGCAAAGAAATAGAGGAAAACAACAGAATGGGAAAGACTAGAGATCTCTTCAAGAAAATTAGAAATACTATGGGAATATTTCATGCAAAGATGGGCACAATAAAGGACAGAAATGGTATGGACCTAACAGAAGCAGAAAATATTAAGAAGAGGTGGCAAGAATACACAGAAGAACTGGACAAAAAAGATCTTCATGACCCAGATAACCACAATGGTGTGATCACTCACCTAGAGCCAGATATCCTGGAATGTGAAATCCAATGGGCCTTAGGAAGCATCACTACGAACAAAGCTAGCGGAGGTGAAGGAATTCCAATTGAGCTATTTGAAATCCTAAAAGATGATGCTGTGAAAGTGCTGCACTCAATAAGCCAGCAGATTTGGAAAACTCGGCAGTGGCCACAGGACTGGAAAAGGTCAGTTTTCATTCCAATTCCAAAGAAAGGCAATGCCAGAGAATGCTCAAACTACCACACAATTGCACCCATCCCACACAACAGCAAAGTAATACTCAAAATTCTCCAAGCCAGGCTTCAACAGTACATAAACAGAGACTTCCAGATGTTCAAGCTGAACTTAGAAAAAGGCAGAGGAACCAGAGATCAAACTGTCAACATCCGTTGGATCATCGAAAAAGGAAGAGAGTTCCAGAAAAACATCTATTTCTGCTTTATTGACTAGGCCAAAGCCTTTGACTGTGTGGATCACAACAAACTGGAAAATCCTTAAAATGATGGGGATACCAGACCACCTGACCTGCCTCTTGAGAAATTTGTATGCAGGTCAGGAAGTAACAGTTAGAACTGGACATGGAACAACATGGTTTTCCCATGGTTCCAAATAGGAAAAGGAGTACATCAAGGCTGTATATTGTCATCCTGATTATTTAACTTCTATGCAGAGTACATCCTGTGTATGCTGGGCTGGATGAAGCACAAGCTGGAATCAAGATTGCCACAAGAAATATCAAGAACCTCAGATATGCAGATGACACCACCCTTATGGCAGAAAGTGAAGAAAAACTAAAGAACCTCTTGATGAAAGTGGAAGAGGAGAGTGAAAAAATTGGCTTAAATCTCAACATTCAGAAAAATGAGATTATGGTATCTGATCCCATCACTTCATGGCAAATAGATACAGAAACAATGGAAACAATGACAGACTTTATTTTTTGGGTCTTCAAAATCCCTGCAGCATGTGACTGCAGACATGAAATTAAAAGGCGCTTGCTCCTTGGAAGAAAAGTTATGACCAACCTAGATAGCTTATTAAAAAGCAGAGACATTACTTTGCCAACTAAGGTCTGTCTAGTCAAGGCTATGGTTTTTCCAGTAGTCATGTATGGATGTGAGAGTTGGACTATAGAGAAAGCTGGGCGCCAAAGAATTGATACTTTTGAACTGTGGTGTTGGAGAAGACTCTTGAGAGTCCTTTGGACTGCAGGGAGATCCAACCAGTCAATCCTAAAGGAGATTAGTCGTGAATATTGATTGGAAGAACTGATGCTGAAGCTGAAACGCCAATCCTTTGGCCACCTGATGGGAAGAACTGAGTCAATGGAAAAGACCCTGATGCGGGAAAGATGGAAGGCAGGAGGAGAAGGGGACGACAGAGGATGAGATGGTGGGGTGGTAAAACTGACTCGATGGACATGAGTTTGAGTAAGCTCCGGGAGTTGGTGATGGACAGGAAAGCCTGGTGTGCAGCAGTCCATGGGGTTGCAAAGAGTCGAACATGAATGAGTGATTGAACTGAACGTCGTCCATTTGGGTGATGACCTTCTTGCCAGTTGATCCCTGCAGAGTAGAGTCAGCTCCCCACATACTGACCAAAGGGTTGCAGAGTCTTCTTACTTGGGAATAGAAAGCAGCTCGGCCTCTGAGTGTTCAGACAGTGGAGAGCCCTGGCTTCTGGAATGGCCAGCAAAGAGCAAACTGAACACACCTCAGAAGGCAGCAGAGGGCGTATGGGCCAGCGCAGCTTCACCAGGTTGGATACCAAGGCCAGGGCCTCCCACTCGCAGACACCCATACCGATCAGAAACCGGGACCCCACCGTCTCAGACGGGCTTAAGTGCTCTCGTCTCTGCAGGGTCCATGGGGGTCTCCCCTGCTGCGGCCTTGACCACAGTCTCCCTTCTGACAGCTCCCATCCTAGCCTCTTGGGGCCCGGGAGGTGCTGTGCCTGAGTACCCTCAGATCCCTCGCTGAGCTCGGCTCTCGGAGCAGACCTGACCCCCGAGGATGGGGGTCCTGGGCTCCGCTGCCTTGCCATGCTATGTGGCTGGTGTCACTGCTGGGAGCCCCGAGGTGGAGGTGGGGACCTGGAGGTGTCTTTCTGTCGCCGCCTCTAGCTGCACGGTGCTCTGGCAATCTCTGCAGTGTGACCCGGGCTCCCTTGATCGCACCCTCTCTTCCTATCCCTCCCGTGTCAAGGCGGCCCCCCTCCCAGGAACAGGGTGGCTCCCTTCCTTCCCTGCTCGTCTCCTGGCCTATTGGTGTCACCTCCCATGTGAACTGTCCTGGAACCCTGTCTACACGTCTGCTTATGGGGGACCTGTGCTAGCCAGCCCCCTGCTTTTGCCTTAACACCCCATCGGCCTCATCCCATCTCTCTTTTGGGGTCGCTGAAGCCTCATTGCCCAGACAGAGGGTGGAGTGGGCCTGCCTTTGGCCAAGCACTGCTTGCTCTCTGCTTATAAGAGGAAGGAGGAAGGTGGAGGCAAAAGTAGGGGTGAATAGGGGTATGAGCAGGCTGGGTGCCCACTGCACGGACCCATCCAAGTGTTAGGGACTCGAGCCAGTATCCTTGAGAGCTGGTGTGGTCCCCAGACCTGGGACAGTAGAGCCCCATGGTTACATAAAGTGCTCCTTACATAACGGGCATGCAGATACATGAAAAGCCCCGGGCAAGTCAGAACCACTGCCAGTGGGTGGGGCCTCGACAGACAAACGCCAGGGAAGTGGTGAGTAAGGGCTGGAAAGCCCTCGCCCCACAGGAAGGGGAGTCTGGGCCGGCAGCCCTGCCAGAGAAAGTGGTGGACAGACAGACTGGCACAGAGGCTCCCAGGCTGGGGGCCTACGCCATGCAGGTGGCATTCGGATTCCGAGCCTCCAGCCTCTGGCCTCCGTGACACCACTGTCACCCATGACGGGCCTGCATGTGTCCTGGGTCTTGCCGCAGGCCTGGCAACTGCCCTCATGACAGGGCCCCCAGGGAGAACCCTCTTGTCTGTGCCGGCCCTTCCCTTCTCGCCTGGATTTAGAGTCCACTCTGCTCACCCAGGATAATCCTACCCTGGGGTCTTAGCTCAGTCACACCTGCACAGACCCTACTTCCACGTAAGGTGATGTGCTCCAGTTCCAAGTGTCAGGACACAGACGTATTTGAGGGACCCCCTTCCACCCACTCCAGTTGACATCAGAATGTTCCCTGACTCCTGACTCTGCTGGGAACACAGGGAGTGGTCCTGGGGACCAAGTCCAGGGCAGAGCTGGCAGCCCAGGCCCCATCTCTGTGAGCATCTCTGCTGCCTTCCGAACCCCAAACACAATGACGACCCCTCTCTGAGCTGAGTTAGGTCATGGTTGCCCACCCCTGCCCCCCATTCAGCTCACCTGGCCACTTATCTCAGGAGAGAGAGCCCCAGGTGGTTCCCTCCCTGGGATACAGAGCTTCACCTAGACCCCGACTGGTCCCCCAGCTGCTCTAGACAAGCCCAGGATCGGAGGGCAGGGTGCCCAGACCTGTTCTCAGGCTTGGAGGCACTGAGGATGGAGTGGAGGGGACAAGAAGAGGGAGGAGATGAAGAGGGGACCAAGGTGCCCCCAGAACCCTAAGGCCTTATTCCAGGGTGTCCCCATCCTGAGCATTAGCTGCCCAGCACCACCAGGCCCCTTTCAGGCCCCACCACACCCAGACCTCTGAAAGCCTGCCTGCCCATCTCTTCCATCACTGGCCCCCTGGGGCCGAGAGGCTGTGTCTGATGGGGGGTGGGTATGTGAGGAGGCTATTTTGTTCTCAGTTCCTCTGCTGGGAGGGGGGCCCGCCCTGGCCTTTGCCCTCCTACCTTAACCTGAGCTGCGCTTCCGGGCCCCCAGGCCCTCCCCTCTGTGGCTGTCCCTGGAGGGCAGATACATAAAAATAGCTCAGTCTTACTAAGCCACAGGCCTCTTTTTTGGGAGGCCGGGCCTGTCTTTCGGCTTCATGGGACAAGCCCCAGACGACACAGAAAGGGGTGGCTCATCCACACGGGCCCAGCTGTCCCGGCCGGTCGGCCTCACCCACCCTCAAATGCCGCCTGTCCTGTGGAGCCGTGTCCCTTCCTGTCCTCCCGAGGGACCCTGTGGGCGTGGAGAGCCTGCCCTGCTGGCCTCAAGCTGTCCCTTTTTAGAGCAGGGAGGGGCCCCTGGGAGGTCACCCAGCTGCTGCTCTGCCTGCGGCCACAGCACAGCACCTGGGGGTTGGGGGAGCCCAGGCCTGGTCTCGGGCACACAGTCCAGCTGATGGGCAGGGACGCTGTCCACAGCCACAGACAGGAGCCTGCAGCCCTTCTTCCTTTCAGGCTGGAAAGCAGTCTGGATGTTTTCTTCCCAGGAAGTAGCCAGACAAGGAACATACTCAGAGGACCCCAGGATGGGGGTGGGAGCACTCACGAGAGCTCTGGGGCTGCTCAGCTCCCTCGGCCACCTGGGATTTCCAGCTGTGTGGATGAGAACCCACTCCTGACCCCCGCAGTGGAGAGACGTGGGGCCCCACGAGGCTGCCTCCACAGGGAATGAGGGAACCCGCCTGGGGGTGTGGGGCACCCTGGGGCAGTGTGGTCAGCAGACCCACTGGCCTCTGAACAGAAGCTCCACCAGTCTTCAAGGTCCTGGAATCCCATGGTGGTCCTAGCCCCGGGGCCGAGGCTCAGTCGTCACGCGTGGTCCCTGGTTAAGCCCAGGGTCAGCGCTGGTCCCTGATCCGGGACTCGCCTGCCTTCAGCCCTGCTCCTCCCTCCTTGCCTTGCTGGGTGATTGCCGACTCACCGTGAAACGGTGTTTAGTAAACGATGGCTGTGATCCTGAGCCTTGGGAGTTCAGACGGTTGACTTTGACCGTGGCCGTCAATCGACTGGGTTTTGTCTCCTTTTCACTGTTGGCTTTGTTTATCTCCCTGGCCTCTGTCCCTCTGTTCCCTTCTCTGCTTTCTTACTTCAGTGTTTCCCCATGTTCACTTAAATTTGTCTTTTGGCTTTTCAAATATTGAGGGCAGGAGAAAAAAGGGGCAACAGAGGATGAGATGGTTGGATGGCATCACTGAGGCAATGGTCATGAGTTTGAGCAAATTCCAGGAGATAGTGAAGGACATGGAAGCCTGGCAGTTCACAGGGTCGCAGAGTCAGATACGACTGAGCAACTAAACAACAACGTGTTAGAATCACACGTCATGGAGGCTTTTCAGGGTGACTTCTTACACTTAGCAATATGTATTCAGGCTTCCTCCATGTCTTTCTGTGGCCTCTGCTTTTCTATGAGAAATCAAGCATCACCTGAATTGCTGTTTCCCTACACATCAAGGGCTTCCCTGGCAGCTCAGTTGGTAAAGAATCTGCCCGCAATGCAGGAGACTCTGGTTCAATTCCTGGGTCGGGAAGATCCCCTGGAGAAGGGGCAGGCTACCACTCCAGTATTCTTGAGCTTCCCTGGTGGCTCAGCTGGTAAAGAATCTGCCTGCAATGCGGGAGACCTGGGTTTGATCTCTGGGTTGGGAAGATTCTCTAGAGAAGGGAAAGGCTACCCACTGCAGTATTCTGGCCCAGAGAATTCCATGGACACATAGTCCATGGGGTTGGAAAGAGTTGGACATGGCTGAGCAACTAAGTAAGAACAAAGAGTTAGAATCACACATGGTGTGGTCTTTCACACACTACACATCATGTATCACTTCTCCTTCAGCTGAAGACTTTTTCTTTATCCTTTTCTTTTTTAAAAAATCAGTTTTCTTGTGATGTGTCTGGGTGCGGTGTTCTTTGACTTCAGCCTCTTTGGGACTTGCTGAGCTGGTGGAAACTGCATTTACGTCTTTCCCCAAATTCGGGACGTTTCATGCTATTATTACTTCAGATGTTTTTCCGTACCATTTTTCCCTCCTCTCCTCTGGGACTCAAATGACACAAATGTTAGATACTGTCTCACAGGTCCCAGAGGCTCTGCTCATTTTCCTTTTCAGTGTTATTTTCCTCTGTGTTCTTTAGGTTGGAACTCTTCTGTTCTGTCTACAGGTTCACAGGCTTCCCTGTCATTGCCATTCTGCTATTAAGTTGTTGATGAAAACAATCAATACACAATCAATAATAAGATAGAAAAGAGTTCTATTTGAGCCAAACGGGGATCTAACCCAAAGCCCACTTACCAGATTATTCTGAGAAGCTGCTCCACAGAAGCAGAGTTTTCAGCACAGGTTTGCGTCTCCTCTGAACAAAGAACATTAACAAGTCAGGGATACTTTCCTTCACGGTTTCAAAAACCAGACCAGCATTTGCACAGTGAGTTAGCACGGCCTTGGCACCTGGTAAGGAGGCTTACCGTCAAAGAATCAGCACTGGTGTTCCAGGAAGGAGGCATTTAATCTTTTATTTTTACCATGGACAGTCTTTATTTCTGGACAGTGTGCCTTTTTCTTTACTAATTAAGGCAGATGTCAGCGTGTGTTTGATAGACCACAAGCAGGCTGTTCTAGTTAGCACCAAGTTCAAGCTAACTCACAGATAAGCCAAAACCACCTCCCTGCATCTCCATATATGAACATTTTCTTTTATCAAAGTCCATCCAATGATTTTTTTGAAGTTTCAGATAGTTAACCTTTCAGCTCGACAGTTTCTACTTCAGTCCTTTTTTGGCTGTTTCTATTTCTCTAACGAGAATTTCTGTCTTTCCATTCATCTCAAGTGTATTTTTCTTTATCACATGGAGTAGAGTTACAACAGGTGCTTGAAGTCTTTGTCAGAGAATTCCAGCCTCTGGGTCATCTTGGGGCATCTAACCATTGTCTTTCTCTTGAGAATTTTGTGGTTCCTCATATGTCACTTTATTTTGGATTGCCTCCTGGACATTCTCAACATTTCATTGTGTAGGCTCTGGGTCTTACTAAAATTCTCTGGAAAATGTTGGTTTTTTTTTTTTTTTTTTTAAATGCAAGCAGTGAGTTTGGGTAAGACCACAGGCTCCATGTCACCTCCTGTGGGCTGACATCTCCATTTCAGTTTGGCTGTCAAGGTCTTTGCTATGCAGCCATGGGTCAGCTCCAAGCAGGGCTCAGCAGGAAGCCCAGGATGGGACCAGCTTCGTACATAGAATTAGGAAGCCTCTTCTCCAGCTCTTTCCTCTCCAGGCTTTCTCCTGCAGTCTTCAGCCCACAGGGACCCCATTTCTGCTTCTTCCATCCAGAAGGATGGCGTTCTTCCCAGAGCTGTGGCTGCTGCTGCCTCTGCTGTCATGAGTAGCAGGCTTTCCCGTCACCAGGAGCAGAGCCCACACTTGATGGTACAAAGACATTTTGACCAGTGTAAGCAGTGCAATATTTTCAGACCACTGAATTCAGGTGTGGAAACTTGTGTCTGTATCTTTCAGAGAACTGGTTTAACCTATATTTGAAAACCTCCATTCCTACTGATGGCAAGAAATACATTAATCAAATCAAAGGAAACTGTCTTTTGTACTTTATTTATTTTTCTAAAGTGGTTTAGACTTTCTTTTTAAAAACATTCTTTATTTATTTGTCTGTGCAGAGTCTTTCTGCACAGACGTGGAATCTTTAGTTGCAGCGTGAGAACTCTTAGCTATGGGATTTGGGATCTAGTTCCCTGACCAGGGATGGAACTCGAGGCCCCTGCATTGAGAGCATGGAGTCTTAGCCACTGGATCACCAGGGAAGTCTCCTGTCTTTTGTACTTTGAATTATTACATCTAGAGTTTTCTTTCTCCTGTCCGCTGGTAAACAGCAATAGAGAGATTGGTCAATTGGTGATTTGTGAGTTTCTGGGCTGCCTGCAGACAGCTGTGGCAGGGTGCCCACAACCAGCTCTGGAGGTGGCTCCGAAGGGCTTGACTTCAGTTGCAAAGCTTCCCTGGTGACCACAGTCTGGGGTCTCTCTGGTCCTCCCAGAGCACCACAGAGGATGGAGAGCAGCGGGGTGGCCAGCTGCAGCTCCTGGAGATGACCGCGTGCATCCACCTGGCCCTGCACGCCCCTCGTGGTCTGGGAGCTCCGGGCCTGCAACCGTCCTTCCTGCCGACCTCCCGCTGTGGGTTCCATCCTGCTCTGTTGGAAGGTCGTGGGGTTTGGCCAAGCCCATCATTTGCTTCAAACTGGGGGTGGGTAGGGGGCAGTGCCACGGCTGGTGGCCATCCCGGTGAGCTAGCTGCCTGCTCCGGCTGTCCTAGATTGTGTGTGTGTGTTGCTGTTGTTGTTATCGTTCTGTCTCTATGTCACGGCTACTTTTTGTGACCCCGTGGGCTGCAGCATGCCAGGCGCCTCTGTCCTCCACCATCTCCCGGGGTTTGCTCAGATTCATAGTCATTGAGTCAGTGATGCTATCTAACCATCTCCTCCTCTACTGCCCCAGAGGGATGTGTTACTTTTAATCACCTTGTGGATAAATAATTACAGAGCAACAGTCCATTCCTACCTGAGTCTTCCCATATGAGGGGAGCTTCAGGAATGAGTCATGTCCACGTGGCTTAGTGACTGTCTGGCACGCTGGGGTCCAGAGGGGGCTCCCCTGAAACCCAGGCCCCTGGGAGTCATGCTCCAGCCAGCTCTCCTCTCAGGAACACTGAGGATGTTGCTGTCACTGTGGAGACTAAACAGATGTCGGGGGAGGTGATGGGGCTTCAGAAACTGAGCTCCTATAGGCTAAGAGGCAGACCCTGGGTTGTGACTCAGAAACACACAGACCTTCAGAGCTAGCATTCTGAGTGGGAGGGGGAGGTGGACAGAGAAACACTGTGAAGTCCCAGGACAGACCAGCACTGTGTGCAGGGAGGTGGGCAGTTAACAGCAGATGCGGCTGGGGGACTGCAGAAGAGGGTCCCGCAGTTCAGCCTCTGGAAGAGAGGCCAGGTGGGTCTGTGGAGGAGGGAGGCCAGGCGTGTCCATGGCCCAGTGGATGTCACTGCAGGACCAAGTTGCTGCTCCAGAAGTTGGCACAGTCCTGGCAGGACCACCCGGGTCCTCCCCTGACCAGCAGGCATGTTCTCCAGATGCTGGCGAGGATGTAGTATCCATGAGAAACCTCTGAGGCTGTGGAGCCTTGATCTGGGGCGCAGCTCGAACTTTCCTCTTGGCAGAGCCAGACTCGGAGGAACACCGACTCACAATGGGAGGAAACCCTGTTTCCTTTACGTTCTTAGGAGAAAAACTAAAGTTCAGAAGAAACACGTGGCAAGGGAGCGCTCGGTTTTGACTCCCAGAATCCGCAGGTGTCTGGTCTCATTGGGCAGGCGGAACTGGGCAGGCTCGAGTCGGGTCTCAGCCCAGCTTTGCTGGGAAGCACCCACGTGACTGTGATCATGGCACCCACCTGCCTGCCTCAGTTCCCATCTGCAGGGCTGGATGAGAGCAGAGCTGGTGCTGCTCTGGCTCCTGACATGTGGTTGCCAGGGTTTTAAACACTTAGCGATGAGTGTAACTCGCCAAGCTCCTCCGTCCCTGGAATTTTCCAGGCAAGGATACTGAAGTGGGTTGCCATTTCCTCTTCCAGGGGATCTCCCAACCCAGGGATCAAACTCATGTCTCCTGCAATGCAGGTGGATTCTTTAGCATCTGAGTCACCAGGGAAGCCCTACAAACGAATTGCCTATATTTAAAAAGAAGGACTGTCACCTAAACATCCAGCTTTCCTGGAAGCCAGTCTGCAAGGGGCCACCGCCCTTGAGGCTCCAGGGTGGACAGGACTCCGGCTCCGGTTCCCTGCTGTGCCCACCTGCTCTACCCCTTCTCCTGTCCCTTCCTGCCTGGCCTTTGCAGCCACTGAGTTCTCGTACTTTGTGCTGGGGTTTGCAAATGCCCGACAAGCTGTGCCACATGGGTGGACGATGACCGTGGCCACAGACCTGAGACCAAGCTGAGAATTGAAAAACCCGCCGTACCGTGTGGTCCTCAGGGCACACACCTATCCTGTGGCCTTGGGCACACGCTGTCCACTCTGGTCCGGGCGTGAGCACTGAGGGGTCGAGGCTGCTGTGTGCCAGGTGTGTGCCCAGAGCAGGTGCACAAGCCCAGTGGCCTCCCTGGTCGCCCTCTCCCTCGGAGTCCAGGGGTTTTCAAATAACGTCCACTCACTGACTGGCCTGGCCACCCAGCAGGGTCCCCAGAGAGCTTGATCAGGACGGATTCCCTAACGAGCTCCTCTGATTCACAGGCCTGTCTTCACAGCCCCCAGGATGATTTGACCTTGGTGATAGGTGAACAAGTTAGACCAAGTCCCGGGTAGTTCCTAGGCGCCCATGTGAAGGTGCTTCTGTTGTGTCAAGGCCTCCGACAGCCACGGCCTCGCAGGTGAGGAGCACAGAGTGAGAGTAGCTGAGTCCACTTGCACGTAAATAAAGCTGGCTTCAATAAGCTGAGGCTCGCTTGGGATGGGAGTCCTCAGATCGGGGACGCCGCCCCCCAGTCCCAGAGCGGAGGGGCTGTCTCAGGGGAACCGGCTCAGGTGATGGTGGTGGACGCTCCTGGTAGACGCTCCTCAGCGCCCCTTCTATTCAGCCCAGTGCAGACCATGCCGCCAAAGCCCCCGGGCCCGTCGGGCTTTCCGTGCAGCATCAGGAGGGCCTGCCGTCCTGGAGGAGCTGGGCTCCGTGGAGGGCTCAGGTCTCATGGGCTCTGGGCAGGCGGGAGGGCTGGGTGGAGGTGCAGGAGAAATTGTTGTGGCCTTCCTGAATGGACAGGCCTGTCCAGCTGTCCCCGAAGCGGTGGCCGTGCTTGTTCACAGTCTGGGGACCTGAGCCCATGAGTTCTCTTTTGTCTAGGCCCCTTAGAGCTGAGTTTCTCCCTCTGTGAGTGAGAGTCCCACCATCAGGGCACCCCTGCCTAACCCTGCCTGTCTGCTGGACACCCCAACCCATAAGC
>SJXQ01001377.1:331063-375561 GCA_006408695.1 Aepyceros melampus | reverse complement strand
GACCTGGGATCCAACAAGAGCCTGGTCTGTATCTCAGTGTCCCCATCTGAAAAATGGGTCCATGAATGCCTTCTATGACCCAGGAAAGGAAGCAAACCACATAACAGACAGAGGGTGTGAGAGGGGCCAGGATGGGCTGAGAACAGGTGAGCTGGCCACTGAAGGCAGCACTTGTTTGCAAAGGAAAGTGCAGAGGCCTTGTGAGCTGGTGGTCAGGTATGAAGACGCACGAGGAGGGCAGAGGCTGCGTGCTGACCCTCCTTCCCTGCCCCCTGCCATTGCCCATCCACCGTGACCCTGGAGCCCCCAAGGCCCCTGTGTTCTAAGCATCCTGGTCCTCGTCGGCCTATCACTGCCCTGTATGCTCAGGGGCTCACGGGAAAGTGTGCCTTTTAGAATCAGAAAAATCATTTGCTGTTTCCATTTAAAAATCTTGTAAATATAAAAATAATCTCAAAAACTAGTACTTTTTTTTTTTTTTTTACTTTGAGAAAGGACTTTTGGGATTTTCCCTTTTAAGACACACTTAGAGGATTTAAGAGTTAGGGTTCAGATTCGTTCAGATTCACTCGGTTGTATTCTCCTGTGGCTTCGGGCCTCTCAGGCTGAGTCTAAACCTGGAACTACAAGGTCTGGATGGATTCTAAGAAAACACAGCCTGCTCTGGGACAGAGGTATTCCAGTGGGAGGAAGTGCTGGGGTCAGGCACTGGTGATCCAAGATTCGGCCAAGGCTGCCCACGGCAGGCGGGGGACTGGCCTCGGCTTTTAGGGAGGACACGGCCCAGGATGTTCTCAATACTTCCTGGGCTCACTGGGCTCACTGTATCTTACAGGCGCTTCCCAAGTCCCCTTTGTGGTCCAGCTCCAGGCAGATGGACAAGACATCTTATAGGTGCTTTGGTTTAAAAGGAAAAAAAGAAACCCAAACTAAAATAAGACACCCGAATGGCCCTCTTAGGGCTCCCTGGGGTGGCTAGCGCCCTCCCTGGAGGTCTCACCATCAGTTCCTGGGGGTCAGGCTTCCTGGAAGCTGCCTTGTCCATGGAGGATGAACAGAAGGCCAGGGAGAAGATCCCTCCACCCCAGACAGCCCACGGCAGTGACTCTGGACAGCCCTGCCTCTGTTTCCCCCATGCTCCCCTGACAGTGGTCACCAAACCAATCCCAACTCTGCGTCTGCCCATTTGGCATCTTCTAGAAGTAGCAGCAGAAAAACACAGCTCAGAAACCTGTGCTCACATGACCTGCTCATCTAGTGTGACCCAGGCAGTGTCCTCATCCTCTGTTTGTCCCTCGTGGCCCCCTCTAGACTTTTGTACTTTCTTTTGTTGGACAGGGAGGCCTGGCGTGCTGCGATTCATGGGGTCGCAAAGAGTCGGACACCACTGAGCGACTGAACTGAACAGCTCCCTGACCAGGGATTGAACTTGACCCTTGGCACTGAGAGCACTGAGTCCTAACCACTGGTGTTGCTCAGTCACTAAGTCATGTACAACTCTGCGACCCCATGGACTGCTGCTGCTGCTGTTGCTGCTAAGTCATTTCAGTCGTGTCCGACTCTGTGCGACCTCATAGACGGCAGCTCACTAGGCTCCGCTGTCCCTGGGATTCTCCAGGCAAGAACACTGGAGTGGGTTGCCATTTCCTTCTCCAATGCACAAAAGTGAAAAGTGAAAGTGAAGTCCCTCAGTCATGTCTGACTCTTCGCAACCCCATGGACTGCAGCCTACCAGGCTCCTCCATCCGTGGGATTTTCCAGGCAAGAGTACTGGAGTGGGGTGCCATTGCCTTCTCCGCCATGGACTGCAGCACATATGTTAAATAAGCAGGGTGACAATATACAGCCTTGACATACTCCTTTCGCAATTTTGAGCCTGTCTGTTGTTCCACATCCAGTTATCACTGTTCCTTCTTGTCCTGAATACAGCTTTCTCAGGAGGCAGGTAATGTGGTCTAATATTACCATCTCATTAAGAATATTCCAGTTTGTTATCATCTACACAGTCAAAAGCTTTAACATAGTCAATGAAGCAGAAGTAGATTTTTAAATTCCTTTGCTTTTTCTATGATCCAGTATATGTTGGCAATTTGATCTATGGTTCCTCTAAATCCAGGTTTTACATCAGGAAGTTCTCAGTTTATATACTGCTGAAGCCTAGCTTGAAGGATTTTTGAGCATAATCTTGCTTACATGTGAAATGAGTGCAGTTGTAAGGTAACTTGAACATTCTTTGACATTGCCTTTCTTTGGGATTGGAATGAAAACTGACATTTTCCAGTCCTGTGGCCGCTGCTGAGTTTTTCCAAATTTGCTGGCATAATGAGTGCAGCACTTTAACAGCATCAACTTTTAGGATTTGAAACAGCTCAGCTGGAATTCCATTACCTCCACTAGCCTTGTTCATAGTAATGCTTCCTAAGGCCCACTTGACTTCACACTCCAGGATGTCTGGCTCTAAGTGACTGACCACACCATCGTGGTTGTCTGGGTCATTAGGAGCTGTTTTGTATAGTTCTTCTGTATATTCTTGCCACCTTTTAAAAGTCTCTTCTGCTTCTGTTAGGTCCTTGCCATTTTTGTCCTTTATTGTGCCTATTTTTGCGTGAAATAATCTTGTGGTATCTCCAATTTTCTTAAAGAGATCTCTAGTCTCTCCCACTCTGTTGTTGTCCTACTTCTTTGCATTGTTCACTTAATAAGGCTTTCTTATTTCTCCTTGCTACTCTCTGGAACTCTGAATTCTGTTGTGTATATCTAACCACTGGACCACCAGGGAATTCCTGGGAATACTCTTGAGAGTCCCTTGGACACAAGAATTCAAACCAGTCAATCCTAAAGGAAATCAACCCTGAATATTCATTGGAAGGGGGCTTCCCTGGTGGCTCAGATGATAAAGAGTCTGCCTGCAATGCAGGCAGTCTCTGGGTTGGGAAGATCCCCTGGAGAAGGAAATAGCAACCTACTCCAGTACTCTTGCCTGGAGAATCCCATGGACAGAGGAGCCTGGTGGGCTACAGTCCATGGGGTCACAGAGCTGGGCACAACTGAGCAACTAACACACATCATTGGAAGGACTGATGCTGAAGCTCCAGTACTTTGGCCACCTGATGCGAAGAGCCGACTCACTGGAAAAGACCCTGATGCTGGGAAAGATTGAGGGCAAAAGGAGAAGGGGGCGATAGAGGATGAGATGGTTCGATGGCATCACTGACTCAACGGACATGAGTCTGAGCAAACTCTGGGAGATGGTGAAGGACGGGGAAGCCTGGCGTGCTGCAGTCCATGGGGTCACAAAGAGTCGGACATGACTTAGCCACTGAAGGACAACTAGATTTCTGAGTGATTCTGACTCCATGGACGAGGATGAGGGCGAGAGTTCCAGGCTGTGGTCCTGAGGGCTGACTGGCCGTGACTTTCCTTGGGCCCTGTCCTCCCTGGTCACTACAGTCCCCTGCCCCTCGCCTCGCTTGGAGGCCCACATCTCGTCCTCAAGCTCTGTTTTATGGGCTGCAAAGCTGGGGCTCCATGGTCACTGAGGTGGGTCTCAGGGCATGTAGGGGTCCTGCCCTGGCCAGGCAGCAGCTTGTGGAACCTCTGAGCCCCCCAAGCTCCCCTCTTCTCAGGGCTTAGCTGAGACCCCCCAAAACCAAGGAACCTAGGTGCTTAGCCGACACTGGAGGCTGGAGAGAGCGCTCCCAGGGCAGGTTCTCCATCACAGCCCCATGTAGCCAGCCTGGCCTGCCACGACCTCAGACTCTGGCCTCCAGACTGAGAGACAATGAGGCTGTCTTGTGTAAGCTGCCGGGTCCGGGCGCTTTGTCGTGGTGGCCCCGTGCCTGTCCCCAGCCTCCTTTTCTGGGATCCTGCCCAGTTCTCACAGCCAGACGGGTGTCCCCAGGGCCCCACAGTCAGGCTCTGAACTCTCGGTGGGAAGCTGCCCCCGGAGTCTCAGCCCCACAGACGTGCCTCTGTGCTTCTCCCATGGAACCTGAAGGAGCTTCCATGTGGGCTAGTGGGCTCAAGGGATGACCCCTAGGAGCTGTGCATTCTCCCGCACTTGGGAAGCCCTGGGGAGAAACATCCAGGTGTCCTCGCCACATGTGGATCTCCCTGCTGGGGTGGAGGTCCCTGATGGCCAGTCCTGGCCAAGGGGCTGTCCCGGCGTCACCTCCTCCCCCGCAGGAGGACCTACTTGCAGCCTTTCTCACCCCCCAGCTCACGGAGGGAAACACCCTTAATCAGGTTCTGTGTTTTATCACGTAAACTGGAACTCCTGAGAGAGGAGGGAGCCGAGGACCTCCGGACCGCCGGCGCCTGAAAGTAGGGGCGCCTGCTGTTCCCTGGGCCTCACCTCTCCCGGCAGACCCGGCCCCATCCCTGCCGTGCAATCCCTGCTGCCATGAGGGACTCTCAGGACCCACCCCTCAGGCTGGTGACGCTTGAGTCTGCTCTGCTTGGCACACTGAGACTCATCACTTGCCTTTTCCAGCTAGAATCTCCTTTTATTTTATTTTATTTTATTTTTAAGTACTGAATGCAAGATTTATAAAGGACATTCAGAAATTCAGTCTTTTATAATTTCAAGTTTTCTACAAGTAGGTATTACCTCCTTAACTAGGGAGAAAATGGAGTAGATGAATACATGTTAACACCTCAAAAGAGTGCTTGGCACCAAGTAAGCTCTGCAGTATTGGTTCATGGCACCAGTCATTACTATGGCTTTGCCACTTAAGTAATTCATCAAAGCCAGAACATTGCGATACAGTCACCACAGTCATGCAGCCTCCTTAGCTTTAGGGTGTAATTGCTCACATTTGTGCAAAGTCCCCAGGGGAAAGTTCCTTGTGATTTCAGCTTTTTGTGGTACAGCTCATTCATCATCACCATATCCCTTATTTGTAGACTAATGAGTGGCACATAATGGATATTTACTTATATTATCTTCATTAAAACAGCAATAATGCTATTTAAACTGCTCTACAGTTTACAGCATGGCTTTGTCTCTATATTCTAATAGAAAAATGAAGCAAAGAAACGCTTACGTTGACCAGGGATAGAGGTGTTGGATGAATCACCGAAGCTGACAAGGGCTGTCCACCCCACCAGTCTGTTCTGTGTCTGGGAGCCAAGTGCAGCCCTGGCTGGCCAAGCTCTAAGTGCTCAGAGGGGCGGCTTCTCCCGGCTCCTTGGGACGTGCAGATTGGGCGTGTGTGCTGACTCACGTGTGTGCCTGTGGGTTGGGTAGGGATGACCCTCCCCACCGCAGATGGCTCCAGAGGGAACGTGTTCTGTGGCAGATGACTTAATCCAGAGCTGAGCACAAGGCTAGTGTAATCAGGCCTCACTGACCAGTCAAGGAGCCCCAGGCTGCCTGCAAAGCCCTGACTTAGAAAGGCATCCAACCTGCAGGGAAAATGGTATAAAAGATTGTAGGATAAGATATTGGAGGCTGAGCTTCCCTCCTAGCTCAGTCGGTAAAGAATCTGCCTGTGTTGTAGGAGACTCAGGTTTGATCCCTGGGTTGGGAAGATCCCCTGGAGAAGGGAATGGCAACCCACTCTAGTATTCTTGTCTGGAGAATCCCATGGACAGAGGAGCCTGGCAGGTTACAGTCCATGGGGTCATAAGAGTCGGACATGACTTAGCAACTAAATCACCACGTAAGAGAAGATAAAACAGGCTGCCAGTCTTCCTGCAAGGAAGGTGCTCAGCACACAGTGTAGCCCCAGCTCTAGGGTGGGAGTGGCCTGTGATCTGGACATAGATGCTGGGGCTGTTCGTGCAGAGCGAGCCTCGGGTGGTCCAGCTGAGGATGAGCCTCGCCTGCCCAGGAAGGGGGCGGGTGAATCTCGTGCCATTCCTGACACCCCCTTGCCGTCATCACCTCCGATTCAGTTCTCTTGGTCGTGAATTGCAGCAAACATCATCCACCTGTTGGTAAAAGGAGGTCACTGCTGACCCTCTGCACCGTGGAAATGCTTGGCATGTTCCTAGCATTTCATTTTCACCACAACTTGGAGGCAGGCAACCTTTTTTCTCCAGTTTTGCCTTTGATGACACTGAGTCTCAGATGCGAGAACCTGTGCGGGGTCTTGGGTGGTGGAGGCACAGCAGAGCTTCTCGTGCAGTGGGCCCCCCATGGGGAGGGCTATGTGAGAGGAGGTGCTTCACACCTGGTACGTCTCCCCCACAGTCCCTCGAGCATCCAGGACTTTCCTGCCTCTGGTCATCTCACGAGGGCCTCACCCTCAGAACCCGCTCCCCACATCCCTCCACTGCTCTGCCCTGGGAACTCTCCCCTGACCTTGAGAACTTCCTCATTCTCCAGCCCAGACTCAGGGTCACCAGGGCTCTGGGAGCCTCCCATGGTCCTGAGTCTGCTTCCTTGGCCGATCGGGGGCTGTGGGCATCCTAAAGCACAGCTGGCTGGTCCAGTGCCCGGAGCCTTGAGCCGTCAGCACCCCTGGCACACCACACACAGAGCTGACCCTTGCCACATGGACAGACCTGCTCTGCCCCTGCTTCTGCAGAGCCACGGTGGGGGGCTCAGAAGCGAGGCTGTCAGGACTCTGTTCCTCCGCCCCTGCCAGCTTGCTCACTTGAGCCCCACAGAGAGAACCCCGGGGTAAGACCAGTGAGTTTTCTGGGGGGCCCTGGAGACTCTGCTCCCCAGCTCCACCCCAGTGTAGGTTGTGACTAGCTAAAGGACAACTTTTTAAAAGCATTTTGAAATCAAGATGTAACTTACCATAAGAGACACAAATCCTGAGGGTTCAGCTTGTGCATTTTCATGTGTCTACACCCACATAATGTAACCGCCATTGTGTAAAGGGGTCACATTGAGAGCGGCACCCACCGAGGGCCCCGTGTAATCCCCCCAGCCCCCTTCCAGTCACCGCTCCCAAGGATATCCACTCCCCTAACCTCTGACCTCCATCAGAGCCTGTCCTCACGTTGACCTTCACACACTCCATCCCTTCACATACCACCACCGCTCATGCCCTCCGTGCGGCCCCAGGCAGCAGTGGTTGGGTCTTTCCCCACAGGGCTGTGTTGCCAGTGATCAGACTGCCAGGCATTTCTCCCTCTGTTGTTCGGGGACATTCAGGTGGTCCCAGGTTTTGAGTAAGCCTGGAGGTCCAAGACTACCCGAAGTGTCCTGATCGCACTGTCCGGGACATCACTCTCGTTTCTACTGGGTGTATAATCTGCTGTGGAATCACTGGGTCTCGAGGGGGCCTATTCCAACTGGTATCACTTCAGGGCAAATAGGAAGGGAAAAAGTGGAAACAATGACAGGCTCTATTTTCTTGGGCTCCAAAATCACCACGGACGGTGACCTTAGGCGTGGAATTAAAAGACACTTGCTCCTTGGAAGGACAGTTATGACAAACCTAGATAGCATATTAAAAAGCAGAGACATCACTTTGCCAACAAAGGTCCGTGTAGTTAAAACTACGTTTTTTCCAGTAGTCATGTACAGATGTGAGAGTTGGACCATAAAGAAGGCTGAGCGTCGAAGAATTGATGCTTTTGAACTGCGGTGCTTGAGAGTCCCTGGGACAGCAAGGAGATCAAATCAGTCAATCCTAAAGGAAATTAGTCCTGAATATCCATTGGAAGGACTGATGCTGAAGCTGAAGCTCCAATCCTTTGGCCACCTGATGCGAAGAGCTGACTCAGGTGGAAAAGACCCTGATGCTGGGAAAGATTGAAGGCAGGAGGAGAAGAAGAAGACAGAGGATGAGATGGTTGAATGGAATCATCAAAGACATGAGTTTGAGCAAACTCTGAGAGCTGGTGATAGACAGGGAAGCCTGGTGTGCTGCAGTCCAGGGGTCACAGGGAGTTGGACACAACTTAGTGACTGAACCACAAATTCCAAGCTGGATGTCTGCTCACCTCCACCCCAGCAGGCCAAAGAAATCCCAGTAATACCACTTGGTATCATCAGCCTTTCAAATGTCAGCCTGCCTGGCGGGTACACAGAAATGTCGTTTCTTTGGCAATCATAGAACACCCATCCTCGTCATAAAAGGACTTTGGTGGTAAGTTTTCCAGTGTTCCCTTTGGTGCTGGCGGCTGGCCTGGGAGTGACGTTCCTAGAAGGCCAGAACAGTGAGGAGGCCAACCTGGTGCAGCCCCCTTCCTTTCCCCTCAGGGATCACCCTTGGCGTGAGGAGGTGGCAGGCCTGGGCCCGTGCCCTGCAAGCAGTAGTTCCCGAGGGACCAGGTGCTGAGGCAGGGACTTTGAGGACAAGGCGGTGTCCCCAGTAAGGTGGCAGCTGCCTGCTCTCAGCTCTAGTGAGAGGTAGCCTTGAGTGAAGAGGGCCTCAGACAAGCTTGGGAGATGCAGAACCCGCTGCAGATGGAATCCTCGCCGACAGCTGAGGGTTCCTGTGTGAGTCTCCAGAAGCCATTGAACAAAGGTCACAAACCAGACACTTAAAACAAGAAACACTTAAAACTCTCCCAGTTCTGGGGTCCAGAATCATAAATCTAGGTGTAGGCAGGGCCATGCCATCTCCAAAGCCCTAAAGAGAGGGTCCGTCCTGCTTCCGCCAGCTTCCAGCAGTGCTGGTGATATCCTGGGTTCATTTGCTCCTGGCTGCAGCCCTCCAATCCCACCTGCATGGTCACGAGGCTTCTCCTCTGGGCCCAGATTCCACTCTTCCTGTGAGAACAGCCACTGAAGAAGGGCCACCTACTCGGGTGTGACCTTGTCTCAGCTTGGCAGCACCTGCAAAGATGTCATTTCCACATAAGGCCACATTCTGAGATTCTGAGTTGACATGAATTTGAGGCTCCCAGTGTTCAACTCACTACAGTACGTGATTTAAAAAACTCACAGACTTCCCCGGTGGTCCACTGGTTAAGAATCCGCCTGCCAATGCAGGGGACACAGGTTTGATTCCTGGTCCTGGAAGATCCCACATGCTGCTGGGCAACTAAGCCCGTGTGTCCCAACCACTGAGCCCTACCCCCTAGAGGCCATGTGCTGCAACAAGAGAAGCCGCCACAGTGAGAAGCCCTGCACCGCGACATAGAGGAGTCCCTGCTCGCTGCAACTAGAGGAATCCCATGCACAAAAACGAAAACTCAGTGCAGCCAGAAATAAACAAATGTTTAAAAAATCAAGTTCTCAAAACCAATGCCCCAAACTACATACCATCTGTGGTCTGGATAGAGCCCCCAAGCCAGTTTATGATGTCTGGGATATCTGAGTGTGAGGCGCCAGGCCCCTCTCCTCACACCCTCCCCAGCTCTCCACTTCCAAGGAAGCGCAGCACACACACTGGTGTGGGAACCCACGGAGTTCTGGAAGCCAGAGCCGGTGCTGGCTTGCTCCCTTCCTCACAGATGAGGCTGGGCCCTGAGCAGTGGACGCCTAGCTGCACCCGAGCTGCATAGCTATGCAAAGGTGGCCACTGAGGCCGCCTGAGAAGCGCTTGTCACTGCCCAGGGGCGGGACACCCACACCGAGGGTGCTCTCAGCTGCTGATAGCCACCCCAGGAGTGGCTCCAGGGCTTTGAACACAGCAGTAAGAACGCTAGCCTTGTGGTTTGCATACCTTGGCTTCTTTATTTCAATTTTCTAGGCATTCCTTTTGACTGATTTTTGCAAAAGCCGATGTGCGTTACCTGGAAGGCCCCCTTGTCTTGAGAATGCAGCTGCAATGATCCAGAAACTGATAAATAACCTGGAGAAACGCACACGCATTGATTTGGACCCCTGCTGTCACCAGGGGTGCTCTGCCAGGCCCTGCACTCTGTTTTTTGTCCATGGCCCCAGCTGTGCCCAGTTGGCCGAATAATAGAAGTAAGAGAGAGAACGGTCCTGAGTTGGGTATAGCCACGGATGTACCAGGACACACATGTAAGAATGTTACAGGTGCTCTGCTCATCACAGGTGATACGGGGTTGTGCTGTAAAACAGTATGAGATGGTTGGATGGTGCAACTGACTTGATGGACATGAGTTTAAGCAAGCTCCAGGAGATGGTGATGGACAGGGAAGCCTGGTGTGCTGTAGTCCATGGGGTCACAAAGAGTCGGACTGAACTGAGAGAACAGTATACAGCACTGAAAAAGAATGGCCCGTGGTTACACGCAGCAGCACGCGTCATGGTAGAAACACAGCACAGCAAGTCTCCTCTTGCTTTCTTGTGCTTTGTAGATACTATGTTTTTCACAAAGGAATTTTTGTGGAAACGCTGATTGAGCAAATCTATTAGCAGCATTTTTCCAACAGCATTTACATCTCTGGGTCACATTTTGGTAATTCTCACAATATTTCAAACTTTTTCACTATTATTATATTTGTTATAATGATCTGTGATGAGCAACCTTGATAGTATTATTACAAAAAGATTACAATTCACTGAAAGTTCAAATGATGGTTAGCATTTTTTTTTAGTGATAAGACATTTTTAATTAAGGTATGCACTTTAAAAGAAGACATAATGCTATTTCACACTTAATCAACTACAATATAGACGTAACACAAATTCGTGTGACTGGCTTTATTGTGATTGAAAGTGAAAGTGTTAGTCACTCAGTTGTGTCTGACTCTGTGACTCAATGGACTGTAACTCGCCAGACTTCTCTGCCCGTGGGATTTTCCAGGCAAGAATACTGGAGTGGGTTGCCATTTCCTCCTCCAGGGGATCTTCCTGACCCAGGGATGGAACCTGAGTCTCCTGCATCTCAGGCAGATTCTTTACCATCTGAGTCACCAGGGAAGCCCTTTATTGTGGTTATCTGGAAACAAGCCCTCAATATCTCCAGGTCGGTTTGTATTGACTGAAAAGGAATGAATTGCAGGGGACTCAAAAAGTTTGAAGTGTGGGGAATGAGGATGAGAATGCAGGCAGGACACACTCTGCCAGTAAATGACAGGAGGGGCCTGGCGGCAGGACCCCCCAAGCTGGCTGCCCAAGGGGGCCTGCATCAAAAGTCAAACCTGGAGCCGGCCAACCCACGTGACTGGCCCTGCGCAGAGCCCCCCATGTCTCTAGAGGTCCCTTCTCGAGGAAGGGCATTAGCAGCCCTCCCTCCCGCCTGGCTATCTTGGGCTGCAGAACAGGTGCCTGGCAGAGGTCCAGGAGGCTGGCTTGTGGCTCTCGCTTGGGATCATCAGCTTCCCGACTCTGCCCAGGGCCTGGGCTTCTGGTCCTGGGGGCTCTGACCAGACAGAGAACTGCCACCCTTTTGAGGTCAGACCTGCTGATGGAAACTTATACACCAGACATTCCCCGAGGAGCCCAGGGAGGCAAGTCCTGCCAGGACCTCGGGGGAGGCGTCAGCCGGGCAGAGTGTGGTCCATGTCAGCCCGTTTCCAGCACGGCTCCTTCTGATGTCTGTTTGCTCAAGCATCACCCAAGCCCTGGTTGGAGCGGGATAACCTCTGCTGGGGTCAGGCGTTCAGTGCAGATGCTGTCGTGACCCATCGTGACTCTTGCTAAGAATCTTGACCCCTTCCTGCTTGAGCCCTCCACTCCATGGCAGGACCATCTCTGTTCCTGAGGACTTTGGAAATCACTTAGGAAGGGACATCCCAGGTCTGCTTTTCTGGAAAGGAGACACCCTATCCTTGCCCAGGCCTGAGGAGCCCTGAGCTGAGGGTTGACACATCCTCCCCCAGGGACAGCCTCACTCAGGTGAGCGGAGGCCTGGGTGCCCTGGCCCTGGCCAGGCAGCGAGGACCCTGGAGGTCAGGGTGGAGGGAAGCAGCGGGCAGGTGGAGGCAGTTACAGCAACGCAGAATCTGAGATGCAGCGGCTGGATCCCAGCACCGGCAGAGCACCAAGCAGCTCCTGGGGGACAGAGCTGGGGGATTAGTGGTGCTGAGTCACCGGCTGCTGGGGGTGGAGGGGGCAGGAGGCTGACAGGTGGGGATGCTCAGGCTTGGCAGGCCCGCATGGTCCAGGGGCGGCGTATTCCGAAGGGAACGCGGAAGGATTACAGGATCACGGACAACGGAAGCGTTGGCTGTGGCTTTGGCAGTCGCTCTGGCAGAATATGCTGGAATAGAAGTAGAGGTGGAGTGTGAACCCTGAGAAGAGGGTGGAAATGAAGAGGCACCAGGGTGCCAAACCAGACTGAGGTTCTGGCCGCGAGCATGAAGGAGGGGCTGGCACAAGCGATGCTGCCCAAGTCTTGCTGGCCCAGGGGTCTCAGTCCAGGGGCTCCCCTTTCCTCTGCAGTATCTGGGGTGCTCAGGCAGTGGCTCCAGGGATATGTGCAGACCCAAGGGGTGTCGAGAAACAGCTCTCCCCATGGCCAGTTCCTCTCTGGATTCCCCAAGCAGCTCCTTGACAGCCCTGGCTTCGCTCAGCCGCTGCACAGTGGCTGAGCCTCGCTGCCAGTGAGATGGGAGGTGCACAGTAGGGTCTGGGGGCAGGGAGCCAGCAAGACACAAGATCCCCATCGTTAGAGGGCCTTTGGGGTCACTCAGCTCACATCTCTGTCCATTGGGGTCAAGGGGGAAGGCCACCCCTGGTGTAGGAAGTCTCCAAGCCTGTGCTGGGGATGTTTTTATATGATGGTTTCATTATTCTCTGAAATAGTGAGGCCAACACACAAGGAGCCGACTGCTATTAGAAAGACTTTCTTCTCATAGGTCCCACGAGCAGGGGGACAGCAGACCATGAAGGGCTCAGTGAGGAAGCACTAGGGCTGGGCAGGAGGCAGGGGTGGGGACATAGGTGGGGAACATGGGCAGGAGTTCTGTGGTTCCCTGTGGAAAGCATGGGCGAGGCAAGGTCAGCAGGTTGAGGAGGGGCTGGTTGGTGTGGTTTGGGCAGACTAGAAAAAGAAAGTGAAAGTGTTAGTCGCTCAGTTGTGTCTAACTCTTCAGGACTCCATGGACTGTAGCCCGCCAGGCCCCTCTGTCCATGGAACTCTCCAGGCAAGAATGCTGGAGTGGGTTGCCATTCCCTTCTCCACAGGATCTCCCGGGAATGAACCTGGGTCTCCTGCATTGCAGGCAGATTCTTTACTGTCTGAGCCCCCAGGGAAGCCCACCAGAAAGGTTGGGCAGACTAGGGCCTTGCCCAAAACTATCCTTTCTTTTCTTTTATTGACACCTTTTGGTCCCACTCTCCTTCTGCCTATAAAACCTTCCACTTTGAACAGCCCTTCTGTTTACTAGACGGACAGGATGCTGCCCTTAGATCCAGCATCATTCAATAAAGCCAATTAGATCTTCAAGTTCTCTAGGTTGAGTTTTGTTTCTTGACAGGAGTCATGGGAGGGCCAGTCCTCCACTTGCTCAGGGATTGGCAGGTTACATTTCCAAGCCACCTGCTGATCCTGAGCCTTCATGTCTCGGGAGTTCTTTACCCCTGTCCCCGGGGCCCTGCATGACACCCAGGGCCCATCTACTTGGTGCTGCTCCCCTTAGGGTTCTCGGTACATCTTTGATTAGGAAGTTATGGGAGGGGTCAGCCTCCTGGCCAACCTGCCTAGGACTCGAGTGGTACAGAGAAACCCACCTTGGGGGCCTCAGGTCCCACTGGGCAAAAGCTGGGGCTGTGCCCCCACGGATCCTGCTGGCCTCCTAGCTGACAGTCAGCCCCCCACATCCTCCACCAGGCCCCTCTCTGGCTCCTGCTTGCAGGGCCGGGAGTTCTGAGAGCTCAGGACTGGAGTGGCCAGGGCTGGAAGGGGCCCAGGGACTCTACAGCAGGTGAGGAAGCTGGGCTGCGGGGAGGGGCTGTATAGGGCAGCACTAGCAGTCATTGGAGGGCCCAGCCCAGAGCCCAGTGGGCCCGCCTGGGCAGAACCCTTGACGGCAGCAACAGCCAGCAGGTCTTGTCTGAGTCTGTCTCTGGTGTTGCCAATAGCATTTCAGCTCTGGAGTGGGTTTCAGAGAAGAATGGCCCCCGCCATCACTGTGCCCTCTGACGGAGGGTTTCTGAAGAATGGATGGTGATGCCTAGAAGCCATCAGTGGTATGCGGGCCACAGTCAGACTCGGTCCTGGGTGTGAATCCTGGCTTTACCTCCCCTTCTCAGCTGCAGGCAACTCCCAGGCCTCTCAGAGCCTCTGTTTCCTCATCTGCACAGGAGAAGTCACAGTGAGAGCCCTCAGGCTTGTGGGATGAAGCGGGTGAAAATGGGGTGGAGTGCTCGGTCCAGAGCGGGGAGTAAGCAGTGAATATCAGCTGTCTGGGGCCCATGGAGCAGGGAGGCAGAGCTCGCGGGCATCTGCCTGGACTGAGGCCAGACCAGGGCTGCCCAGGACGGAGGCAGAGAAGCAGCCCAGGCCGCAGCAGGGGCAGCCCTTGAGCCAGGACTGCCCCAGCCCTCTGAGCTTCCTTGGGCCACACCCTGCTCCCCAAGCCTTGCATCCTGACCAGGGCCCGATTCTGGTCTGGCAGCCCTGTGCTTGTGCATCCTGGCACAGAAGGGCCATGCTGAAAGGATGTTCTGTGCCAAACCCGGGCCTGGTTTTGCCTTGGTTGTATTTCAGACTTGGTGGTAGGAAGCAGCCCAGAAGGAAAGAGTCAACTGAATTTCTTCCAGCAAGTGGGAGGGACCTGACTGAGGTTAGCCCCTGTCTGCTAGGTGATTGATGAGGAAACTGGCACAGTAACAGCAAACCCCTGGGGTTTGCACATCAGTCTGCTGGGAGAGAACTTTTAGGATAGGCAGCAAGTGTGTCCTCCTTGTGTTGTCCGAGACCCTCTATGTGGGAGCTGATGCTCCTCCTCACCTCTATGCAGACAGAGCAAGCTGAAGTCTGGAGGAGGCTGGGACCCCCAGGTCTGCCTCTGGGGGCCACACTATACCTGCCCAGACTCCTGCCAGGCCTGACCACCCCAGCCCTGAGCCCCTGCAGTCCTCCACGGACTTATCCCTTAGACTTTCCAAGAGCAGAAAGAACATCTGTTGGAATCTACATGGAGCCTGGGAACTGAGGGGGGCTTGTCTGGGCATGGACACCCCCAAGCACCTCCCTGTTACTCGACAGTGAGGCTTCAGAGGGAACACAGGTAGAGGAAGCCCCATGGCTGACAGGAGCCACCTCCAGGGCCCGAGAACCACGTTGCATCCCCACCGCACTCCAGGGGTCAGGGAGCCACGCTGGGTCCCACCACACTCCAGGGGTCAGGGAGCCACGCTGGGTCCCACCACACTCCAGGGGTCAGGGAGCCACGCTGGGTCCCACCACAATCTTGGGACCCAGGAACTGGTATTGACTGGAGTTTTCCTTTGCAGAGGGAGGGTCTGAATAAAAGGGGATGAAGGAGCACCCGAACAGGTGCTGCTGGGTGGTTAGAGGTGGCGTCTATATCTGTCTCTGATTTGGAGAACTGGCTTTGTCTGACTGTGAACGGCCAGGCAGGGCCTGTGTCAGCACCGTTTGTGCCGAGGGACGCAGCTTTGCGGGAACCAGAGCAGACCTTTCAGACAGAGACCAGTTGTCCCCTGGGGAGGCCTGGGGGCCTGGGGTACAGGCTCCATGCTCCCTTCTGCAAGTGCTGTGAGCATGGACCTGCAGCTAGGGGTCGGGGTGGGCGTGCTCCCCCCACATGGATTAGATCCAGGGGCAGGGCACTGAGCCCCCGACATTTCCCCGACGTTCACTGCAGCCTTGGCCCCGAGGAGCCAGGCTGTGTCTCTTCCTTCACTTAAGACATGTTCAAGTCGATGGAAGAGTCCACCTTTGCAACTGCCCTGTTGAAGCCTCCCTGCCTGTCTCTCGTGGGCAACGTGTGTGTAGTGCTTCAGTCGCTGAGTTGTGCCCAACTCTTGCAATGCCGTGGATGCAACACGCTAGGCTTTCCTGTCCTTCACCATCTACTAGAGTTTGCTCCGAGCAGCCGACCCCAAACTGGAAAACAATTAAATCAAAGAAGTCCTGACACAGTTGCAAAAGTTCTAGGGCCCACAACAGATCCCAGACCTGGGGATCCAGCAAATGGACTAAGAACCCCTGGAGAATCTGACTGTGAAGGCCAGTGGGATTTGACTACAGAACTCAGGACTGGGGAAACAGAATCTTGTAGTTCAGTTGCTCAGTTGCATCCAACTCTTAGCAGCTCCATGGACTGCAGCATATCAGGCTTCCCTGTCCATCATCAACTCCCAAAGCTTGCTCAAACTCATGACCATCGAGTCAGTGATGCCATCCAACCATCTCATCCTCTGTCGTCCCCTTCTCCCACCTTCAATCCTTCCCAGCATCAGGGTCTTTTCCAGTGACTCAGTTCTACGCATCAGGTGGCCAAAGTATTGGAGTTTCAGCTTCAGCAAGAGTCCTTCCAATGAATATTCAGGACTAATTTCCTTTAGGATTGACTACTGGTTTGATCTCCTTGCAGTCCAAGGGACTCTCAAGAGTTTCTCCAACACCACAATTCAAAAGCATCCATTCTTTGGTGCTCAGCTTTCCTTATAGTCCAATTCTCACATCCATACATGACTACTGGAAAAATCATAGCTTTGACTAGATGGACATTACTTTTAGATGGCTGGATGGCATCATGGACTCGATGGACGTGAGTCTGAGTGAACTCCGGGAGATGGTGATGGACAGGGAGGCTTGGCGTGCTGCAATTCATGGGGTCGCAGAGTCGGACACGACTGAGCGACTGAACTGAACTGAGGTTGGTCATGTGGCTTCCGTGTGGCTCAGACAGTAAAGAATCTGCCCGCAATGTAGGAGACCCAGGTTTCATCCCTGGGTTGGGAAGATCCCCTGGAGAAGGAAATGGCAACCCACTCCAGTATTCTGGCCTGGAGAATCCTGTGGAGAGATGAGTCTGGTGGGCTGCAGTCCATGGGGTCGCACAGTGGGGCTGCACTGATACTTTCTATGTAGGTGGGTCATAGCTTTTCTTCCAAGGAGCAAGCTTCATTTAATCTCATGGCTGCAGTCACCATCTGCAGTGATTTTGGAGCCCCCCAAAATAAGTATCTCACTGTTTCCATTGTTTCCGCATCTATTTGTCATGCAGTGATGAAACCGGATGCCATGATCTTAGTTTTCTGAATGTTGAGCTTTAAGCCAACTTTTTCACTCTCCTCTTTTACTTTCATCAAGAGGCTTTTTAGTTCTTCTTCACTTTCTGCCATAAGGGTGGTGTCATCTGCATATCTGAGGTTATTGATATTTCTCCTGGCAATCTTGATTCCAGCTTGTGCTTCATCCAGCCCAGCATTTCGCATGATATATTCTGTATAGAAGTTAAATAAGCAGGGTGACAGTATACACCCTTGATGTACTCCTTTTCCTATTTGGAACCAGTCTGTTGTTCCATGTCCAGTTTTAACTGTTGCTTCCTGACCTGCATACAGATTTCTCAAGAGGCAGGTCAGGTGGTCTGGTATTCCCATCTCTCTCACAATTTTCCACAGTTTATTTGATCCACACAGTCAAAGGCTTTAGCATAGTCAATGAAGCAGATGTTTTTCTGGAACTCTCTTGCTTTTTCGATGATCCAATGGACATGGGCAATTTGATCTCTGGTTCCTCTGCCTTTTCTAAATCCAGCTTGAACATCTGGAAGTTCATGGTTCACATACTACTGAAGCCTGGCTTGGAGAATTTTGAGTATTAGTTTGCTATGGCAACCCACTCCAGTACTCTTGCCTGGAAAATCCCGTGGACGGAGGAGCCTGGTAGGCTGCAGTCCATGGGGTCACTAAGAGTTGGACACAACTGAGCAACTTCACTTTCTCTTTTCACTTCCATGCATTGGAGAAGGAAATGGCAACCCACTCCAGTGTTCTTGCCTGGAGAATCCCAGGGACGGAGGAGCCTGGGATTGCTGCCGTCTCTGGGGTTGCACAGAGTCGGACACGACTGAAGCGACTTAGCAGCAGCAGCAGCGTGTGAGAGGAGTGCAATTGTGTGGTAGTTTGAGCATTCTTTGGCATCGCCTTTCTTTGGGATTGGAATGAAAATTTACTTTTCCAGTCCTGTGGCCACTGCGGAGTTTTCCAAATTTGCTGGTATATTGAGTGCAGCACTTTCATAGCATCTTCTTTTAGGATTTGAAATAGTTCAACTGGAATTCCATCACCTCCACTAGCTTTGTTCATAGCGATGCTTCGTAAGACCCACTTGACTTCACATTCCGGGATGTCTGGCTCTAGATGAATGATCACACCATTGTGGTTATCTGGGTCCTGAAGATCTTTTTTGTAAAGTTCTTCTGTGTATTCTTGCCACCTCTTAATATCTTCTGCTTCTGTTAGGTCCATACCATTTCTGTCCTTTATTGTGCCCATCTTTGCATGAATAGTCCCATGGTATTTCTAATTTTCTTGAAGAGATCTCTAGTCTTTCCCATTCTATTGTTTTCCTCTATTTCTTTGCATTGATCACTGAGGAAGGCTTTCTTATCTCTCCTTGCTATTCTTTGGAACTCTGCATTCAAATGGTATATCTTTCCTTTTCTCCCTTGCCTGTAGCTTCTCTTCTTTTCTCAGCTATTTGTAAGGCCTCCTCAGACAACCATTTTGCCTTTTTGCATTAATTTTTCTTGGTGATGGTTTTGATCACATGATCCTGTACAATGTTATGAACCTTGTCCATAGTTCTTCAGGAACTCTATCAGATCTAATCCCTTTAATCTATCTGTCACTTCCACTGTAGAATTGTAAGGGATTTGATATAGGTCATACTTGAATGGTCTAGTGGTTTTCCTTACTTTCTTAAGTCTGAATTTGGCAATAAAGGGTTCATGATCTGAGCCACAGTCAGCTCCCGGTCTTGTTTTTGCTGACTTCTCCATAGAGCTTCTCCATCTTCAGCTGCAAAAAATATTATTAATCTGATTTCAGTATTGACCGTCTGGTGATTTCCATGTGTAGAGTCTTCTATTGTGTTACTGGAAGAGAGTATTTGCTATGACCAGTGGATTCTCTTGGCAAAACTCTGTTAGCCTTTGACCTGTTTTGTTTTGTACTCCAAGGCCAAATTTTCCTGTTACTCCAGGTATCTCTTGACTTTCTACTTGTGCATTCCAGGGGATAAACAAACCTTGTGTGCACCAGGACCCAGAAGAAAGGAGCAGTGATACCACAAGAGACTGAGTCAGATTTGCTTGTGAGTGTCCAGGAGTCTCCGTGGAGGTATGGGTTGATAGTGGCCTGCTGTGAGATCAAGGGCACTGAATACAAGAGTCCTGGGAGCCACGGGGTGTGCTGGCCTGAGTCATTTGGAAGGAGGTCACCATTACCACCATTACCCTAACATAGTTTGGCCTCAGGCCAAACTACAGGACGGGAACACAGCCGCACCCATCAACAGAAAATTCGATTAAAGATTTACTGAGCATGGCCTTGCCTATGAGAACAAGACCCAGATTCCCCCACAGCCAGTCCCTCACATCGGAAAGCTTCCACAAGCCTCTTATCCTTATCCATCAGAAGACAAACAGAATGAAAACCACAATTACAAAGCTAACTAAGCTGATCACTTGGATCACAGCCTCAATAAAACTATGAGCCATGCCATGTAGGGCCACCCAAGAAGGATGGGTCATGGTGGAGAGTTCTGACAAAATGTGGTCCACTGGAGAAGGGTATGGCAAACGAATTCAGTATTCTTGCCTTGAGAACCCCAAGAACAGAATGAAAGGGCAAAAAGATATGACACTGAAAGATGAACTCCCCAGGTCAGTACCTGCCCTATATGCTACTGGAGAAGAGTGGAGAAATAGCTCCAGAAAGAATGAAGAGACAGAGCCTAAGCGAAAGCAATAGCCAGTTGTGGATGTGACTGACGATGGAAGAAAATCCAGTGCTGTAAGAGCAATATTATTTGGGAACCTGGAATGTTAGGTCCATGAATCAAGGTAAATTAGAGGTGGTCAAACAGGAGATTGCAGACATGAAATTAAAAGACGCTCCTTGGAAGGAAAGTTATGACCAACCTAGACAGCATATTAAAAAACAGAGACATTACCTTACCAACAAAGGTCCGTCTAGTCAAGGCTATGGCTTTTCCAGTAGACATGTATGGATGTGAGACTTGAACTATAATGAAAAATGAGTGCAGAAGAATTAATTTTTTTGAACTGTGGTGTTGGAGAAGACTCTGAGAGTCCCTTGGACTGCAAGGAGATCCAACCAGTCCATCCTAAAGGACATTAGTCCTGGGTGTTCATTGGAAGGACTGATGTTGAAGCTGAAACTCCAATCCTCTGGCCATCTGATGTGAAGAGCTAACTCATTTGAAAAGACCCTGATGCTGGGAAATATTGAGGGCAGGAGAAGTGGATGACAGAGGATGAGACGGTTGGATAGCATCACCGACTCAATGGACATGAGTTTGGGTAAACTCTGGGAGTTGGTGATGGACAGGGAGACCTGGCATGCTGCATTTCATGGGGTCGCAAAGAGTCGGACACGACTGAGTGACTGAACTGAACTGAAACAGGAGATGGCAAGAGTGAACACTGATGTTTTGGGAATCAGTGACTAAAATGGACCAGAATGGGTGAATTTAATTCAGATGACCACTACATCTACTACTGTGGGCAAGAATTCCTTGGCAGAAAAGGATTAGCCCTCATAGTCAACCAAAGATTCTGAAATGCAGTACTTGAGTGCTATTTCAAAAGCGACAGAATGATCTCTGTTCATTTCCAAGGCAAAGCATTCAATATCACAGCAATCCAAGGCTATGCCCCAACCATTAATGCCAAAGAAGCTGAAGTTGAACAGTTCTATTAAAAACTATAAGACCTAGAACTAACACACATGCAAAAAAGATGTCCTTTTCATCATATGGGACTGGAATGCAAAAAGTAGGAAGTCAAGAGACACCTGGAGTGACAGACAAGTTTGACCTTGGAGTACAGAATGAACCAGGGCAAAGGCTAACAGTTTTCCCAAGAGAATCCACTGGTCATAGCAAACACTCTCTTCCAATAAAACAAGAGAAGACTCTACACACGGGCATCACCAGATGGTCAATACTGAAATCAGATTGATTATATTCTTTGCAGCTGAAGGTGGAGAAGCTCTATAGCTGCTGATGCTGCTAAGTCGCTTCAGTCGTTTCCAACTCTGTATGACCCCCATAGATGGCAGCCCAATGGGCTCCCCCGTCCCTGGGATTCTCCAGGCAAGAACACTGGAGTGAGTTGCCAATTCCTTCTTCAATGCATGAAAGTGAAAAGTGAAAGTGAAGTCGCTCAGTCATGTCTGACTCTTAGCGACCCCATGGACTGCAGCCCACCAGGCTCCTCCATCCATGGGATTTTCCAGGCAAGAGTACTGGAGTGGGGTGCCATTGCCTTCTTCAGAAGCTCTATAGAGAAGTCAGCAAAAACAAGATGTGGAGATGACTGTGGCTCAGATCGTGAACTCCTTATTGCCAAATTCAGACTTAAATTAAGAAAGTAGGGAAAACCACTAGACCATTCAGGTATGACCTAAATCAAATCCCTTATGATTATACAGTAGAAGTGAAAAATAGATTCAAGTGATTAAATATGTAGAGTTACCGAAGAACTATAGACAGAGGTTCGGGATATTGTACAGGAGGCAGTGATCAAGACCATTGCCAAGAAAAATAAATGCAAAAGGCAAAATGGTTGTCTGAGGAGGCCTTACAAACAGCTGAGAAAAGAAGAGAAGCTACAGGCAAAGGAGAAAAGGAAAGATATATCCATCTGAATGCAGAGTTCCAAAGAATAGCAAGGAGAGATAAGAAAGCCTTCCTCAGTGATCAATGCAAAAAAAAATAGAGGAAAACAATAGAATGGGAAAGACTAGAGATCTCTTCAAGAAAATTAGAAATACTATGGGAATATTTCATGCAAAGATGGGCACAATAAAGGACAGAAATGGTCTGGACCTAACAGAAGCAGAAAATATTAAGAAGAGGTGGCAAGAATACACAGAAGAACTTTACAAAAAAGATCTTCACGATCAAGATAATCACGATGGTATGATCCCTCACCTAGAGCCAGACATCCTGGAATGTGAAGTCAAGTGGGTCTTAGGANTGAAATTAAAAGATGCTTACTCCTTGGAAGGAAAGTTATGACCAACCTAGAGAGCATATTAAAAAGCAAAGACATTACTTTGTTAACAAAAGTCCGTCTAGCCAAGGCTGTGATTTTTCCTGTGGTCATGTATGGATGTGAGAGTTGGACTGTGAAGAAGGCTGAGCCCTGAGGAATTGATGCTTTTGAACTGTGGTGTTGGAGAAGACTCTTGAGAGTCCCTTGGACTGTAAGGAGATCCAACCAGTCCATCCTAAAGGAGATCAGTCCTGGGTGTTCATTGGAAGGATGATGTTGAAGCTGAAATTCCAATACTTTGGCCACCTGATGTGAAGAGCTGACTCATTTGAAAAGACTCTGATGCTGGGAAAGATTGAGGGTTGGAGGAGAAGGGGACAACAGAGGATAAGATGTTTGGATGGCATCACCGACTTGATGGACATGGGTTTGGGTGGACTCCGGGAGTTGGTGATGGACGGGGAGGCCTGGCGTGTTGCAGTTCATGGGGTTGCAGAGTCAGACATGACTGAGTGACTGAACTGAACTGAGAGACTGAACTGAACTTCACTGAGAATTTCCTCACATTCTTGTGTATTGAGTTAGTGATGCTATCTAACCATGCATTTCATTCTGTCACCGCCTTCTCCATCTGCCCTGAATCTTTCCCAGAATCAGGGTCTTTTCCAGTGAGTTAGCTCTTCCCATCAGGTTTCCAAAGTATTGGAGCTTCAGCTTCAGCATCAGTCCTTTCAATAATATGTCCCCCAAAATTTGTGTGTTGGGGCCCTGCTCCCCAGAACAGGCTGTACTTGGAGATACAGCCTTTAAAGAGGGGATTAAGGTTAAGTGAAGTCACTGAGTGACCCTAATCCAAACTGACAGGTGTCCTTTGGAGAGGGAAGATTAAGACATAGACATGCGTGGAAGGACAGCCATGTGGGGACACTGGAAGGAGCGGCATCCGCCCCTCCTACCACCGACAGCTTCTAGGCATCGCTGTCCATCACCCAGAAACCCTTCGTTGTTTCCAAAGTATTGGAGCTTCAGCTTCAGCATCAGTCCTTTCAATAATATGTCCCCCAAAATTTGTGTGTTGGGGCCCTGCTCCCCAGAACAGGCTGTACTTGGAGATACAGCCTTTAAAGAGGGGATTAAGGTTAAGTGAAGTCACTGAGTGACCCTAATCCAAACTGACAGGTGTCCTTTGGAGAGGGAAGATTAAGACATAGACATGCGTGGAAGGACAGCCATGTGGGGACACTGGAAGGAGCGGCATCCGCCCCTCCTACCACCGACAGCTTCTAGGCATCGCTGTCCATCACCCAGAAACCCTTCGTGAGAGGGCACGGCGATGGTGGGGGCCACTCTTCTCTGAAACCTGCTCCCGAGCTGAAATGCTGATGGCAGCATCAGAGAGACACTCAGACAAGACCTGTCGACCTCTGCTTGGGCTGGCTGTCAAGGGTTTTGCCAAGGCGGTCCCACTGGGCTCTGGGCTAGCCCCCCCCGACCCCGTGACTTGTGGTGTGGCCGCATGCAGCATCCCCCCCCAACACACACAGCCCAGCTTCCTGGTCTGCCGCAGAATCCCCAGGCCCCTTACAGCCGTGGCCTCTCCAGCCCTGAGCTCTCCGAAGTCCCAGCATGGGGAGGGACCAGCCCTGAGCACATCCTGGGCTTCTGTCCCCAAGATTGTGAGATGATAAATTTCTGCTGGCCTGTGCTTCTTGTTCTGGTGGCCCCAGGACTCTGAGACATCTAGTGTGGTCACAACAATGTCTTTCCTTGAACGTGGTCCCCCGGCACGCTGGTGAGGTGGGAAGTGACATGCCACTCCCAGTTTTAGTCAAGGACCACAGCAGGCAGGTTGGGCTCAGTCATGCTGCAGGCACAAACACCATTAACATCCCACGGATTAGGAATCCTTTTGGAAACCACTACGCAAAGAAAAGAACTCCTCAGTAACTTGCATCTTATTTCAATTTGGGTTCTAAAGACATTAGCTTCTGAAGGTGGGTCTCCAGGAAGCCCAATAGTCACGCTGATGGGATTTTCCCAATGGGCTCTGTCACCCAGCAGAGTCTCAGGCAGGGCACCAGGGGCAGAGATGCCCTTGATGGAGCATGCACAAGGTCAAGAGCCACTTTCACCGGCAGGTGAGTAATCGTTACTGGGAGCGTTCTAACTGGTTCCACTGCTCTCCCCTGATTAAATCAGCCCTTACTTGCAGCTGAGGTTATTTCCAAGCTCATCTGAATACGGAGGGAGTCTCAGGCTCGCCTCCAAGAAAGGAAAGGAGCGAGCGCAGGGTGAGGTCCCAGGGCGTCAGGAGGCTCTGCTGTGACGCAGTGCCTCGTCTGAGGATAAAGGGCTCTCGGTGCCTCAGCTCCCCTGCCCCCACTGGCCGGCTCTGCGTAAGCCTTCCTTGCTGTTTCCTCTCTGGCTGAGCCAACCAAGCGGAGAACCAGCCTACACCCCGGGAGCCAGCTCACCCAGCGCCCCTGAGCTGCCTCAGGGCCTCGCCTTGGTCTAAACTCAAGTCCCCCAAAGGCAGACCTGGGCCAAGGATTTGGGTGAAGGTTGTTCATGCGAAGGCCAGTGAGGGGGAGGGGGCGGGGGTGGGGAGGGAAGAGGCTGCTGAGTGGTGGCCTCTGGGCATCTGGCACGCCTCTGGGCGAGAACACCAGTGTTTACCCACCAACTCCAGCCCTATTGCTGGGACTTTGCTCTTGGGCTTTCAGAGGAGCTTGTCCACGCCCTGAGAACGCCCTCAGGCAGGGGCGGAAGGGCGCGGCCCGAAGCCTAGGCAGGTGAGCCCTGGTCCGCCAGCCCTCCGCCAAGCCGTCACCCTGGAGCCAGGGACTTGTTCTCCTGGCTCAGGTTCAAGGCTGGCATCCCGGAGGGTGTGGTGAGCAACTCGAGACCTGGGACAAGGTCAGAGACGGGCCAGTCCCTGTGTGAAATGAGCACGAACTGTGCAGGCCTGGGAGAAGCAGCGCTGCAGCTCCCGGGAGGCTGAGCAGTGTCAGATCGAGTGGGGTGTGGGGTGCGGCGCAAGGTGTAAGAGCAGGGGGTCATTGGCTGGAGCCTGACAATGGACCAAGGGGCTGGGGCCCACCTGGCCTTCAGCCTAAGTGACTGCCCTGCACATGGGCATCCGGGGCAGGGGGTGCAACCCTGTCCTATTGCCTTCTGGGATGCTGGTTGTCTGCATGCCCCTACACCCTCCCCTCACTCCACCTCCTCTCCTGGACCATCCTCTGAGTCACTGGCTCCTGTGTGGTCCTGTATACAAGAAAAATGCAGGTACGCATATGGTGGCTGCTCGGCCATCCCCTGATTTTAGAGTCAGTTTGAAAGAAGCCGCATCTGCTCTATAGTCACCATTTGTGCTGCAGACACACAGTTGGTCCAGTTGGTCCAGGGCATTGGTCAGGTTGGGGCTCCGTGGGGGAGGCCCTTCTGGCCACCCCTTCTCCCTGTCTTCCTACTGGCTCCTCAGACCCCATTCCTCCTCCCACCTCCAGCCTGGGCCCCTCAGACCTGCCCCCTTGGTCTGATCTGCCTGCTGAGATCACTTACGCTTCTCCCTCCTGGGCACTCGTGTCCATGTCTGGGCCTGGGCTTGCCTGCTGTTCTCCCCAAGGGCCCTTCTGGACCTGCAAGGCCAAGACCCTATCCTTCAAGGGGCCAGGTCCAGCCCCCTTTCTGCAGCCAGGGGACTGAGCAAGCCAAGCCGGCCAGCTGATGGCTGTACGCTGGCTGACCTTGCCCTGATGGGCCTCAGGTCCATGGCCTTCCTGGCAGGAAGCACATCTAGCACGCGGACAGGCAGCCTCCCCCATGAATTGCAATAGGCATGTTTACACGGGGTTCAGCTGCGTGTGCACTGGCAACATGTCTGTCCTCCGGGACAGAAGGTGGCTGGCGGGGGAAGTGGGGCATGAGGCCGGGGCGGGGGCTGGATGGGGCATGCAGGAGAGGTGCATGCGTGTACCTGTGTGTGGAGGGGTTTGCATGAGCATTGGTGCAAGACAGCATGAGTGTGTGTTGAGGGGGAGGTGCTGAGTGTGTCTCGGCCAGATTGACCATGAAAGGTTGTGAGCATTTTGTGATTTGTGAGGTTATTTGAAGAAAACTGAATCACATGTACTAAATACAGTAGAATTACGGAAGGTGGGGTGGTCCCAGTTTCCACACACGAGGACCCCACACTGCTGCTCTGTGACACCCAGCCCCCTCCCTCCCCGGGGTGCAGGCCCAGGACAAGCCACATGGTGGGGGTGAGCTGCCCACTCCCTGTCCAGTGGCCAGAAATTAGTGACCTCCTGGAAGCAGCCCTGGAGGGGCAGTAGGAGAGGTCAGTATGTGTGGGCACAGCCTCTGCATGGAGGGTCAGGAGGCCAGCAGCAGCAGGCAGGACCAGGCTTTCCCTGGAGACAGAGGAAGGGGACTAGGCTCTTTGCCCCACACTGAGCCTGGATGCCCCTCTTCCTCCTGCCTCTGGCTCAGAGCGGAACACAGGACATCAGGACTTCCAGTTCCCAAGCCCTCGTGCTCAGACTGACTGGCACCGCCAGCTCTCCTGGGTCCCCAGCCTGCAGGTGGAAGCTGATTCCTGGTGGTAGACTTGTCTGTTCATCTGTCCATCCTTCTACATACTTATCAGTTCTATTTCTCCTGAGAACCCTAATACAATGTCTACACGTCTACAGAGGGCTACTCACATGCATTTACTGTGATATCCCCCCTCCCGTTGCTCATACCCTGTCACCCCCCACCCCCACGGCCCCTCCAAGCAGCCCTCTCTTGCTGCTCCATCAGCCGCCGGGACATGGGGCTGTAGTCAGGATGGGCTTGGCTCCCTGCAGTACACAGAGCCTTGCCTGTGCCCTGAGCAGTGGCCCTGGGGGCCTGGCTCACTCTCCAGAGAGGCCTTCCCGATGAGGGGTAGGGCACAGGCGTTCCCGTGACCTTCCCACAGCCCTCCTGCAGCCCTGCTGCAGGCTTGGCCCCCACAGGCTCCTTCCCACCAGCGGCGTCTTCCCCAGACCCAGAGCTATGCAGCCCTGTCTCATCAGGAACCTCATGGTGCTGTCATCCTTGAGCTGAAAGATACTGAGGTGACCTGGGCCCCAGCGGTGCAGGGGGAGAGGCAGCCTCAGTGTTCTCCAGTGCTTTAGGGCCTGCCCCTTGGGAAGGAGAAAGGAGGAGGCGGGTAAAGAGGGGCAGGGCTGTGGTCTAGGGTGCCTCTCTTGTTGGGAGGGGTCCCACATGGCCTGGGGCCCACCTGTGAGCTCCTCCTAGGCAGGCAAGTGCAGCCTGGGGGGTTGGGGTCAGGGTACCTGGTCTGGCTGCCTGCAGTTCATAACCCCATCCCAGGTGAACAAGTTCAAAGTCACATTCCTTATCGCATTCTGAGGCTGGAAGCCCACACCCTCAGCAGGGCCCTGGTGCACTTTGTTACTGCACAGCCGCGGTCACCTTCCTGGGTGCAGCTGCCGTTTCGCTAGGTGCTACCGCGGTCTCTGTGCTTACCTTCACTTGTGACGTCCAGGCTGTGAAGATAAGCTCTCAGGTCATTTCTTGACGTACTAGCCACAGGCTCTTCTCTTCTGCTCAATGGCCTCATCACACCCAGAGAATGTGGCCTGACCACGCCCTCTGATGTGACTTTATTATACGACAATCCCGTATCACAAGGGTGCCACAGCAGGAACACAGCCCAGTGGCAGCCTTTGGCCTCCAAGGGAATAAAACCCACAAAGAACCCATAAGGAAAATATGTGCACGAAAGATGTCAAGGACTAATATCCTCACTATGTAGAGTTCTCAGAGTAAATAAGAAAAGCATTCACCCTCCTGGGGGACATAGTTTGACACTGCCTACCCAAAGGAGTCCTATGTTTATCGAACCTGACCACAGCTGCCAGAAACCAACCTGCTCCCACCCTTAGTCCCTGAGATTTGAGGTCACTGACCTCTGCTTCACATCCAGGAGTGGAACTTGACACATACCTGGCCAGGGAAGGGTCTCCTTGGGTCTCAGAGCTAAAGAATCCACGACCAGTGCAGGAGATGCAGGTTTGATTCCTGGGTTGGGAAGATCCCCTGGAGAAGGGAATTGCTACCCACTCTAGTATTCTTGCCTGGAAATTCCATGGACAGAGAAGCCTGGTGGGCTACAGTCCATGGGGCCACAAAGAGTCGGACACAACTTAGCAAGTGAACAACAGCAACAAGCCTTGGGTACATATTGCCAAACTGCTAGGATACTCCTGACTTTAAGTTTTCCCACAGATTGTTAAGCTGGTAAGATGTTAGCCATTGCTGCTGCAGACTGGGATGAACTGCATGAGAACAAAGCCACAGGGGGTGGAGGGAAGGGGAGAGGTAGAGTTGAGATGCTGTTGTGCAGACAGGATAGCAGAGAAACACTGAGGACGGGAGTCCAGCTCAGCCTGAGCCCTAATGAGCCCTGAAACCTTCAGTGACGTCAACCATCAACTTTCCACTTTTAGCTTTCAGCACTTTGAGTTGCATTTCTGTCATTCACAACCAAGAGAGACTTGGCCGAGACCCACAAACAGAAACCAGAAGATCTGACAACTGGAAGAAATCTGAAAGGCCAATAAACACAAAAACAGAAGCAGTCTGAATAAGGACATTCAGATTACATGTTCATTAAAACAAAGGTGCACTGTCGTAGTTTGCGTTGCGTGCCCCCTAAAAGCCCTAATCCCCAGCACCTAAGAACATCACCTTATTTGGAATCAGGGTCGTTGCAGCCTGAATTAGCTGAGATGAGGTCACCTTGGAATGGGTGGGCCCCTAATGCAATCTGTGTCCTTGTAAGAAGAAGAGACACATAGGAAAAGGGATGGAGTGATGGGTTTACATGCCAGGGAGATGATAAGCTTTACTGAGAGCCCAGAGGATCTGGGAGGGGCAGGAAGGAGCCTCCTTGAGAGCCTAGGAGGGAGCCACCCTGCCCATACCTTGCTCTCAGCCTTCTGGCCTTCAGACTGTGGGAGAATGAAATTTTGCTATTTGAAACCACATCATTTGTGGTTCTTAATATTAGCAGCCCCAGGAAACTAAGACATGTACTATTTCCCCTTTTGTAATGAGCAACATGCTTTTTTTCTTTTTTACACAGGTTATCTTAACATTTATTGTCATGCTTTGATTTATCTGATTTTTTAAAAATTATTTAAATTTTTATTTATTCAATTATTTAATTGAAGTAAAACTTGATTTGCAATGTGTTAGTTTATAAATGAAAATTCTTAAACATTGGGAAAGGTATTAAAGTCAGGAGTATCCTAGCAGTTTGGCAACATGTACCCAAGGCTTATGTACCCGTCTTACCTTGCCTGCCTCCTAAGAAATCTGTATGCAGGTTAAGAAGCAACAGTTAGAACTGGACATGGAACAATAGACTGGTTCCAAATTGGGAAAGGAGCATGTCAAGGATATTTTGGATATCAAAGGATATATTGTCATCCTGCTTATTTAACTTATATGCAGAGTACATCATTCGAAATGCCGGGCTGGATGAAGCCCAACCTGGAATCAAAATTGCCAGGAGAAATCTCAATAACCTCAGATATGCAGATGATACCACCCTTATGGTAGAAAGCAAAGAAGAACTAAAGAGCCTCTTGATGAAAGTGAAAGAGGATAGTGAAAAAGCTGGCTTAAAACTCAACATTCAAAAAACAAAGATCATGGCATCCGGTCCCATTACTTCATGGAAAATAGATGGAGAAACAATGGAAACAGTGACAGACTTTATTTTCTTGGGCTCCAAAATCACTTCAGATGGTGATTGCAGCCATGAAACTAAGAGACGCTTACTCCTTGGAAGAAAAGCTATGACAAACCTAGACAGCATACTAAAAAGCAGAGGAGACATTACTTTGCCAACAAAGGTCCGTCTAGTCAAAGCTACGGTTTTTCCAGTAGTCATGTATGGATGTGAGAGTTGGACCATAAAGAAAGCTGAATGCCGAAGAATGGATGCTTTTGAACTATGGTGTTGGAGAAGACTCTTGAGAGTCCTTTGGACTGCAGGGAGATCCAACCAGTCCATCCTAAAGGAAATCAGTCCTGAATATTCATTGGAAGGACTGATGCTGAAGCTGAAACTCCAATTCTTTGGCCACCTGATGGGAAGAACTGAGTCATTAGAAAAGCCCTGATGCTGGGAAAGATTGAAGGTGGGAGAAGGGGGACAGACGATGAGATGGTTGGATGGCATCACCGACTAGATAGACATGAGTTTGAGCAGGCTCTGGGAGTTGGCGGTAGATAGGGAAGCTTGGTGTGCAGCAGTCCACGGGGTTGCAAAGAGTCAGACACAACTGAGCGACTGAACTAAACTGACCCAAGGCTTGTTGTTGTTTTGCAACCCCATAGACTGTATCCCACCAGGCTCTGCTGTCCATGGGTTTCTTCAAGCAAGAATACTGGAATGGGTTGCCATTCCCTTCTCCAGGGGATCCTCCCGACCCACAGATTGAACCTGCACCTCCTGCACTGGCAGGCATATTCTTCACCACTGAGCCTCCTACTAAGTCCCACTCAAGTGTTACAGAGGATTTATCTTCTCTAATTTGGTAATTCCATTTTTAAGGCTTTACTCTAAGAAAACATTTCACATACAAATCAAGAGATTTGGAAAAGATGCTCATAATAATGCTATTGGATGTTGTTCAGTTGCTAAGTCATGTCTAACTCTTTTTGACCCCAAGAACTACAGCACGCCAGGGTTCTTCACCATATCCCAGAGTTTGTTCAAACTCATGTCCATTGAGTTGGTGATGCCCTCCAACCATCTCATCTTCTATCATTCCCTTCTTCTCCTCCCTTCAATCTTTCCTAGCAGCAGGGTCTTTTCCCATAAGTCAGCTCTTCTCATCAGGTGGCTAAAGTATTGGAGGTTCAGCTTCAGAAACAGTTGTTTCAATTAATATTCAGGGTTGATGTTTATAATAATGTGTATAAACAATACATCTGAAAATAGGTGAAATATTAAATAAATGGAAATGTGAAATAAATATTAGACATAATGGATTATTGGATGTTAAAAATAATATCTTTAAATAATATGACACAGACATTCCCTTTATGTAAATAGAAAAAATAAGATATAAAATTGTCAGAGCTGACAGAGCCCAGATCCCCCACTGCCCTGATGCCGTGATGCTGACTGGTCCTGAGTTAGCTGTGCATGTTGCCATGGGCAACAAGGGAAGAGGGATCCTTCAGCCGGTGTTACGGAGTCAGCCCAAGCTCTGCATGTATCTGTGGGCCCAGGCAGAGGTAGGCTTGCCCTGAGAGTGCCTGGGAACCCCTCTCTCTGGGCAGAGACAGTGCTGAGCTAGGCTGGCAATACCCAGGCCTCTAGCCCTTCCTCTAGTTTTTAGGATTCTACATGATGCCCACACATTACATCATCACAGAGCATCTTATATCCTGTGTCAGACGGTGCCGAGGGTAACCGGAGGTGGTCCGTGGCATCCCCATGTACCTGCATGCTTGTTCTGAGAAAACGGAAGCAAACCCAGCTGGTTTGGGGATCTGAGACTTTGGTGGTTCCAATGCCGGTTCCCAGCTCTCGAAACTGCACTTGCTGATTTCTTGTCTGTGGTTTATCTGTGAGAAACTTCCTTCGAGGCCTTGGGGTGACCCAGAGATTTCTGGGCCTGAGGCAGGGTGGATTGGACCTTCTTCCTGCTCCTGAGAGGCTCTGCCTAACTTAAAACTCTCACCTGTTCTGAGGAGCTTGAGACTGACCTGTGTCATACATGCAAATCGTGCTTTTTTTCCCCACCAGACTTGTTTTCTGGCTTAGCAGGAACCGAGGAGTGTGAGCAAATGCCACGGGACTGCATCCCCCCCGTCCATGACCTCTGCCCCCGATCGGCTCATTCGCTGGATGTCACGCTGTACCTGTCAGGTGTCATTATGGACGCTCAGTCTGGAGACGAGTTTATGGTCATTTTTAGTTGACGCCAATGACATCTTTGCCTCTTCATGACGTAAGTCCATGTGTTTTCTTTTTAAACAAAAACACAACAATACCAATATCTACGGAAACCAGGCCAGAAAGAAAGAAAGCTGTAAAAGCCTGAAGCGGAGGCCTGGAGGAAGCCATGTGTCCCCCTGGGCAATCAGAGCTTCCATATCACCTCGGCAACTGGGAGAGGAGGCCTCTTGATGCTCCATGACCCCTGAGGTCCTCTGGCTCATCCGGAGCCCCTTGATTTCTGAGAGTCTGTTCCTGGCCTCCTGGGACCACCCTCCTCCCCACGGCTGTTCCGTCCTGAGCAGGCTGGTCTAGGTATCCAGTCTGCACCCTGCATACCTCTCTGATAGCCATGGCATCTCCAAGCAAGTCTCCCGGAGAATGTGAGAGGAAAGGCTGGTCAGGTGTGACCAAGAGGTCGGCCTTGCACAGGAGGACAAGGAGGGGTTAGGCAGAGAGTGATCCAGCCTCCTCCATCATGGGATTCCAGGCATGATTCTGTTGGTGGTCTAACGACTCAGCAAGTTGCTTCCTACAGGGCTGGGGAAGTGGGCAGGGTGTACATCACCTACAAAGAGCTTGACACTACTTTTATAAAAGGACGGGGTGGAAAAACTTCAAACTGTCAGCGGCACTGCTGGTGTTTTTGATGTCTTCATGTACTTTTATGTTTCCTAAATTTCTACTGAGTTTTTAATTTTTATATTTATAAAAAACAAATGGCTTTATTAGAAAAGACCAGTTGGAAAAAAGAGAAAAAGGAAAAAGAAAAGGCCAGTCTGCTCTCTGAGCATTTTCTTGTTCCCACTTGATGTGGCTAAAACTGAGCAGGATCTTTCTAGAGGCTATGGGAGAGTCAGGGCCCTGGTCATTCTATCCTTGCCTATCCCTCCTTCGGCTCACCCTGGGAACCTGCTCCTGGAATGAGGGGTCCTTTACTTCTCCCCCAAGGTCCAGAATGGGCAAACTGCTTAAAATCTCAGAGCCATCAGGACTTGTCAGCAGGGATTCCCCCCCTCTCCCCCGCCCCACCCACCTGCTTCCTTCCTATCCTCACTCTCTCCTCCAGAGCTTGGAAGCCACACTCCTGACTGGACCCACTGCTAGGCATCATCCCAACTCTTTCCCCTTCATCTTTACCTCTTTCCTCCTCCTCATCCCTGCTTGGCAATACTCAACCCCAGCTAAGCCCAGATACCCACTTATGCCACACTCATCCTCATCCAAGCAACTCAGAGAAAAACCACACAACTGTTTGGATGATCACTCCTGAATGGACCTTTGACGATGCCAGCATGTCCGCTGTTTTACCTTTCCATCTTGGAGCTGGTCCAGATCTCTGCCATCTCCTGCCCCCTCAGCTGGTCCTCTGTCCTCCCACCCTTGTGTCCACACGCTCTGTCTTCTCTAAAGATGGAAATGGAAGGCGCCCCTGGAGTGCGGCTGCTTTCCGTACTCTGTCCACTCTGCTCCGTCACTCTGATTCTTTCCCTCCTCCCAGCGGCTGTCTTCTGAAAGCACGGTATGCACCATCCTCTCTTTTTTGTCCTTCTCCTGATCTGCCTGGCGGCCCTCAGGCGAAGGCACCTCTTCTGTTCTCCTCCCTCTGTGCTCACAGCCCCAGACAGTGCGAGGCCATTGGCAGGTGCTTCACAAGCCTGGGTGGACGCTGGAGGGTGACTCCCTTGGCCCTGGCATGCCGGGCCATCTCTTCTCTCTCTGACTTGGCCCTTCCCTTCCCACTGTCCCTACTGGTCTGTCACAGAGCTCACCCATGCTCGCCAGCCTAGCATGGTGCTTGCAGAGGGTAGAATTCATAGATTTGAGGAATGAGTGAAGAGTAACACAGGCCAGTACATCATGCTTGAATCCAGCACGTGGCCCAGAGACAATGAGCTGAGAACCAGCCCTTAGAAGTCCAACATCTCTTGGATGGAATCAGGGAGCTCCATGTGGCCCATGCAGAAGACTGATACCCGGTCCCACTCTGGGCTCCTGGTTCTTTTCCCCCATGTGCCCCAGAGGGTTCCGCTCCGCAGCGTGGAGAAGTCAGAACTCCTCTACCTGACTGCCTGCCACTTCCAGTCAAATGGTGGAGCCTCTGGCATTTCTGGAGGCCCTTTCCCTCCACCCGAGGAAAGCGGTTTATACACAAAGCTGCCAGGACAAGTGATCACCCCCCACCAGGAGTCTTGAGACTTTTCTTTCTTCTTAATCTTTATTTTGGCTGTGCTAGGTCTAAGCAACAGTTAGAATGGACATGGAACAATAGACTGGTTCCAAATCAGAAAAGGAGTACGTCAAGGCTGTATATTGTCACCCTGCTTATTTAACTTGTATGCAGAGTACATCATGAGAAATGCCAGGCTGAATGAAGCACAAGCTGGAATCAAGATTACTGTGAGAAATATCAATAACCTTAGATATGCAGATGACACCACCCTTATAGCAGAAAGCAAAGAAGAACTAAAGAATCTCTTGACGAAAGTGAAAGAGGAGAGTGAAAAAGTTGGCATAAAGCTCAACATTAAGAAAACTAAGATTGTGGCATCCGGTTTCATCACTTCATGGCAAAAAGATGGGGCAACAATGGAAACAGTGACAGACTTTACTTTGTGGGGCTCCAAAATCACTGCAGATGGTGACTGCAGCCATGAAATTGAAAGATACTTGTTTCTTGGCAGAAAAGTTATGACAAACTTAGACAGCATACTAAAATGCAGAGACATTACTTTACCAACAAAGGTCTGTCTAGTTAAAGCTATGGTTTTTCCAGGAGTCACGTATAGATGTGAGAGTTGGACTATAAAGAAAGCTGAACACCGAAAAATTGATGCTTTTAAACTGTGGTGTTGAAGACTCTTGAGCATCCCTTGCACTGCAAGGAGATCCAACCAGTCAATCCTAAAGGAAATCAGTCCTGAATAGTCATTGAAAGGACTGATGCTGAAGCTGAACTCCAATCCTTTGGCCACCTGATGTGAAGAACCGACTCATTGGAAAAGACCCTGATGCTGAGAAAGATTGACGGTGGGAGGAGAAGGGGATGACAGAAGATAAGATGGTTGGATGGCATCACTGACTAGACAGACATGAGTTTGAGCAAGCTCTGGGAGTGGGTGATGAACAGGGAAGCCTAGTGTGCTGCAGTCAGACACGACAGAGCAACTGAACTGAGGTCTTCCTTGCTGGTACTCACCCTTCTGTAGTTGTGGACTGTGGGCTTAGCTGCCCCATGGTATTGTGGGATTTAGTTCCCCGACCAGGGATTGAACCCCATCCTCTGCACTGGAAGGCCGATTCTTAACCACTGGGCCATCAGGGAAGTCCACTGATGTGGCTTTTCTTAACAAGACCCCAGTAAATGCAATACCTCTATCCGGGCCTTTGCTGACTCACTGCTGCTCACCTCACCCCTCTGCGGCCCCACCTCCAGTTTCATTATGACGACTGTCTTCAGAACACGGTTCAGGGAGATAGACACCCCCTGGCCTGTCAATGTCGCCACGGCCACCCCATTAGCTGTGCCCGGTGCCCCAGTGGTGACAGGAACAGAGACAGGAGGAGAGAGCCTAGAACTTGGGGTTGTGGGGCCAACAGGAAGCTCCTGCCCGTGTGGGTATGAACCCCAGAGAGTTGGGAATCTGCTCTGCCTGTCCATGGCTGCCTCGTCAGAGCCCCATGGACCCCCAGCCTGGGCCTGACATCCCCAGGCCGGATATTCCATCTCTCTCAGCCTGTGGAGAGCCTGGCATGAGAAACGGGGCCATCACCACAGCAGTCACAGAACAAATGGGTCCCACCCGTAGGAGGGGAATCCATGGATGGTTGGCCCACTTGGTGGTGCCGGCCGGCCGGTTCAGCCAAGCTCCTGAGTTAGCCTGTGAAGACCTGGGCTCTCCTCCTGTCTGCTGGACGCCAGGTCAGAGATTGTGATTCCCAGATAAAGTGCACGCACGGCTGTTAGTGTGTCTGTGTCAAGCTCTGCAAGCACAGAAGGCAGCAGAAGGGACCAGGGCTGCCCCTGAAGCCCAAGGATGCTGCTGGTGGCTGATCTGATTCTGAAATCACAGGGCTGGTGCCTTTGATAAACCACACGAAACCAGATGAAGCAAAGCTGGGAGGCTTTGAGTCCCTAGGAGGAGGGTGTCAAGAAAGAAAAGTGGGGTCTTCCCTGGTGGTCCAGGGATTAAGGCTTTGCCTTCCAGTGCAGGGGGTGCGGGTTCCAGCCCTGAGCAGGGAGCTGAGGTCCCTGTGGCCAAAAAAAACAAAACATAAAACAGAAGCAATACTGTAACAATTCAATAAAGACTTTAAAAATTGGAAAAAAAAAAAGAAAGCCTTGTCTTACTCAGGGTGACCAGGGAAAAGCCATCTGGAGAGGGGTGTGGCTGTTCCCCTGCCTTTAGTCACAGAGGGGAGCAGGTTTAGGGTGCCCTTCTGGGGCAGGCAGGGCACACCCTGCTGTGTGTAAATGCTGCCTCCAGGCCCAGCTTTCAGAGTGTATTGATTTATTTTGAGAATTTCACATATAGCTCATGTTCAGCGCCTTGGGGTGCCTGGCCAGGAACGTGTGAATGCTAAAGAGACCCACTTCCTGTTACAGGGTCTGCAGGCTCAAGAGCAAGAAACAGGAAGACCAATTCCAGAAACACTGCCATTATAAGACAGGCTTGCTGCTGCTGCTGCTGCTGCTGCTGCTAAGTCGCTTTGGTCGTGTCCGACTCTGTGCGACCCCAGAGATGGGAGCCCACTAGGCTCCCCCGTCCCTGAGATTCTCCAGGCAAGAACACTGGAGTGGATTGCCATTTCCTTCTCCAATGCATGAAAGTGAAAGTGAAGTCGATCAGTCGTGCCCGACCCTCAGCGACCCCATGGACTGCAGCCTTCCAGGCTCCTCTGTCCATGGGATTTTCCAGGCAAGAGTACTGGAGTGGAGTACCATTGCCTTCTCCGAAGACAAGCTTAAGAAACTCCAAATGGAAAAGAAATCTGACTTTGTTTCTCCTGACTCTGCAATGATGTATCTACATCTATTATCTATACCTGTATCTATATCTATGTCTGTATTATCTATGTCTATCTATATACAGGCATAGATATGGACATCTTGAGCTCCTCTCTTCCTAGGAGAATGAGATGCCAAGAGAAGACACCAGGGACATGCAGACACTCACCTGCTGTCCCTCGTTCTGTGACACAAGAGCATTCCTCGGGCTCGTCCCGGTGACATCCAGCGCACAAATGGCTCCTCTGCCTTCTCACCTACCCAGCCCCAGATCTGGCCGGAGTCTTTGGAAAGGTCACTGACATTAGCAAACCCCAGCTGTTGGGAAGCACTTTTGTCTGCAGCCAAAAGAGCTGAAAGCTGCCTCCCCAGAGGTCGTCCCTGGACCCAGGCTCACCTGACTCTGCCCGCAGCCCTTCCTGAGGGTCCCACCATCTGGCGTGGCCATCCCTCAGCCCCTTGGGCAGCGAGCCAGCTCTTTGGACAATGCAGGCAGAGAGAGGTTGGGATCCTACCGGTACCCTGTGAATTTGTGCTGATGGGCCTCTGCATCCAAGATCTGGAGCCGGGTGCTGGACCCTCCAGAAGGAGAGGAAACTACTTTGTAAATAACTCACAGTTGTAAACTACTCAGCTGGAAGGAAGAATATTCCTCCGAATTCTCTATGGATAAACCTGGGACGACGGCATTTTGAAAGACTAAGGAAAACTCTGAGACTATTAATGGCCTTGAAAGGCCTTTCAAGACAAACTAAAGCCACAAACTGTGCCCAGGGAGAGGGGTGATGGCACATGTTAGCCCCAGCCTGTGACTGGGCACCAGAGAAGCACATCTGATTCCATGAGACACCCTTACCGGGCAGCTGGCCAACACCGAAACCTCCCCAAAAGGTGTCCAAGCTCTGTATCCATTTTGCTTATCTCTTGCTCCCCACCCTCTCCTCTGAAGTCATACTTGAACACAAGGAAAATGATTGCAGGCTGGGTGCTGTGCTGAGTCGCTCAGTCGTGTCCGACTCTTTGTGACTCTGTGGACTGTAGCCTGCCAGGCTCCTCTGTCCATAGGATTTCCCAGTAAGAATACTGGAGTGGGTAGCCACGCCCTTCTCCAGGGGATCTTCCTGACCCAGGGATTGAACCCGGGTCTCCTGCATTGCAGGCAGATTCTTCTGCCTTCCATCTGCCTTCCTAATGTTTAATAAATAGTATTTGCCATATGCCGTGTCTTCCCTTAGACAGTGTCTTCTCTGCAGAGGTATAAAGGAATGTGCATTGAGTAGTGACGCCAATGGAAATTGTCACCTGCTGCCATTTTCATGCTCTGTCCCTCCTGCCTGACCTCTGTCCTGAGGGCACAGGTCCCTGCCCGCTCCCCCACCAAAGCTCAAGGAGACAGCATGGTGGACCCGGCAGCAGACAAAAGTAACCAAGGCCAAGGGAACTGCAGTGTCCAGCCTCGGCAGGGATGAAGTCCTTGCTCACTGTTGACCCTCCTTGTTGGCCCTTTCGGAAGGGCTCTTCCTCCCACCCACACCCCTGTCCCCGAGGTACAGGGCCCTTTTGTCATCTGCATACAAAGCACCTGGACTGACTCAAAAGAAAGTGAAGTGTTAGTCACTTCACTCCATCATGTCTGACTCTTCAGGACTCCATGCACTGGAGCCCGCCAGGCCCCTCTGTCCATGGAATTCTCCAGGCAAGAATACTGGAGTGGTTGCCATTCCCTTCTCCAGGTGATCTTCCCCACCCAGGGACCAAACCCAGGTCTCTTGCATTGCAGACGGATTCTTTACCATCTGAGCCACCAGGGAAACTGGCCTTTATTTAAAGCGTTGCTAACTGGATTTCTCAATACCCTGGTCCTTCAGGAGCGGGGTCCATTCCCACCTAGACCCCAGGTCAGCCCAGAAATCAGCTCACTGGGCGTTCCTCTTCTCTCCAGCCTGCTAGGTTTCTTCAGCCCAGCAAAGGGCTGCCTCCAGTTATCAGCTGGCTTCTGACCTCAGATTGGAGGCTAATGGGCCGGGGGGGCTGAGCCACTCCCCTGGGGGCTCACCGCCCTCGGGCAGCCTCCAGGACCCCGGTGCAGACTACAGAGATGCTGGCCGGTTTTCAGTGTTGACGTTTCAGTACAGAGCAAGAGCAGCCGAAGTGGGACGCCCATGTCTTCCATGTCCGTACCTGCCACGCTCAGAAGGGTCCCTGGTGGGTGGCGGCTCCTCCCTGGAGCCGGGTGACCAATTTAGGGGGTGAGACCTGACCTGCTGTTAACCTGCACCCCGTATGGCCACATTCTGCGCGTCTGTGAGGTTTCCCGGGCCCCACCTGGTACTTCCTCTGAGGCTCCAAGGCCGAGCCTTCCGAAGGAAACTGAGGGACACATGAAACCCGCACCCTGATAAATGGGGACCCGGGAGTAGGGGTCTGCAGAGGACGCAGCCGCAACCATGCTGCACTTAAAGGGGTTTCAGAACAGCACTAGAACCAAGCCTGCTGGGAGGAGGCGAGAAGAGGGGACCAGCGCGAAGGCGGCTGTGCGCCCGTGTGAGGAAGGGCAGGCTCTCCCCGGGGACGAAACGGTTAAGCCTTCCGCAGCGCCCTAGGCGTCCGGTAGGGGTCGCGCGCGGGCGGGAGCGCCGGCGCTCGCGGGCGGGCCTCAGGCGGCAGGGGCCCCTGACGTCACCGCCCCACGGTCACCATGGCGACGGCCTCATCAGCGCGCGCGTCAGAGCCGCCAGTCTCTTGGCAACCGCCCGATCTCCCGCTCTCCCTCCGCCTGGCGCTCGGCCGCGCGTCGCTCTGGCGTCAAAAGGACGTCAATGGGGATGTATCAATCCGGCGGCGGCGGCGTGGGCGGGGCCGCCGTGGGCGGGGTCGGCGGCGTGGGGGCGTGACGGGGCGGGCCCGGGAGGCTGTGGGCGGGGCCGTGGGCGGGGCGGACGGCGCGTGCGGCTGGAGAGCGCGGCTCCAGGCTCAGAGCTGACATGCGGCGCGGCCCGGGCGGCAGGCGGCGGAGCAGTTGGCGGCCGGGCAGAGCGAACGGCCGAGCGGGCGGCGGGGGCCGTGAGGCGAGCGGTGTCCCAGCCTCGGCACTCCGAGGGCGGCGGAGGTGAGGCGCGGCCCGGTGGGCCGGTGGCCGCCGCCGGGCTCGGGGCTGCGGGCTCGGCGGCCCCGCAGGTGCGCGCGCGGGGTTTTCGGGCCGGGGCGCCGCCGCCGGCTTCCCCTTTGTTGTGCGGCAGACAGCGAGGGGCCGTGGGAGCGAGGGTCCAGGGTTCAGGACGGAGTCCGGCGCGGGCGGCGGTCCACGCGCCCCGCGGGGCTTGGGACCCGGAGCCCGAGCGAATCCGACCGCGGGCGGCGGGCGTAGGAGCGGGGCGCAGGCTCCTGGATCGGGGCTCGCGGTGGAGCAGGTCGCCGGCGGGGGCGGTGGCCGCGGGTCCGCGCGCCGGGGGGTCGGACGCCGAGCTGAGCTCGCCCCCCGCCCGCAGGTGCGGCCCGGAACCATGGTGATCATGTCCGAGCTGAGCGCGGCCCCCGCGGGCTCGGGCCAGGGCCAGCAGAAGCCTCTCCGGGTGGGCTTCTACGACATCGAGCGGACCCTCGGCAAGGGCAATTTCGCGGTGGTGAAGCTGGCCCGGCATCGAGTCACCAAAACGCAGGTGCGTGGGGGGGCGGAACCCCAGGGTGGACCCTCCGCGGGTGGATACCCCCTTTCCCTGGAGCCGGGGAAGCTGATGAGATCCCTGCTTGTGGGGTCCATCGTCCCAAGGTCGAAACGCTGACAGTTTTTATCAGTTTGGTAAAGAAAAAAAAAGCAATATGTTATGATTGTGCGTAATTTGTACACATACTGGGGAGTAGCAAAGAGGATAATGACCAAATACCCAGGAGTACAGCTGGAGCCTGTAAAACGAGTCTGCAGAGACTTAAGACATTTATTAAACTTTGACTTTTTTGGTTACTTTTGTTATTTTCCTCCCTAAGTTTTTGTGACCTTTGGGGACATGAAGTGTTTTAGAAATTAACCTGCAAAAAATAAAGTGTGTAAATTAGCTTAAGGCAGAGAGTTTTATTTCAACAAAATATCCTTTATTAATTTGTAGGTTGCAATAAAAATAATCGACAAAGCACGGTTAGATTCAAGCAATTTGGAGAAAATCTATCGAGAGGTTCAGATCATGAAGCTTCTGAATCACCCTCACATTATAAAGCTCTATCAGGTAAGGGTTCAAGTGTGCGTCCCACTGTTACTTCTGGCAAGTGTATCATTTTTTAGTTTTCAACAACTTAAGTCTACAGTTTCTGAAGGTTGTCTCACTGGGTGGGAGTCATGGAGTTGATTGTAGAAGGTAAAGAGATTGATTTTTGTGAACTGTGCACTTATTTTTTCTTGCTTTTGGACATAATCCACATTTGCTTCATTAAAGTTTTATTTCATACTGTTACTTGCTCCAGTTTGGGATGCGTGGAGGTCAGTTGTTAAATTTACTATGAAAACAAACAAAAAAACACACAGATTTCTGTATTGCTGAGAGTCAACCATTTAGTGTGAAAGGACAAATTTGAGTTTAGACACTTCCACTTTGGCAGATTTTTATTAAACTTTAAGACTAGCTGTTCTTACCAGTTTTTGTAAACTCACCTATGCCAGGGCAGCAGCGAGCATTTGTCTCTTCTGCTTCAACCCTCCCATCAGAAATGGAGACAGAAAACACCTGTGCCCAGGTGAGAGCAGGGGACTTGACGTCTAATCCACGCCTCACCCTGTCCGCCTGTTGGTTTGCTTTGTGACTTTATTTTTGTTCTCCTATTAAGACTAATAAATTGTACCTTTGGAAATAAGGTGCTGATTTAATTAGGACAGCAGAGCAATCTTTTCCTTAGCCAGCCACTTCTGTAGAATCAACTTAGATCCACTTTGGAAGGATGTGTTCTTTGCATTCACCCAGTTGTGTTGGGTATAAGCTCCTTTTGAGGAGTCTCATGAAACCCTGTGGATCCGCGATGAATCGAGGACGGGGTGTGTGTTGGGGGTGTGCCCTTGGCAAGGCGGGGTGGAGAGAGGACTGTGATTGAAGTAACCCTGGGAAGGCTGCTGCCCTCGGTTACAATGAAGGATTGAGGGAGTCACAGGGCTCGTGTTCCCCTGGTGACAGTTTACTCGGCAGCGTTGAGTGCACAGCCCACGTCATTTGCGCCCCGGTTCATGTTTTGTTTCTGTTGTCGTTTTTGCGTCGTGAGGCCAAGATAAGATGCTTCCTCCATGGCCACTGATGTCAGTGCCTGAGCAATGTGCCCGCCCCGTTTCCGCAGGAGTGGGCTAAAGCCTGCCTGCCTTTGACTTTGCCGGGGGGGATGAGCCAGGGCCTTCCCAGTCTTCCTGTCCTCCGCTGACCCCGGGCAGGAGGAGCCCGGGTAGCCAGCGCCGAGCCCCTGGGATCCACGTTGAGGTCTTTTCTGGGGGTGAATTTGCTCACCGCTCCAGGAGCTGCTGTTGGGAGACGGGCTCAGCGGGCAGCAATGATTGTACAGCTCTCGTTTTGACACTAGTGTCTAATTTGCATCCAGCTGGCCCAGGCCCCAGAACCTTGGTGAGACACTTCAACTCTTTCCTCGAGGTTTTTTTTTGTTTTTTTTTTTAAACTTCAAACATGTTGACTCTTAAATCTCTCTGCCTCTCTTTTTTAAAACTGAGGAAAGGGATAAACTTACAAGTCCCTCCACCACACAGGTCCAGGGCAGTTACAATTGTAGCTAAACTGCATTGTGTTTGCTCTTCTCTTTAAGTTTATGGCTCAGAGTACCTTTTTAAAGGAATAATTACATTTTGAACCTGGAAGAGCTCTTTTTTAAAAGAGGATAACTTCCTCTGAAATAGTCCCTGGTGGTCCCGTGGTTAACACTTTGCCTTCCAATGCTGGGGTTGTGGGTTTGATCCCTGTAAAGGCAGCTAAGATCCACATACTTCGAGGCCAAAAAACAGAAACATAAAACAGAAGCAATATTGTAACAAATTCAATAAAGAGTTTAAAAAATGAAATATTTTAAAATACATGTACATGAGTCTGTTTTACTCCTTTCAGTACCAAAGATTTGAATTTGACCTTGTTTCTTAATTATGTTTTAAACTCTTAAAAAAATATTTTTTTCAACATGAAATAAAATTCTTGGATCAGTAAACGAACCTTTAAGTTGTGTTTGACATTGGCTGTTGCTATTGACACACACGCTGAGCGGTTTGCTATACAGAGAATAGTCTTTCATAGCTTACCTAGCAAAGCGGGCCTCTCTCAGCCTGATGTATCAGGTCAGTAATGCAAGTAGGGAGGGGAACTTCTTATCTATTATTCAGCTTGGCATGGATAATCTGTTTTCTGCTTGGCTTCTAGTAGAAAGGCCTCACAGAACTCTCACCATCTATTTTACTTTTGGGGCCTGTAGAGCCTCACTTTGGGTGAGGAAAGTGAGTTAAAAATATGGTAGAGGCAAGTTGCAGTCCGAGCAGATGCTTTTGGAAGCAGATGCATATTGAGGTGGACAGGTTAGTGAGGAGCTCACATCTGATTTTAAAAAACTTCCCCTGAGTAGGAAGTCCCTTTGTCTCTTTATGGCAGAAGTTTTTCTTTTCTTTCCTTATTTTTTGAAATAACAAATATACTTATTTTGGAGGTTAAAAATTTACAGGGTTTCAAGTGGATTCTTTATACCATTGGTATGTTCCTTTTTCACATGATTAAACGTTAGGTCTTTGTTTTTTTAGGTTATGGAAACAAAGGATATGCTGTACATTGTCACTGAATTTGCAAAAAATGGAGAAATGTTTGGTAAGCCATGCTGATTTTTGATATCTGTTGGAAAGAAATGGTAGTAACTTGTTCCCACTCGCCCCTCCAGTGGTGGGCTCTCCCCAGCGTTCTTTCTCTGTGCCCCAGCGACTTTCTCTGTGCGACGACTGGACTTTTGGGTTTGGGGCTAGAGCTTCGTTTTGTCCCTCATCAGATTACTTGACCTCCAACGGGCACCTGAGCGAGAGTGAAGCCCGGAAGAAGTTCTGGCAGATTCTGTCAGCCGTGGAGTACTGCCACAGCCACAACATCGTCCACCGGGACCTAAAGACGGAGAACCTGCTGCTGGACGGCAACATGGACATCAAGCTGGCGGGTGAGGGCCAGGAACGTGCCCAGTGGGAGGGGTGCCTGCGGGTGAGGGGCCGCGAGTGTGCTCTGCCTGAGTGGTATACCTGTCTGCCAAGGGTCCGTGCTTTCTTGCACAAGCCTTTGAGACGTCAACCTTGCTTTTTCTGTCACAACTTCATCGCCTTTTCTCTCCCTCTCAGATTTTGGGTTTGGGAATTTCTACAACTCAGGAGAACCTCTGTCCACATGGTGTGGAAGCCCCCCATACGCAGCCCCGGAGGTCTTTGAGGGGAAGGAGTACGAAGGCCCCCAGCTAGACATCTGGGTAGGAGCCTGCGTGGCACAT